>ML798276.1:466927-505631 GCA_009831015.1 Picea engelmannii | reverse complement strand
GTTGACACATGATTGGTACATACTTGGTACATGGTTGGATGCACTTGTTTATGGTACAGGTTGATTACAGGTTGGTGCATGGTTGATGCACTTGTTTATGGTACAGGTTGATTACAAGTTGAGGTACAGGTTGATGCATGGTTAATGCATGGTTTAGAATTATTGGTACAGGTTTAGAATGGTATATCTCACAGTGATAGTGTGACAGTGGTTCCATCATTCTACTTCTACTTTAGGGTGGCAGGACGGGGCAAGGACAGGTGGTTGTAGCCACCTTTTGGTTGTAGCTGAAGAACATAGGGGGTTGTAGCCTCTTTTTGGTTGTAGCCAAAGATTTGGAGAGTTGGAGCTTCCCTTAGGCTGTAGCCTGAGAAACTAGGGGGTTGTAGACTCCTTCCAGTTGCACTTGGAAAATAAAGGAAGTTGGTGCTTCCAATGAATGTAATTCTTCAAGACATCTAAGAAAAAACATTCCATGGTTTTCTCCCGATTTGGGTTTCCACGTAAAACACCAGTCTACTGTGTATGTGTGTGATTGTTTATTTCTTGCTGCTCATTATTGGATAATAATTCTACATTGATATAACATTTGAAGAAAAAGGATTATAATCATGCTATTACTGATTCACCCCCCCTCTTAGTAATCCAACACCTTTTGAACCATTGGTTGCAAAGTTCCGTACAGTATGGTATTCAAGCGATATGAATAAACAGTGGTAGTCAAATGTTGTTTTTCATACCTACTACAATTAGCTGAAGATAGCCATCCATTTCGAGCCTCGCATGACTTCGAACACTCAACACCAATTTCAGCCTTTGATGAATTTCAACACAGATCGACATTTTATTTACATCACAGCGCACGTCGACGAACACAAGCAACAACTTCAGTCCTACTATAAGCTGGCGGAGGAGGACCCGGAGGAGCTCACTAAGGACTGGTCAGTGAACCTCCTTATTCCAGCAGACCCTGCAAAGATATCCGATATAGATAGCCCAAAAACAACACATGATACACCCAGACCCAGCAGGACAAAGACGACCGAAGAGGCCCAAGAATTAGACAATGCATCCATGAAGACTACTTCCATATCACCAGAGCAAGGAGGTGATGGAGAAGAGTTGAATGAAAAAGAAGTTGAACAAAAGAAAGGAGATGAGGTGGATCCCCTGAAGAAGAAGAAAGGTTCACCTCTAAAACCTTCCTCCTGGAAGAAATTGAAGGCCACCATGACCAAGATGCATGCTTTCCTCACCTCCAATGAATTTGACTTCCTTATAGCAGCCCTGCAAGATGCTTCGCTGGAAATAGCAGAGAAACAAGAAGAAAAGCAAGAGGAGATGTATGATCAAATTGAGACTGAACTTCGAGGGGTACTACAAGCCCTACAAGCCAACCGCGCAGTCCCCACCACACTGCTGCCATCAGGAGAACTTGAGTCGGGAGATGAGCTAGCTCAACTCCACCGCCTAGCCAATATAGTCGAAGCTCGCCTTTGACGAGAATAGGAAAAAACAGAGCAATCCACCCAGGATTTGACACAAGTACAAGGAGTACTCGTAGAGAAATGCAGTGCTACAGAACAGGAAAAGCTTGCTCTCCAAGCGAAGTTTGATGAAGAAAAAGCACAACTACAGCAAGAAAAGGACTAGTTGCTCGTGGAGCAACTCGAAGTAAAAGAAGCGGTCAATAGAGCACTTCACTCTATGACAGTCATAGAAATCAAGGCATAAGACCGAGTTAAACAGTAGGTAGACTAGCTCGCAAAAGCCATTTAGCAACTACAACAACGCATAACAGACTTGGAGCTCCACACTGTACCCGAGACCCCACAAGATGTAAGAGACCAAAGAGAAGCAACCGCCCAGAGTGTCGTTGAAAGGATAAAGTATCTTACCCTAGAATGTAAGCAACTCATTGATTACAGTGCCCAGACCTATGAACAACTCACGGAGAACCCAAAATTGAAGGTACTGGAGTCACAGCTCCAAGAGGCAAAGTATGAAGCCGAAAAGATGCAGGTGCAACTGAAGCCCCTGTCAGCTGTGGAAATAATGAAGCGCTCCCAAGAGCAATGCACTGCACAACAACAGATCCGCACTATCTAGAACAGAGTTATGGAAGTAAATCAGAGGCTCCAACCTGTACAAGCTAAAGCCTATCAATTGTTTACAGAGGTAGAAGGCCAAAGAGCAGAGCTAGAGCAAGTTTTCACTACAGTTGAACAACATCTAGAGGGACCTATCAACGATGCAGTCATCCAAGAATTCGTTGAACAAGAAGTTGTAGCACATCAGAAAGTCGAAGCAACTCGAGCCAAACTCGAGGCATTCAAAGCAGAACTAGTCAGACCAAAGTGACTCGGGACAAGTCACAGGTGAGTGTTAGGGGTATGTTGACCCTTAACCAAGTTTTGGGATATCCTTGGTCAATTTTAACCTATTTTGGGACTTCGACAACCTATTGAAGATGAATCACAAGATGAAGCATAGATCGTGGGATCTTGGCCCCTTTTTGGGTCCTTTTTGGGATTTGGGATTATGTAACAGGTTTACCCATGCTTAGGCCTATTTTGTAATGTATAAATAGAAGGCTAGGTCATGTAAGGAATATAGAAGAGAAGTGCATCTAGGTGATGTTGTGCTAAGTGCAAGTATGGTTTGTAGATGCTATGTGCATATTGTGAGAAACTTGTAGAGCTAAGTGCAAGTGGTTGTAATAGACTGTGAAAGGCTTTGTGCTAGACCTAGCTCGGGGAAGGAGGATCTGGCGAGGTGCGCGTAGATCTCCTATCCTATGAAGAGTAGGGTTTTTGTGGCTCTATGCATGTAGATGACTAATTGAAGCTAATAAAGAAGAAGATTTGGTGGACATAGCCCCAGGGTGGGGGTGAACCTTGTAAATACTATGTTATTCTACTTTGTGCAATGTTCTGATGTGTTTATGTCTTTACTTTCTAAGTGCTTTGATATAGATAGATAGATCTGTTTGTGATATGTTCTTATGATGACTCTAGATGCTAGATCTGACCTATGTGAACTTGTTTAGTGCTCAAATCTGCTAGATCTAATCTATTTCTTTATGCTAAGTGCTTAGATACATTATATCTGGGTGAATGTTGCGATGCTCTGTTTTATCTGTGAAGTAGATATTGGTTAAATAATGATGAACTGATGGTGTTAAGTTCTCTATTAAGTATTATAATCATAGATCTGTGTCTCATCTAAGGTTGCAGACACCTGAGTCCTGCAACCACCCCTTCCTCTACCTTGGGTGAGACTTCATCTGCTTCACAGGTGTTGCCGAAAGGGTCGGTAGTTAGGGTTTTGTTGGTGCGTTGTTGTAACATTGAACCCTGGGTTTTCCCCTGTGCCAATAGTATGGAATGTATTGGTGAACTCTGTAATTGTTTGGCCCCTCTCTTGCCGCAGTGTGGTCCATTCGATGTACTGGTCCTCATAGTTGCCAACAGGGTAATATTGTTCCTTTACTGCATCCACAAAAAAATCCCAAGTGGGCTCGACCCCATATATTCTAGAATCCTTTGTGTAAATTTTCTCCCAGTAAGTTTCCCACCAATGTTTGACATGGGGGATATATTTAAGGAGTGCGAAGGTGATCTTTTCCCTGTCAGAAAAATTATGAACAGAGAAATAACCTTCTAACAGATTTAACTATTTGTCTAGGGCATCCGCATCTATCTGACCTTCAAATATAGGAATATCAAAATTAACCTGTACCTTGAAAGGAGAGGTGATTCCAAAGTGGTTGTTTTATGAATATGCACCTATTTCTATCGGCAGGCGTTGAAGGATGTGGGAAAAATTCTCCATCATTTCATCCCTCTGTCGTGTGAGAGCTTGCTCAAGCAACAGATTGATAGAATCATCTGCTCTGTCGTTTTTCTTTTCTTCCGCCATGGAGGGTTTCTTGGGTGTGAGAGAGCGATTGTCTTCAAGAGAGACTAGCTCGAGACCCAACTTTCTATACTTGGACCTCATTGGGGACATGCACTAAAAAAAAACGATCAAGAGCAGTCTGCTCTGATACCACTAATCCAGATTATTTTTGACACGAAATGAGAGCAGAGATATAATAAATAAATGTGCAGAGATATCACGGATATCCAATACTGTAACATAAATGTATCAGATATGCAACCATAAACACAGATATACAGTAATACACGATTTCTATTAATGAAATAAATGTACAGAGACTGTAAAAATACATAGTGAAAGACTCGCTAGAATGGTGGCAGCTTATCTTTGAGAAGAGATGTGACGGCTACTCGTATTCGCAAGAAGATTATTACAATGAGGCTCTGAAGGAATTTTTACAATAAACAGGAATTCCAAAAACCCTATACATCCAAAAACCTAACCCTAGGAGATGAAGCGCCAAAAGTCATGTGGGCCTCGTTTGGGTAAGTTAGTACATCAACTTCCCAAGGTCGTAACTTTTACATACGATATATGTTTTAGGCCCATGATAGCCCATTGGAAAGGTATCATCTAGGAGATTCATTTTGGAGGAAACATCAAAGTAACATCCATATTTCTCCCTGTTTTCCCAGAAACATCGTTTAGGGCCTCAAAATGGCCCCATAAGTTAAAACTGCTAAAAATAGTAAATTACCAAAATTGCCAGAAAAATGTTTTGAGCCAGTTGGAAAAGGTGGGTGGCCACAGATATCCACCTAGATCATACGATGAAAATATCAAATACCATTTGGAGTGTTAAGAATTAGGTGGGAGGGAAATATCATAGGTTTTCTGAGATGGTTGAGGTGAAAAAAAATCATTTCAATAAGATTTTTAAGGAACCTCATAGAGAAAATATTGTTGGCATAATTTAAATGGCATTTTTTTTCCTATTTTTGTAAATCAAGATAATCTTCCACATATATCAATTGAAAAATACCATCACTCTGCACCTCGTTAGAAATTTATCATCTTGTTTTCGTGGGGAAGGTGATCTAGTGCTTGTGAGGGTAAGTCCGACGGTTCTGATTTCTAGTTGTTTTGTGAGAGGTGAGGGGATACATGATAAAGGAGAATGGATTAAGTTGAAAGTATAAAGGTGAAATGATTATGTTGAAAGGTGAATGGAAGGCTTCTGGTTAATGGTGAAAGGCTCTCTCAAGCCCCTACCAGAATGTCTCTATCCCCTCCCTGAAGATTAGCTCTGGCTGGTATATTGATTAATTCATCTCCTCAAACTCCTAATTGATCATGGGTTGTTGAGGACTAATCCTTCATCTCTTTCAACTCCTATTCCAACTCTTAATATCTCGGTTTACTATGCCACTAAAAATTTCCTATATATATTTCCTATGCTACTAAACCAACATTTTCAAATACATGGAAGTCATAATTAACTTTCTATGAGTCAAGGTCAGCAAATAAATCAGGGTACAATGTATAAAAAAATTCATAGTTTGGGTAATCAAAAATTTACTTAGCATATGAATCAATTTCTTTCTCGGGTATTTTAATATGTTCCATGACAGTACATCCAATAAGCATACTCTTGTTATTACATAAATCCAAACTCCAAGTGTCCATGAAAACTAGTGGTACATTCTCAGTTATTGCACAACATGATTGATCAAGAGCCATATGCTTAGTTTTTTCAAAATAAAGAGGTTTATTGTTTTCAATCATTGAGTCATTAATTAAATATTATATAGATAAGAGTTTCATTCTACTAGTAGGTGAAAAGTTTTCCTCTAACTAATCTTCCTCTTGTTTCTCTTAAATTAGAATCAGTAAGTCAGTAGAGACCTCATGTAGAAAAAGGTTCATGCTTCCAGTCCAAGATATATCCTCCCATGTATTTATGCTTTTGCATGATCATTACTACTTCCAGAAACAAGGACATCTCCAGCTAGCTATGCCCATACTCATGAAGGGGTTTGTGGTTACACATAGGGTCCTCTTGGTCATGGATACACTAGGAGAAATAATAACTAGAGACACCATATCTATGTACGTGTTGGTTGGAAGACCATGTATGTGTTGGTTGGAAAACCCTAGTGAGTGATATATATGATGCATGTGTTGTTGTGTTGAATATAGTAGATCTAAACTAGAATCACAAGTGTGGTCACTTTATAGCATTATTCAATATCATAAAAATGGAACTCTTATAGTTTTAGAAAAAAATGTAACTCTGATAGTTTCAGTGCATGATAGTTTTTGAAAAACATTCTTTCAAGTTCCTTCAAGTACCTCCAAAATCATTAATTTGCAATAACTTGACCAAAACTGAGAGTGGGAAGTTGCAGTAAGAACTATATGCTCCACAAGACTGCCAGACTACAGGGGATTCAGATCTTCCAAGGATGATAAACTCCTCCTTCTACGACACCTTTCTCATTTCCTATTGGCTTCTCTAATCAATGCTTTATTTTCCCAACCTCTCTTCACAACTAGAAAATGCAAACTCATAAACTTGTTGGATTACTAAGAGGGGGGAGTGAATCAGTAATAGAACAACTTAATCTTTTTTAACCATTAAATGCAAGTGTTATATCAATGTAGTATTATCATCCAATAGTTGCAGAGTAAATAAACAATGAACAAATGAGAAATCATACACATACACAATGCATTAGTGTTTTTACGTGGAAACCCAAAGCACGAGAAAACCGCAAAATGATTTTTCTTATATGTCTTTAAGAATTACATTCATTTGAAGCACCAACTTCCTTTTTTTTTTTTCAGCTGTAACTGGAAGGAGGCTCCAACCCCCTAGTTTCGCAGGATACAACCAGAGGGAAGATCCAACTCCCCAATTATGTGGCTGCAACCAGAAGGAGGCTACAACCCCCTATGTTCTCCGGATACAACCGGAAGGTGGCTAAAACCACCTATCCTTTCCCCATCCAACCACCTAGATGTTGAAGTAGAATGATGGAACGACTATCACACTATCATTGTGAGATATACTGATGTAAACCTGTACCAATCAACCTGCACCAAACAACCTGTAATCAACATGTACCATAAACAACATGTAATCAACCTGTACCATAAACAAGTTCATCAACCATGCACCAACCTGTACCTCAACCTGTACCATCAATGAGTGCATCAACCATGCACCAAATATGTACCAATCATGCATCAAATACACATAAAATATGACTCATCAAGATGTACCAACGTCATCAAATATACACCTCATGTATGTGACAACTCATCAACTACTTGTCTCAACCATGTACCCAACATGTACCTCAACCAAAATCCCTCATCAATTTCATCATCCAAATCTGATTTGTAACTTTATAATACACCTGGTGTATATGATCACATACATGCAAACCTTCCTTAACTTTAACAACCCTAGAGACTAGCATTTTCATCAAACTTTACTTTATTCTCACATGACTAATTTTGGATTAGTCAACAACCCTAACTTGAAATAATCATAACTATGTGCCTATAATGAATAAAGATATGAAAAAAGTACAAAATTTTCTTTAGTGTCTTTTATAGAATTCCTCCAGGTTTCACTGCTTGGAACCTCTGAGAAAATGAGTTATAGCAAAAATGGCATACCTTGTTGAATTTTGGTTTATTCTAGAGAGAGAGAGAGTTTGTAAAGAGTGCCCCACATGGAATATTTGTTGTATGGATCTGAAAATGGTACATACAATACCACAGGTTGTACTCTAACCAATATATTTGGTCTTACTAAATTTGGATCTTTTATTAAGAAGTTATGACGTGTTTACCCGAAACACATGTTTTAGACTAGTTTCAGGACTAGCCACAAACCCTATTTTCCACATAGTGTAACTCCAAAAATAGAATGACCCACAAGCTAAAATGTTTATCATGGCTACTTGGATATGTTTCCTCAATGACCTCCATATTTCATAGTTGGAATCATTATAGGAAAAAATTTATTGTGAAAATGGTGAGATGACATGTAAATAACATATCTTAGAAAAAATCATCAAAAGAATTTATCCTCCCTTGAATTTCAGCCTTCTTTAATTCACCTTCCCTCTGAAATTTACCTTAGATATCCTTTGGTTACCTCATTCACTTATAGATATTCAATATGCTCAAGTTTAATTAAAATGACAGACCCTTGCCTCTTATTTATACTTTTATGTAGCTTCCTCAAGGGGTTACCTTCTAGCCATCTTAAACCACTTTCCTTATTTTAAGGCTAACCCACTTCTAACCACTTGTCCACTTAGTAATTTCTCCATTAAATTTATTATTAAATAATTTATTTTGTATCCACTTTGAGTTATAGTACACTCATCACTTCACTTTATTATTTAAATAATTTCTTCTTTGCAACCACTTTGACTACTTTGACCTTTTGGGGCTTCTAGATAACTCATGAGGGTTCTTCAACTTCACATGGTCGTAAATCTCTAATCGAGAGGAGTTATGTGATGTTCCACATACCACCTGAAATGGCATGACATGTACTATCCATCTAGAATAGTCTTATTTAAATAATTTCTTCTTTGCAACTACTTTGACTAATTTGACCTTTTGGGGCTTCTAGATGACTCATGAGGGTTCTCCAACTTCACATGGCCATAACTCTCTAACCGTGAGGAGTTATGTGACATTCCAAATAAATGGAATGACATGTACTATAAATATAGAATAGTATTACCTTTAAATATATTAAAACTCATACCATTATACATCAAACAAACTTGGGTCCCCAAACCTTTGTTCTACTGGAATTCACTACCAGACTTTTTTCAAGGGTTGACATCAATGATAACGAACCCAAACAATCGAAAATATCTCCCTTTGACATTGATGGAAACACTCTGATTCATTACTGAAGTCAAATCATGCATGCTCCCCCTATGACCATTGCTTCCCTTGGAACCATGCCTCTGTGTTTTTTCTCCAAGCATTTACCTTTTCATCTGATAAATCTCTCCCCCTTTGTCATCAATGGTAAATGTATCTTTCCATCTGGGGCTTCTCCCCCTAACTGAACTCTTTCTAAAACTAATCTCCCAACCTGAACTGTTCTCTTTATGGTGTTTACTCGTGTAAATATAAGACATACAAGATAAGCATTCAAAAGCATTAATTTTGGAGTAGAAATTACTCCGAGTCTCTGGCGAAGATAATCAAAGGATTCCCTTGGATGCGGTTTTGTAAATATGTCTACCACTTGTTCTTTTGTGCCCACATATTCAACTCTGATTTTCTTCTCTGCAACTTGTTCTCGTAGAAAGTGATACTTTATTGCAATGTTCTTCGTCTTGGAGTGCATCATCGGGTTCTTTGAGATATTGATGGAGCTTGTATTATCACTATAGATTGGAATGGGCTCATCATACTCAACTTGTATATCTGTCAAATTTTGTTTCATGCACAGAAGCTGAGTACAAAATTTTATTACCGCAATATACTCTGCTTCGGTTGTAGATAAATATATTGATGATTGTTTCTTGCTTAAACAAGATACTAAACACTCATCCAAGTAGAACATTGCTCCAATGGTGCTTCATTGATCATCAATGTAACCTGCCCAATCTGCATCTATGTAGGAAATAAGTGATATATCATTTCCTTTTGGATAACATAATCCAAACTCTTTTGTTCCTTTGAGATATCTAAAAATCCTCTTCACTGCTAATACATGTGATTCCTTTGGTGTTGCTTGAAATCATGCCACCTGTCCAACTTCCTGCATTACATCTGGTTTGGATGTTGTCATAGATAGTAAGCTACCAATCATTGACCTATATTTCCTCTAATCTCTAGACTATGAATCATCATCTTTTCTCAACTTGCAACTGGTTTGCATAGGAGTGGTAACTGGTTTGTAATCTTCCATTTCAAACCTCTTTAGCATTTCTTTGATATACTTAGTTTGAGAAATAAAAATTCCTTGGTTGATTTGACGAGTCTGAAGACCCAGAAAAAAGGATAGTTCTCCAAGTAATGCCATTTCAAATTCATTCTGCACATCCTTTGCAAATTTATGGCTTAACCTGTCATCATTACTTCCAAAAATAATATCATCAACATAAACTTCAATTAATAAAATACTATCTTGAGTTACCTTGATGTAGAGGTTGTTGTTCGCATTTCCTTTTCTAAACCCTACATGTTGTAGATATTTATCCAGTATAGAGTACCATGCTCTAGGATCCTGTTTTATACCATACAAGGCCTTCTTCAATTTGCACACGTAATTTGCATTCTCTGACAACTGAAATCCTTCTGGTTGTTCGATGTAGACTTCTTCTTCAAGTTCCCCATTTAGAAAAGTTGATTTCATGTCCATATGATACACGTTAATATTCTTGGAGCATGCATAAGCTAAAAGTAATCAGATTGCTCCCATTCTGGCAACTAGGGAAAATGTATCTTCAAAGTCGATTCCTTCAACCTGTGCGTATCCTTTACAAACCAATCTAGACTTGTTCCTTGTAACATGTCCATATTCATTCAATTTATTTCTGAAAACCCACTCTGTGCCAATCACATTCTTATTCTTTGGTCTTGGAACTAATTCCCAAGAGTCATTCTTCTCTATTTGATCAAATTCTTCAACCATGGAATTATTCCAGAATTCATCCTTGTTGGCCTCTTCAAAATTGTTTGGTTCAATCATAGATAAGAGTGTTAGGTGCATTTGTTCTGGTGAACAAATTCTTCTTCTAGTCTCAACTCCTGCATCCTTGTTTCCGATAATCTGATCTGAAGGATGATTCTTTTGTACTTGTTTTCTAGGTGTCTTTGGAGGCACTTGTTGAACTTTCTCTTCTACTTCTATCTGATCTTCTTCATATTCCTCTTCTACTTATTCTTCATATTTTACTTCTTCTTCATAAAGTTGTTCCACTGATTCATTTTCTTCTTCCTTTGATTCTCATCCACATGTTTCATCAATTGTTACATTGATGCTTTCCACAATTTTGTTCAATATCATATTGTAACACTTGTATGATTTACTTGTACTTTGGTAACCAACATGTACTCCTTTGTCCATGCGAGAGTCAAAATTTCCCATTCTGCCATCTTCTCTTTTGATGTAGTATTTGCTTCCAAATATTCTGAAGTGATTCACATTTGTGGGTCTTCCTTTCCATAGCTTGTAGAGAATTTTTTCATTGTTATTTTTGAGCATTACAATGTTTTGAATGTAAAATGTTGTAAGCATTGCATGTGTCCAAAAAATATCTGTCAATTTGAAATTCATTAGCATTGTTCGAGCCAATTCCTGTGTAATTAGTATCCATAATGTTCCTTTGTCTCTAAACCAATCTATGAATCTATGCTCTCGTCCAGTGTCATATATCTATCCAAACCTGCTAAGTGTTCTTACAAATCCATCTCTTTCCATAATGTCCAAGACTCTACTGCACAATTGTCCATAATGTTGACCCATTTATCACTATACTATCATGAGGTGTTCACTACTACAACTGGTTAATTTATCAAACTATACTTCTGCTAACTGACTGCTCTAGATATGTCTACTTGAAGGATGGTTCTTTGGTCTGTCACAACTATCGCATAGACTCCCCCTATCTAATATTCATGTTACCTGGGAGTCTTTAAGCCAGATGGCTCGAAAAAATTCATGCTCTAATGTGTATTCATCATCATCTTCATTGGTAGATTCATCATCTCTTTGAGCTCTGACTTCTTTCTTTTTTTCTGTGGATTCATATTTAACTACAATGCATGAAAGTACGATCTCTTGAACCCGTTCCTTATTTACATGTCCTTTTCTTTCAGTTATTTTCCAAACCTTTCTGTATCTTACATCTTTCTTTTTCTCTGTAGAATTTTCTTCATCTCATTTTATTTCCAATCTTGTGATCTATGGGACCTAGTCTTTGTTCACTTGTTCTTTGTGTTTTCTTATCCATACTTTCTTATATCTGATATCAATGTTATCTTTCATGGAAGTATTGACCATGCTTCTACAATCACTAGCTGTGTGTCCATAGTTATGACATTTGTAACATTCAATGTTATGTGGGGCCACATAGGCATTTCTTGCTTGAACATTTTTATAATCCCTGCAATATGCAACCTTATGTCCAAAATTAGTACAATAAAAACAATGACCATAAAATAAATTTGCATACCTGGGAGTGAATGATCTTCTTTGTGGTGTAGTCCTTCTGAATTTATGCCTTGACTGATCATGATCATGATTGAAGATTCTTTGTGGCTTGAACATGGATTGTATTCTTGAAGATGTATCTTTAATAGTTTTCTTAGATTCGGGTTGACCATTATTCCTTACTTTGAGTACTTCTGCATAACTCTTTCTATTTGCTTCATTCTTCTTTTCTAGCAACCTAGAGTGCTTCTCTTCATTCTCTATAATTGATGTGGATGTTTCTGTCTCTTCAACCTTCTTGTTGAGCTTGACGATTTTACTTCTCAATGTGACAACTTCTTTTTCAATCTTCTCAACCTCTTCTTCTTTCTTCATTCTCTGAGACTTCATGGCTTATTTTTTTCTTTTCGCTTCTTCAAGCTGGATTTTTAATGTGATTATTTCTTCTTCAAGTCATTTCTCTTCTTGACCAACCTCTACCTCAAGCTAGTTTAGATCGTTAGTTCTTTCCTTAAGATGATTTGTAAATATCTTTTCTCTCATTTCCACTTCTTCCTTTTGTGTTGTTATGTGGGCTTCCAAATACTGCTTTTGAACTTTAAGATTTTCTTCGATCTTTCTAGCTTCTTCTAGCTGAGTTCTTAAGTTCTTGATGACATGTTGGGATTCTTCAAAAATGTGAGCACTTTCCTTTTGTTTCATCAATTCTTTCTTGAGTGACTTGTTTTCTTCTCTTTCTTTTCTTAAGTTCATCTAAGTCACTGATCAATTCTTTTTCATAATCGTCTTCTTTTTCAATTAGTTTTTCTTTTTCATAATCGTCTTCTTTTTCAATTAGTTTTTCCACGTTTTTCACAATTAAATAAAAACAACATACCTTTGTTGATTATGTACTCTTCATCTTCTGAATATGTTTGACATGGTGAACATATTTCTTCTTGATCCATACATGCATCTTCTTTGGCATTTTATGAATCTGCGATGGGTGAAGAATATATATCATGTAATTTATCCCAAAGTTCTTTAGTTGATGAACATTTACCAACCTTTTCTCTTACTGGATTAGGTAATCCTTCCCAGATGAAATCCATTTCTATTTTTTTATTCTTCTTCAATTCCTTCTTGGCTTCAGTCTTTTCCCTTTTTGAACTATCATA
Organism: Picea engelmannii; assembly: GCA_009831015.1. NCBI lineage: Eukaryota > Viridiplantae > Streptophyta > Pinopsida > Pinales > Pinaceae > Picea > Picea engelmannii. Next base: position 492,386 of record ML798276.1, on the reverse strand, counting down.
TCCTGTAATGACTAATAGCCAAATATAATACCCCTATGCCTATAAAAATACTTTCGTCCTTCCACTCCATAGCTCATACTTTAAACCATTCTGACCATTAAACAATGGTACTCCATTCTCAAAATAATCCATGATCTTCTTCCAGTGGTTAAACCATTTCCTAAAGAAACCTGCTCTGATACCAATTGTTGGATTACTGAGAGGGGGGATGAATCGGTAATAGATCAATTTAATATTTTTTAACCACAAAATTCAAGTGTTATATCAATGTAGCATTATCATCCAATAGTTGCAAAGTAAATAAACAATGAACAAATGAGAAATCATACAAATACAGAGTACACCAGTGTTTTTATGTGGAAACCCAAAGAGGGATAAAACCACATAATGCTTTTTCTTATATGCCTTTAAGAATTACATTCATTGGAAGCACCAACTTCCTTTTTTTTCCAGTTGTAACTGGAAGGAGGCTCCAAACCCCTAGTTTCTCGGGCTACAACCTGAGGGAAGCTCTAAATCCCCAATTCTCTAGATGCAACCAGAAGGAGGCTACAACCCCCTATGTTCTCCGACTACAACCGAAAGGTGGATACAACCACCTGTCCTTTCCCCGCCCAACCGCCCTGACGTAGAAGTCGAATGATTGAACCATTGTCACACTATCACTATGAGATATACTTTTGTAAACTTGTACCAATCAACCTGCACCCAACAACCTATAATCAATATGCACCACAAACAACCTGTAATCAATCTATACCATAAACAAGTGGATCAACCATGCACCAACCTGTACCATCAACAAGTGCATCAATCATGCACCAAATATGTACCAATCATGCATCAAATACACATAAACTATGACTCATCAAGATGTACCAAAATCATCAAATATACACCTCATGTATGTGCCAACTCATCAACTACTTGTCTCAACCATGTACCCAACATGTACCTCAACCAAAAGCCTTCATCAATTTCATCATCCAAATCTGATTTGTAACTCTATAATACACCTGGTGTATATGATCACATACCTACAAACCGTCCTTAACTTTAACAACAAGAGACTAGCATTTTCATCAAACTTTACTTTAGTCTCACATGACTAATTTTGGATTAGTCAACAACCCTAACTTGAAATAATAATAACTATGTACCTGTAATGAATACAAATCTGAAAATAGTACAAAAGTTTATTTAGTGTCTTTTATGTAATTCCTCTAGGTTTCACTGTTTGGAACCTCTCAGAAAAGGAGTTATAGCAAAAATGACATACCTTGTTGAATTTTGTCTTATTCTGGAGAGAGAGATTGTAGAGAGTGCCCCGCATGAAATATTTGTTGTGTGGATTTGAAAATGGTACAAAGAATACTACATATTGTACTCTAACCAATACATTTTGTCTTACTAAATTTGGATTTGCTATGAAGAATTTATGACGTTTTTACCCAAAACCATTGTTTTAGACTAGTTTCAAGACTAGCCACAAACCCTATTTTCCACAGAGAGTAACTCCAAAAATACAACGACCCACAAGATGAAATGTTTATCACGGCTACTTGGATATGTTTCCTCAAAGACCTCCAGATTCCGCAGTCTAATTCATTCTAGAAAAAAACGTTATTGCGAAAATGGTGAGATGACCTGTAAATAACATACCTTAGAAAGCATCATCAAAATAATTTATCCTCCCTTGAATTTCTGCCTTCTTTACTTTAACTTCCCTATGAAATTTGCCTTAGATATCCTTTGGTTACCTCATTCACTTATAGATATTCAATATGCTCAAGTTTAATTAAAATGAGAGACCCTTGCCTCTTATTTATACTTTTATGTAGCTTCCTCAAGGGGTTACCTTGTAACCATCTTAAACCACTTTCCTTATTTTAGGGCTAACCCACTTCTAACCACTTTCCCACTTAGTAATTTCTCCATTAAATTTATTATTTAAATAATTCTTTTGTATCCAATTTGACTTATAGTACACCCATCACTTCACTTTATTATTTAAATAATTTCTTTTTTGCAACCACTTTGACTACTTTGACCTTTTGGGGCTTCTAGATGACTCATGATGGTTCTCCAACTTCACATGGCCATAAATCTCTAACAGTGAAGAGTTATGTGACGTTACACATACCACCAGAAATGGCATGACATGTACTATCCATATAGAATAGTCTTATTTAAATAATTTCTTCTTTGCAACCACTTTGACTACTTTGACCTTTTGGGGCTTCTAGATGACTCATGAGGGTTCTCCAACTTCACATAGTCATAACTCTCTAACCATGAGGAGTTATGTGATGTTCCACATACCACCAAGAATCACATGACATGTACTATCCATCTAGAATAGTCTTACCTTCAAATATATTAAAACTCATACCATTATACATCAAACAAACTTGGGTCCATTACCCAAACCTTTGTGCTACCGGAATTCGCTACCGGAATTTCTTCAAGGGTTGACATCAATGACAACCAACCCAAATAATCAACAAGACTAACTTAGTTTCTTGTCAATTTTGTTGTTGTTAACAACAACTTGGCTGATTTTGTGCCCTTGTACTATCTAAATTACCTGAGATTTGTTAATTAACATATCAAATTAATATTGGAATGAAAAACATCAAAGATGAGTCAAATTCGAAGGTTGACAATGGATGAATACCATGCATATGATGAGAGAATAGCCGATGAGAATGATATGGACATATATCCATGTCCATGTAATGATTATCTTGGTGGAAAGGTGAGAAAAATAAATTTTATTTATTGACATATGATAAGACATGGGCATAGTGGTGTAAGTCCCATTTTGTGTTGAAGCTCTACTCAATAAAACATAATAGATGTGGGTTGATTTATTTTTGTCCAATACTGAAACTTGATTTTGTTTCTGAACTTTGCAAGGAAAAGATGAGGCCACCCTTCAACTAAGTCTTGTCTTCCAATATTTACTACTGTGCATCCAATGGACTTTGATTTTCATTTATTTCTCATGGATTAAGATTTGGTTTCATATTTATTGCTTGATCATCAATGGTTCTAGGAACAACCACATTGATCAATTTGCATAGAAGAATGTCATATTTCACTATATCAAAGAGATCATTTGTCATAGGATCAATTGGAAGGTATCTTTTCACCACTGGATCATCTCTAAGGTAGCTATCGATATGAGAAAAAAATGCCACCTTCTTAGATTCTCTAATTGTGTGAAGCAAGATGGTTGTGTCAATCTTTAGAAATGCAGATTTGTTCTTGGAACCACTTAATTTTGTATATACCTGTGTCTGCAAATTAAGATAAATCCGTAGAAAACCTTCAAAATCCACAATCTCTTTTTCATTTGAATGGTATTCCCCCACAACAACTCCTACCTCCTCCTCGATGAATAACTCCTCAATCCTTAACAGTTAATTCAACCCACTCCTTCTTCATGGATGCATATTGTTATTTTAAAGTTTGAATCTCCGCCTAGGTGAATTGGCTCTAAAGCCAAGGATCTGAAACCAATACTTCCACATAGCCTACCACTTCCATTATCAAGTGGTAAAGAAGCCTCCGAAGTATTGCAATCAATAATAATGTTTGAGAAACTACTAGTTACACTTCCATTTTCACTATCCGAAATCCTTGCATCTTCACTGGTTTGTTTTGTAAGACTCCAATGCATAATACTTGCAATCAATATAATAAGTCTCATTTTAGGATTGACCTCAACAATGTCTTAATGTAGAAGGAAAACTAAGCATCAAAGATTCCTTGCCACATTGATTATATAGGTTTCATTCATCCTCTTTTCTTCCTCATTCTCGCCTTTTGTGACAATGTACTAGTTCACAACCCTAAGTTTCACACAACTCAATATATTATCAAGATTCATTTGTTGATTTGGTATTGCAAATGAAAATATATAAATACAAGAGAAATACAAAATAAAAAAGTTTGTTTTTATTGAGATAATTTCTATAGGTAATTATTATAATATGTAAATGTCCACTCCTATATAGGTGGTATCCCTTTATGTGTGTGGAAATACAAAAAATAGTCCCATTTTGTGTTGAAGCTCTACTCAATAAAACATAACAGATGCGGGATGATTTCTTTTTGTCGAAGACTAAAACCAGATTTTGTTTCTGAAACTTACAAGGACAAGATGAGGCTTAGGCTGCCCTTCAACTAAGTCCCGTGTTCCAATATTTACTACTATGCATCCAATGGACTTTCAAGAATTGAGACAAAGTGTATGACTTTCATTTATTTCTCATGTGTGGAGAGCTTAGACACTTTTCTATCCAGTGCACCCAATCTAAGAAGGGATTTGGTGAAAGAGGGAGAAAAAAATATATTTCAACCTCATAAGAAGTTGAAAACAAAGAATAGGAAGATGAGCAATAGTTGGTTTCCATAGCTAGAGAGTTTTCTAGAATGTTTAAGGAAAAATACACTCTATTCTTGAATACAGAGGATAGAACCAAGGCAATCTAGTACATAGACAATGGGGCCATGAGTCACATGACAAGTGAATGACTTTCAATTCAGGAATTCTCAAGTCAAGCTTTAGGAATTGTTAAGTGTGGGGTGCATTCCAGTATGATGAAATTTCATGGAAAAGGGGCAGTATCAATACAACTAGAATCATGCAGAATTTTTAGGATGCCAGAAGTATTGTACATACCATGTATGAGAATCATTTTTCTCTCAATATTATCCTTGGAGCATCAAGGCTATGGGGAAAGATTCTTTGGTTGTAGTGTACTCATTCGTTCAATTAAAATTAAATAACCAGGGCCACCTGTAATGATAGGAATAAGTGAATATGGGCTATATAAACTATGGGGACAACCTGTTTACAGACTCATAGATGAAAGCAATGAGTCTGCAAGCCAAAGTGTAAGAGAACAAGAGGTTATTCTTAGTAGACCCACATGGTGTGAATGGATTCAATTGGATGAATGGGGATACTCAGATAATATTGGTACAGGGTGTAGCAGACCCATCCTAGCAGAACAAATAGAATGTATGGACATGGAATGGTGGGCCTCTCAAAATCAGAGGGAGAAATACATAGTGATGTGGATCCTGGAGAAGAAAAATCCAGTTACTTCACCTCCCTCACTAAGAGGGAGTGTTAGAGTATAACTCATGCAAGTAACTCCTCCTCAGTAGGGGTGTCTAGTAATGAGGTGAAAGCCCATCTTTTGATTAGACAAAAGAAAATTAAATGGTGGGGACCACCTAACTCAAGCTAAGATTTCATCTCATACATTGATGCATATCAATGCTTGATTAAGTCCCCACCCTTGGATCAAGTTCATAATGAGAGGATCTGAGGGCTAGGAATGATTGAGAAAAAGATGATAGGGTTACAAGTAACATGGAAGCCTCACTATCAATATAAGAGAAAAGAGAGTGAGGTCAACTAGAGAGAGGAGGGGCTCCAAAGAGGACTAAGACAGTGGTTGCAAGATAACAAACAAGAGGAAGATGAGAAGGTCCAATATAGAGACCAAGTCGGGTCTCTCTATGTGCACAAGGAGGTAAGTGTAACCATAGATCAAGTCAGGTCTCATAGAGACCAAGTAGGGTCTCTATGCATGCATGAGGCAAGAAGTTTGGGTCTCATTGTGTGAAAAAGGAATCAAGTTAGGGCAAGTAGTTCAGGTCTCACTACCTAGACAAGGATCCGAGTTAGGGCCAACATTCATCATAGTCAAGGAATAGAAGCTGAGATGGGCCTAAAGGAGGTAAAGTAGCCAAGTTAGGGAAAGTACGACATACACTTGGATTACACACTCATCCAGTATGAAAGGAAAGTGTACCCAGGTTAGAGGTAATAGTATAAGCCATGATTTGAGAAGATACCCGTCAAATATAAACCGAGTAGTAGTTCCATTTTTGTATTTTGTGGTTTTGATAAGTATTACCAGCAGAAGTACGGACCTATACAGGTTGTACGATATATGTAAACACATCTTCAGTAAAATTTTTTCTTGCAAAAGACTGATATAAATACAATTGCTCTGTTTTGATGATATTCATTGATGATGTGTTGTTTTAATGGTGTGGTTGTCATAGGAAAGAGAAGAGTTTAATTCTACTTATGTTCAGAAATATTTTATCCTTCTTAGTGTTATTTTTCTTCAAATCTATTTTGCATTAATGGTATTCCCCCACAAAAACTCCTACCTCCTCCTCAATGAACAACTCCTAAAAACAATTTCAGTTTAGTCATTATAGAGCTTAAATACCCAACAATTAATTACCCTTCTCCTTATTCATGGATGCATATTGTTATTTTAAAGTTTGAAGCTCCACCTAGGTGAATTGGCTTTGAAGCCAAGGATATGAAACCAATACTTCCACATAGCCTTCCACTTCCATTATCAAGTGGTAAAGAAGCCTCTGAAGTATTTTCGTCAATAACAATGTTTGAGAAACTGCTAGTTACACTTCCATTTTCACTGTCTGAAATCCCTGCATCTTCACTATCTGAAATCCCTACATCTTCACTGGGTTTTTTTTAAGACTCCAAAGCATAATTCTTGCAATCAATATAAGTATCATTTTAGGATTGAACTCAACAATGTCTTCAGGTAGAAGGAAAACTGAGCATCCAAGCTTCCTTTCCACATTGATTATATAGATTGCATTCATCCTCTTTTATTCCTCATTCTTGCCTTTTGTGACAATGTACCATTTCACAACCCTAAGTTCCATAGAAATCAGTATATTATCAAGATTCCTTTATTGATTTGGTATTGCAGATGGAAATGTATAAATACAAGAGCAATAAAAAATAAATAAGTTTTTTTTTATTGAGATAATTTCTATAGGTAAATATTATAAGATGTAAACGTCCACTCCTATAAAGGTGGTATCCCTTTCTGCTTGTTGGCACAGGGGCAGACCCAGGGTTCAACTCTAACACCTCACCAACAAGCCCTAACTATTGGCCCTTTCAAAAACACCTGCAGAGCAGATGCCATCTCACTCGAAGTAGAAATATGGGGTTGCAGGACACAGGTGTCTACAACCAGGGGAAATGTAAGGAGGATCCAAGGCAACAACACACATCAATCTAGATATTCTTTACCAACTTAAGCCTACTTCACACAGTTATGTCTCGGATCTAGCACAATAATGCAACAACAGAATAACATAAATCAAAGAGCACATCATCAATCACACATAAAAACAAGATATATGTGGTTCACCCTCTCCCTAAGGCTACGTCCACATAACTATGTTGATATATTATGTGAAAACATATAGTTCTATCTATGCACTTAGCTTGCACATCTCTCTCCATCTCTCTCTTCTATGTCTCCCCTCCCTGCACACACAGTTGTAGGGTTGATCTTCACAGCCAGCTAAATATCTTACAACATACTCTCTACCACAGTCTGTTGCTCTCTCTCACACAATCAATACACTCAACAACCATATCTTGAACAACAACCAACAACAACAACAACCCTCTTCTCTCATATAAATCTTTATTTATACATTAAAATCACTCTCAGACAACCTTAAATCGAAGTATAAGTGTCAAAACCCTAATTTCCAAAACCCTAGGTCCACTTGACCTACGTTTCCAGGGCTTCACTAACCTATCTTTCCTTCTTTCCCGTGAGGTGCTCCAAGCAGCTGTCGGTGGATTTTTTCGCTTGTTGAGTTGTCCATGATCCATCTTCCTTGTTGATTTGTCTTCCTCGATATTCTCGTTCAGCGACTCGCTTTCCCTTACTTCGCTCCTTTTTTTCTGCTTCTTTGACCACTTCGACCCATTCTTAGTCAATGTGTCTTCCGTGCAGTTTGTACTTTGCCTTTCTTCCTTGATCTTCTTTTTCTTCCCTAACCAAGGGCTAACATGCCCCCAACACTCACCCGTGGCTCATCCTAAGTCACTGCAATACTAAACCTTATGTTCCACTTTGACTTCAGGCTGCACGGAGCAGCCTGTGCTTTCTTCTTTGTCCCTCCCTTCCTTGTGCAGTCTGTCTGTTCTATGTCTGGTACCCAATTTCAACTACACCTGGTACCTAGACCCTTCTTCTTATGATTTTACTGAGAGTTGCGAGGAAGTTGTTTGTCATAGTACAATTTCAACCGACTCCCATTTACCAAATCTTCTTTCCATTCTCCATTCAGGGTCTTCAACTATGCATCTCCTCCTTCTGTAACATAGACAACCTCATATGGTCCTAGCTAATGTGTCCTAAACTTCCTTGGGTGCTTTATGAACTTACTGTCATATACCAATACCAGATCTCTTGGTTTGAATGCTTTTCTCTTGATTTATCTATCATGATAAGCCTTTTCTCTTTCCTTCTGTACCTGCTAATGAAATCCTGCAATAAACATGTCTTCTTCTAGTTCTACCAATGGCACAAGCCTGTCTTTAACAATGCCAGTGTCATCCATTTATGTGAACGTTGCAATTCTTAAGCTAGGAACTAAGTATTCCATAGGTACCACTGCTTTCAAGCCATATATTAACTTAAATGGGGTCTGTGTTGTTAACTTCTTGCAAGTAGTTCTACAGGCCCGTTATACTACTGGAATTCTTAAATCCCAATCATCTCTGTTCACATTGTAAATCTTTGTCAGTGTTGTCTCCAAGATCTTATTGAAAGATTCGACTATGCCATTCGCTTGTGGGTGGTAAGGTGTTCTCTTCTGATGATGAACTTCAAATTCTTGGGTCAAGGCTTCAATAGTTTTATTAATAAAATGAGTACCTTGATCGCTCATTAGGATCTTTGGGCATCCAAACCTTGTTATGATATCCTCAAATATGAACTATGCAGCTATAGTTGCACTACAGTCCCTAACTACTCTTGCTTCTACCCATCTGGTCAAATACTCTATTGTAATGATAATGTATCTCGCTCCCGTGCACTTTCCTGGTGGGTTAATAGGTCCCACAAAATCAATGGCTCATTTCTCAAATGCCTGTAAAGTTAGTTGAGGTACTAAAGGCATCTCATCTCTTCTAGAAGGTTTCTCAACACTTTGGCATACATTCCAGGCTTTTAAGTATTCCTTAGCATCTTTGTGTAAAGTGGGCCACCAGAGGCCAGCTCTAAGAACCTTCCGCATTGTTTATTTTCCTGCATAGTATCCTCCTGTGATGCCTTCATGTGCTTCTGTCAGAATTAGTGGTCTTTCTGCCTCCATAACACATCTCCTCAAGATCTCATTAGGTCCCATATTATATAGATGTCCAGCTATAAGTGAAAAATATGCAACACGAGCTACCAGTTGTTTCTTCTGAATGATTGTATATTCGCGAGGTGCCATTCTTGTTGAGAGGAACTGGACTATCTCGGCGAAGTGATCATCCACTTTTCTGATGGCTAGAAACTGTGCATATGGTAGTGTATCCTCCAAATTAGTAGGTTCCTCTCCATGTTCTAACCTAAACAAGTGGTCAGGTCCCTTGCTCATTCTCCCCGGTTTGACCACAATCTCAAAATCATATTTCTGGAAGAGCAGTAGCCATTTGCATATTCTTTCCCCCAACACTGGCTTGTTAAATAATTATTTCAACACAGAGTGATCAGTAAAAATATTAAAGTTCCCTCCCAACAAGTAGTGTCGAAACTTCTGCAGCGCGTACACCATGGCTAACACTTCTCTTTCAGTCATAGTGTAATTTATCTCAGCTGTAGAGAGATTCTTGCTAGCAAAGGATAACGGGTGATCAATATCTCTTGATTCTGGTTGTGCTAACACTGCTCCTAATGCAATAGATGAAGCATCGACATGAACATGGAATTCCTTACTCCAATCTAGGAAAACCAAGATTGGCACAGTGACCATTTTCTGCTTCAGTGTGTCGAAGTTCTGCTGACATTCTTCTGACCATTGAAACTGACAATCTTTTTTTTAAATATTTTCCATCGGTGTTGTTATCTGTGCATATCCCTTGATGAAATTTTTGTAGTATCCAATATGTCCCATCGCAGTACGCAATTGTCTAACTGAAGTAGGGGGAGGTGGATCAATAATGATGGAAATCTTGGAAGGATCTACCAACAATCCCTGCTTACACACAATATGCCCTAGTAGCACTCCAAAGGGTGAAAAGAAGATACACTTCTTCAGGTTCAGGGAAATATGACATTGTCTGCACTTATCCAACATTAGTCTTAAACATTCAATAGGATTTGCAATGGGCTAAAAAAAGTCCAATCATCAATATATGCTTCCAAAAATTTATGTAAAAATTCTTTGAATGCTTCGACCACCACCCTGGAAAAGATGGTTGGTGCATTCTTCAAGCCAAAAGGCATCACTGTGTACTAAAAAGAACCCCATTCTGTCACAAATGTGGTCCTGTGGTGATCTTCCTTAGCAATCCTGATTTGGTGATACCCTAAAAATCCATATGTGAAGGAGTAAACTTCCTATCCTCCCACATTATCTAACACTTCATTAGTAAACGGTGTAGGGAATAGATCATGTAAACATGCATCATTCAGTTTCCTTAAATCTACACAGATCCTAATTTCTCCTGTCTTCTTATCCTGGAAAACCATAGAGATGATCCATTATGATTCTTCAATAGGTTCTATGATTCTTTCTTCCAACATTATGTCTAATTCAATCTTGACTTTCTTCTTATATTTGGGATTCAGTCTGTAGGGTCTCTGCTTGACTGGCCTTGCATCTGGTTTCAAGGGGATCTTCATTTCTCCCATGGGCCCTTTAATTCCCTTCATGTCCATGAACTTGGTTGGAAACAAGTCTTGATATTCATGTAGTAATTATGTGATCTTATCAATAGTGGCATCATCCCAATAATCTTCAATGTTTGTCAGCTTAGGTGCTTGCTCTGTTCCAATATTAACTTTTTTTATTTTGATTGGATATCCAATGAAAGGTAGTTCAACTGTTGGCCCTTGTATTTCTCTATGTCCTTCAGTTTCTTGGATGTTCACATTCCTAGGATCATCATCTTCATCAGCATTGATATTGTAGAAACCTTGTAATTTTTGAAGATTTGCAGTCCATTCATCTTCCTCTTGCTCAACAGGGAGGTTAGGTGCCTCCTCAAAGACTTTATGTCTTACAACTTGTAAAACCTGATCTATTGTGGGGTGTTGGCTTTCAAATAAAAATGTAGCTACAAAGTTCTAAGTCATACCGTACCAATCTCCTGTGGTGAGGCACAGTTCTTCTTGAAGATACCAATTGATAGGCATTGTGTCCAAAGTGTTAATGAATTTATGCGCCCATTGTTCTTGAGGAATGTTGGTCCAGGCCTCCTCACAACTTCGTACATGGTCCTTCGGACATCTCTGACTTGTGTATCGAACTTGGCATCCTTCAACTTGGTCTGAAAAGCGCGTTGTCATCAAAGTGCGACATTGCACCCACTCCGCGATATTCTTCTTATGTGTTCCCTGCCATCTTGCTGGCATTGCTTTCAAGGCTTCATCCAGTTCCAATGACCTCTGTTGTACTGGTAAAATTTCTTTAAATTCCAATAAGAAAGTTCCTAAATGATTTAAACCATCAAATTTGGGCAGGTTACTTACTTTTGTGCCAATCCAATGAACTTCCCGAGTCAATCTGGTACATCTCCACATGGCGATTTTGTACATCCTGTTCTTCTCGTTCTCCAATGCTTCTTCTGAGTCTAATGAGAATGCACTCTCACATCGCTAGCTTAAGTTCCCATATGTCGTAGGATTAATGTAATCCTGATGTCTTGTTGTCAATTTATATATATTCTCTAGTTCATAAGAACAATCTTTTTCTCTAATAGGTTATGTGTATCTACGAACTTCATCAAGATCAAGAGGTGCAATGACCCTAAGGACATCACCTTCAAATTTCATTATTCTTTTCTTTAAGTCAACCACAATAGAGTTGTTGAAAGCCCAATCAATTCCTAACAGCGCAGGATAAGTACAACTATCTCAACTACTTCAAAGTCTGCAAACGTCCTCACCCTATCGATGTCCATTGGGACATGCTCCAGTCTTCTAAAGGGGCTTACTTCCTGCTGATTAGCCATATTGAGAATGATAGGGGAATATATAAACTTAGGTTTTCCCATCATTGCCCAGGTCTGCTTCGTCATAACGTTGACTTCTGATCCCAAGTCGAGGACCACATAATCTATGTCATAGTCTCCAATTTGAGCATTAAGGTGTAATTCCTTGTTTGTCTTTCTCTTTATAGATACTTGATGTATTGCTCTATTTAGGAGAGGATCTACCTTCCCTAGCTCATACCGTCTGATCAAGTGTTGTAGTTATTGCACAACACTATCATTCTTAATCAAATCTATGAACATATACAAGAAACTGACAATATTGCTTACCTCTTTTCCATCTCCTGACGCAGCTGACTTATCAAATGCTAGAGACATTCCACATTCTCTCACTTCTGGATGTGTCTTTGATGAAGAAGCCTGATCTCTTCCAAATTCTCTTTTTGCCTCTTCAAACGTCTACTTTTCTGTCCTTGGATCAAACACTTGTGTCTTCTCTTCAACTCTTTTGACCCTCAATTCTTCTGTAGTCTTTCCTGGAGTCACCCTGTCTTCTCCTATAACAACACCTCCTTTGGTGATAACAATGACTCTGGAATCCTCTCCGTGAGGTTTTTCTAATATCAATTGTACTTGTTGGTTTCCTCCCTGTCTTTCCTGAAGTTTTACTAACAACACTGGGCAATCTTCAATAACATGTTCAAATCAATTGCAGTAACTGCAAGTGGTACAAGAGTTATGACAATCCCTTTCCAAGTGACTTGGTTGGGCACAGTTATAACAAATGATCTAACCTCGACCTTGACCCATGCCTCATCCTCGTCCTCTTCCTATGAATCCACCGTGAGGGTTGAAGTTTCCTCTTCCTGGGAAATTAAACTACATAGCATTTCCCTCCTGCTGCATATTGAATTCTATATGTATCTCTTAACCTTTCATGCAAGAGGTCATAATCCCTACAATCCTTCTCATCATGCCCCATAGATTTACAGAATGTGCAGTAAATATTGGTAGGCATCTGGACATATTTTTGCATGTAATAGCATTCATTAGGGTGATGTCTATTTCTACATACCTCGTACCAAGGTAGAGTAACCTGCTTCAAAGGGCTTGGAGCTCCATAGGCTAAGTACTCATTAAACAGGGGACAGTGCTCTTTTTCATGGCCCTTTGATTTTCATATGATACACCAGATGTCTTATATTTTATATTTTCCCTTGCCTTTCTTCATATCTTTGACTTGCAAAGATAAGATAGTTAGTTGAATCAGAATTTGACTCATACCTAAGCTGGATTCTCCCATAGGGGTTGACTCTAGTTTCATGGCGATCTCCAATGCCTCAACCTACGAAGCGACCTTCTGTTGCATCAAAGGAACTATGATGTGTGGTAATAGGGCAGCAATGAACCATTCCTTGTTCTTCTCGTCTGGGATCCGAAAAATCAAGTGTCATGTCAAGGTTTTAAACCTCTGATCAAACTCCCAAATAGGTTTAGCTACTCTCTGCTTGATTTATTTCATTTCGGTAATGCACTACGACTCTGACTTGGGTTTCTTGAATTCTACACTTAACACAGTCTTGATATCATTCAATGGTTTAGGTTGTACAGTCCCTTTAACAAACTTCATGTACCAGCTCAGTGTGCGGTCTCTCAAGGTAGTACTAAACTGAGCTCTCTTAACAACTTCATCATTGACTTGTTTAATACTCCATACAGCTTCACATAAGAACCAATGTTGATCAGGATCTTCAGATCCATCTCCTCTAAAGATAGGTAATCTCATTTCATTTGCCATAGATCTTCCTAGGTTTCTTGACTAAGTATGTGTTGAACTGCTGGTAACAGTACTCTGAGTGCTTTGATAACTCTAGCTATTCTGGTTACTTAACATTGCTAAAAAACAGGAGGAGTAATAGTACTTACTTCGACGGTAGGTGCAGTCCCTAAATTTTTTTATTCTTCCCGACGAGGTTCTTCAGTCTTCCCTTCCTCTTCCCTAGTGGACTCTGAATGTTCCTCGTTCAATAAATCTTCTTCTTGTCCACTGTAGAACCCTTCGTCCTGTGCTAGTGGCTTGTGATTCTTCTCAAACAGGTTCACCAGAGGAACTTCTCGAAAGGTTCTCCCACTGCAAGTATGTCCAACCTTTGTGTTGTTGTCGCTATCTGAGTTCTTGAAACTTATCTTTTCAATCCGATCGATTACTGTATTTTCAATATGTTCTTCTCATGCAATAGCATCTTGATATTCAACTTCAAAAAGTGTTAAATTTTTCCTCTTGGTCCTTTAAAGAAATACCTCTCTGCTTGGCTATATGACTCAACTCTGTCAATAGAAAACTCGGTAATGTACCCTCCAATGGTGCTATCAAACCAGTGATCTATTTCTCTTCACACAACGATATCAACTCTCTTGACCTTCTTGATCAACGTCGATGTCCAAACCACAGGTGGTCTAGATCTGATATCAAACTGGGTATCTGCTAATCTAGATAACCACTCGTGTAGCTCCTTATGAATTCCTCTAAAGAAAATCTTGTGTATGTTGGTGAAGATATACCTTCCCAACCAATATTCTGTACTAAGATTAGGGTTCTTGTTCTAGGTTTCAGCGAAGTCCTTTTCTTATTCTTCTATCCACTTTTGAATCTTTGTCTTTGATGGAAACCACCTTGACATTCCCTCAAGAAGATCTCGGTCCCGTCAACAAAACCATTTGTTGGCATAGGGGCAAACCCAGGGTTCAACTCTAACAATGCACCAACAAGCCCTAACTATTGGCCCTTTCGGCAACACCTTCGGAGCAGATGTAGTGTCACCCAAAGTAGCAATAGGGGGTTGTAGGACACAGGTGTCTACAACCAGGGGAAATGCAAGGAGGATAAAGGCAACAACACACAACAATCTAGATATTCTTTACCAACTTAATCCTACTTCACACAATTATGTCTTGGATCTAGCACAATAATGCAACAACAGAATAACAGAAAACAAAGAACACAACATCAATCACACATAACAACAAGATATACGTGGTTCACCCTCTCCCTAGGGCTACATCCACAGAACTGCGTTTCTTGATATATTATGTGAAAACATACAGTTCTATCTGCGCACTTAGCTTGTAGATCTCTCTCCCTCTCTTTCTTCTCTGTCTCCCCTCCTTGCGCACCCAGCTATAGGGTTGATCTTCACACCCAACTAAATATCTTACAATAAAGACTCTCTATCTCAACTTGTTGCTCTCTCTCTCACAATCACTACACTCAACAACCATCTCTTGAACAAAAACCAACAACAACAACAACCCTCTTCTCTCATCTAGATATTTATTTATACATTACAATCACTCTTGGACAACCTTAAACTTAAGTCTAAGTGTCAAAACCCTAATTTCCAAAACCCTAGGTCCACTTGACCCACATTTCCAGGGCTTCGCTAGTCTGTCTTTCCTTCTTTCCCGCAAGGTGCTCCAAGCATCCGTTGGTGGCTTTTTCTGCTTGCTAAGTTCTCCATGATCCATCTTCCTTGTTGATATTTCTTCCTCAATCTTCTCGTTCAATGACTCATTTTCCCTTACTTCACTCCTTCTTTTATTCTTCTTTGACCACTTTGACCCATTATGAGTCAATGTGTCTTCCACGCAGTTCGTACTTCGCCTTTCTTCCATAACCAAGGGCCAACACTGCTTGATTCTTAACCTTTATCCGATATTGAATAAAATGCTCCTTTTTGCTAAGTCGACATTACTATAGATAATGGAGAGTTGACTGATGCTTAACATTTTTTACTAGTGACATATAGTGCTACTTTTTGCTAAGGCAACTCAACTACAAATATCCAAAGTTATGAATTGTAAGGTTAACTGCCTTAGACAATGAGATCATTTTTTGTAAAATAATTCTTTAAATGCTTTCAATATCATAATTACTATCATATCATAAAATAGATTCGAAGGCTCATCAAATGTTTCATGGTCTGCACTTGTTTTTTTACATCTTTGTCAATGCTTGTTGCAATTTTGTTGTTTCATTGTTTGAAAAAGAGAATAGTTCCCTTTGAGATAGTTTGTTGCTAATTTTAAATGTTGTATATCTTTTTGCATGATGGTTAATCCACATGCAGAGAAATCATATGAAACATGCAGTGTCGCCAAAAGGAAAAGGCATTTACAGTGTCAATAGAGCTCTAAAGACTGCACACAAGCATGTCAATATTGGTCATAGTGATCATGAAGAACTCGTCGAGCAATGTGTAAAGGACATTACTAATAGTGGTGTTGAATTTGAGGTAGTCAAATTTTTGTTGTGATAGTTAATCTGTCCCAATGTTTTGTCATAAATTTTCATGCTTAAAATGTTCTTTTTGACAAAAATTTATTGCTTGCATTCTTCATACTTTTGAATGCTTAATAAGACATTCTTCATACTTTTGAATGCTGTATATTTGTTTTGCATGATGAAACCACATGCAGGGAAACTCTATAAAAGTAGCATGATGAAAAGGACAAGTCCTTATCAAAAGAGATATGAATAATGCACTAAGTGATCTCAATATTGATATCGATCATATTGACATTGAACTTTGTGCAGTATATTCATCGTGGTACTAGTGAACTCAAGGTGAGTGCAATAATTATACGCTAAATATTAGAATATAATTCATGTTTTAACATTTTTCATATCTCAAGATAATGTGTATTTCTTTTTGTTTTTGCATAAATGTATTGAAAGGAATGAAGCTTCACATGATGGCCTTTGAAATATTTGCAAAAAATGACATAGATGATTTTTATCACAACTATTAGACAGCTTGGCCCACTGCTTTTATGCAGTTGTTTGAATGTATGTTCAAGTATATTTTATATTATGGTGTATTTGCAGACTTGGAAACTCTCAGTAACAGTTGTTTGAATGAATGCATGTTCAGGGATTTTTTATATCATGGTGTATTTTCAAACTTGGAAACTCTTAGTGATAGTCAGTGATAGTACTGTACTACTTTGACATTATATATCTATGATCATCTTGCAGTTCACAATATTATGTGTTAATTTGATTTTTTGTTTATGCAGTAGTTTGAATGTATATTAATGTTCATGGATATTTTATTATGATGGATGTTTTATTATGGTGTATTTGTGGACTTTGATATGTGTGTGTGTGTGTGTGTGTGTGTGTGTGTGTGTGTGTGTGTGTGATCATCTTGCAGTTCATCTAAATTGCAATCTTATATGTTTTAATTTGATTTTCTGTACATTCAGTAGTTTGAATGTACATTGTTCATGGATATTATAGTATGGTGTCTTTGCATACTTGGAAACTCTTAGTCACAACACTGTACCACTTTTAACATTTTTTATTATATATATGGTCATCTCGCAGTTCATTTAAATTGCAATATTATATGTTTTAATTTGATTTTATGTCAGATTACTTTAGTTTTTTATCATGATCATGTTAGAGTCAATCTTTTATCTTTTATTTTATGTTTTAATTTAAGTTTAATACTAAGTTATTTAATATTTTAATTTAATTTTAGTACTATGTTTATTTCTACATTACACAATTAATTTATGGTAAATAATAAATTATTCATATCATTATATAATTGGAAATTTACTACTAAACTTGTAGTTAATATAATGATTATGTTATGACCCTATGTTTCATAGGAACCATACAAATGACTAAGATTCTACCTTCAGAAATGTTGTGTGGTAAATCATGTGGCATCCTGCCCATGATTTACAAGAAAAAGACATATATGAGCAGTCGAAGGTTTTGAGACAGTATGAGTGTGATTTTAGTTTCAAAGATTCATTTGCAGCTTTACTACATGGTTTAAACTCTTGGATGAAAAGGTGTCAAATAAATAGCTTTCGACAGCTAAGGGTCAAATTATCATGTGTGGTAAGTTGTCAAAAGTTCCCAGTTTCAGTAGCTAGAAAGGCAGGCGCAACTCTTAGTTAGCTACCGGAAATGCAGAGTCTGCTAACGGTTAGACTGTCCCATCGTACCCTCAAACTATCGGTAGTAAACACACCATCATTGTCTTAAGTGCTGCCGAAATCACCTCCATATATGATTTTCTTAGTCTCAATAATTTATTTTGGTTTGTATTCACTATTTGATGAAGAATTTGAAACCCTACCATCATCAGCAGTCATTACCATTATATCCTCGTAAGAAAAACTGGAACCATCATTGTCTGAGTCGGTTTTAAATAAGCCTCATGATCTAAGGTTCCTTGTCTGCCAAGTGTTCATTTCAAAGGTTGCCATTTAAACCACTAGTTTACCTCACGCATTTTCCTCCATCTGACTTCCATTTCACTCTACATCAGCATTGATTTTCCACTCCATCCCGATTGTGTTGTTTGTAGGTATTAGCATTTGTTGCAGATGGCCAGTGGAGGAAATTTTCTCAGAAAGGAGCTAAATGATGTCTTATATCTGGAATCTCATCCCGAGATTTGGCAGATGTTCAAAGAAGCGGATTGCTATAGGTATTGTGAGAAATTATAGGGGTATCACCAAGGAGTTGCTGAAGCTTTTGCTCAAAGCTTTGATGGAGAAAAAGTAACCTTGGGTCCAATGGTAATGCAAATTGATGAGGCCAGTGTTGCAACAACAACAGAGATGCCTAGGCAAGGTGAGATATGGTTTAAAACAACTGTCACTAAGGATATTGAGTTCAGGTCTTACCTTAAGCCTGATTTTCAAAGCATTATTTGGCAAAAGGATGTTCCCAGGTCTTATCTGGAGGAGAAATGGCAGCATTTGCTTAAGGAAATTCAAGTGTACATCACCTGTGAGGGTAGATATGGTATAGTCATGCTCTATCACTTCAAACTAATGAGTCATTTTACAGGAAAGTGTCCTCTAAATATACCCCATTACCTTCATAGGAGCTTGACTAAGATGTCACACCAAGTTTAAGCTAAGCCTGATAATGTGCACAATAGGATTTTCCATCATGGCCTCATAAAACTTATAGTGATGGAGGAACTCCATAGAAGAGAGAATACATGGGATTATCTCCTATTTTGGGGAGAATTTGGGCAAGAGATCCAACCTAAGGGTAAGAATACACCTGCAAAGAAGTCATCTACATCAATAAGTAGTAAGATGAAGAGAAGGGCTCTTTCACCAGTTCAAATAGAACAGCCAACCCCTTCACCCAGGTCTAAGAAGGCAAAAAATAAGCTTGATTTTGATCAAGGAATAGAGGTCCAGAGAAGTGTTGTTGAGAAAAACGTCTTGAATTTGCCATACTCAGATTCTAAGTCTCAAACATCCATGGAGGGGAGAGAGGAAACTGAAGTTGAATTTCTAGCCTTGGAGGTACCTGAGACATCAACTAAAAAGAAGATCAGTAAGCATCCAAGATTAAGAAGCTAAAAGAGGAAGTAACAGAGCTTAAGTTGTTAGAAAGAGTCATCAAATCTCAGAATCAGGCTATGAATAGGACATCTGAGGAGGTAAGAGACTCATTTGAAAGGTTAGCTAAAATGCATGTAAATGAGCATAAGAAGAATAATAAATTGCTCAAGGAGAATCATAAGCTGCATAAAATGGTAGATGCTTAAGGATCAAACTAATGCTTAAAGATCATAAGCCAAAAACACGTCCTGATCTAGAATCTTTAGTAGAAGTTGTTGTGAACCTCAACAAAGATCCTGAAGGGTAGACAGATCAAAGAAATTCCATTTTTGCAATTTGGGAAATGACTTCAAATACCTGCAGTTTCGACAGCTTAGCCGATTTTAAAAAAGAGTTGTTGGCTTCCAAATCCCAGGACTTTCGGCAGATTATCCTACTCTGTTTCAGGCACGTAAGCTGCCAAAAGCGCAAACATAGGAATAACGTTAGTCTTTTTTCCTAGATCGGATATTTGTGCTGCCAAAACATTCAAGGAAGGTTTCAAATGAATTATAACTTTAAAATAGTTAAAGATCATCCTCTTTTTTAGGGTTTGGTGGCAAATACAAAGGATAAGAGGCTCAAAATTTATCTTATTTTTGGCTAAAGATTTTCCCAATGGCCAGAAAAAGATCTTGAGTTGCCTTGTCATCACTCAAAAGACTGTTGAAGATGTCGAAGATTGTTGAGGACTACCAGATTAGGATAAAGGCTTGACCCCTTAAGATAGGACTTGATCCTACTTTTGTGAAATTGTTTGATTATGTACTATTCTTAGTATCTCATACCCTTTTTGATAGGATCTAGATCTTGATGTAAAGGCTATAAAGCCTATTCCTTCATAGGCATAAGGGTTCAAATTTCAGGGACCTGATAGGAGGATAGTTTAGAAACATCACTATCTATTGTAAATATGTTCAACAGACTGTAAGTGAATTTATGGTTGAATACTAAGGAATTATTTTTCCAGATTCTTGTGTCGTGTTTAAGTGGTGAAGTTTTTCCCTGATGTAACTTGTAACTTTCCTGCTTCATACGCTTTTTCTTTCTATATTGTTTATGAGAATATAATGCACAGGATTTTTTATTAACACCATGTGCTGGCTCGAAACAATATTTATGTTTTCTTCCAAGTTTGAAATGTAGAATTCGGATAAGCTCTTCTCTGCATTTAAAATGAAATTTTATCTATTCTTCTTTTCCCATTTTATAAGCTCAAAGGATCCTATGACATGATTACCCTACTTGGTTACATTTTGTCTCAGTTATTCATTCATCTATCATCTTAAACTCTTGTCTCCATTGCCCAATGGCCCTCTTTTGTGGTCTTACCAAAAACTCTAAAAACAAATCCTATTCTGCATAGCTAGCCTAAGATCCATACTCTAACAAATCTAAATTTGATAGAGAGATCCCTCTCTGAGTATTGGAGGGATAGATCCTTGACTCAAAGTGGTTTTGTAGTTACCCCTACCGATTTTCTCCACAGCCTGGGAAATTACAGGGTGATAACTTAATGGCGACCATACTAGGGACTTTCTCCAGTAGTGTACTTCAATTTCCAGATCTGATCACTGATGGTGGACAGTGACCACACACAAGAAGGATGAAATATTTCACCTAGCGACTCCAATTAGCTCTAGACAGTGCCAACTCAAAGACTCCATTGGAGGAAGAACCTGAAGCATGACCAAGAAATCTGGGAGGATAAGGTATTCAAGTTAAAATGTGTTCAAGACATCATTGGTTTTATCTGCAATTATGTTCTATGTTATTCTATACCTAATCAAGAGTACATTGTTGAGGTTTACATTGATCAGTTGCAAATTAATGAACCTCAAGAGACTAAGCCTCAATTTGTAGATCATGTACATACTCATACACCTGTGCACATACCAGATACGCATGTAGAAAGCCTAGTGAGACATAAGACTCCTACTTTATCTCCTACTCTTGCCAAACCTCTGGATGGTTATAAGCTCCCTATTTTACCTCTTATATATGAAAATTTCCCAGACATATACAAGACCCTATATTTTCCTCTTATTCTCCATGACCTCCCTGCCAATTACACCAATAATCTACCCAGGTTTGATGGAGAAAATGTGAATATCACTACTGAAAATCATATCCAAAGTCTTGAGGATTTTCTTGATCTATTTGAGGTAGAAGATGATGATGTTTGCATCAGAATGTTTTCCTTATCATTACAAGGTAAAGTCAAAAATTGATTTAAGAATCTTCCAGCTACAAGCATTAGCAATTTCCATCAATTTGTAAAAGTTTTCCTAGATTGATGGGCGATCATGAGAAATGTTTTTCTCAATCTAGAGGAATATGACCATTTGAAAAGTCAGCCAGGGGAAACAGTACATCATTTTTCAGCAAGGTTCAATAAGGTGTACCATGCAATGCCTGTTGATATAAGGCCACCCCCAGGATCAACTCACTTGCATTTCCCATATGCCTTCGATATGGAGATAGCCTTCCATGAAACATAAATGATGCAGATGATTAACATGAAACATAAATTTGTTGTTCAAAGACCACATGTTCCAATAGTTCGAGAACAGACAAGGCTCCATGTCCCCGAACACTTTACAACTCAACCTTGGTATCAAAGATTGGATAATGATTATTTCATGTATTCAATTCACAACGTAGTCAAAGATGAAATACCAACTCATCTTGTAGAAGAGCCATTAACTGATATGATGTGTATGTTTGATGATTTTCCTCTCATGGATGATCTTCCCATGTATGATGAGGATTACATTCAGATGGATTTTCCAAAGAAATCAACAACATATTTTTGGGAGGAAGACGATCAGTTTCCATTTAAACATGACAGTCAATTTGTTCATATAAATCATGACAACAAGGATCAAAATGCAGAAAGTCTCAGAGTAAGTGTACAAACTTTACCCTTATGTTTCTCCTCTTTCCAATTTCTAAGAGAAATTTCCAAACAAGTTGTAAATAGTGAATAAGAAAAACCCTCTGATGAAATAGGGAAGGATGCCATTGACGATAAAGAGGCCATTTCAGATCCAAGATTAAAATCTCCAAGTTTCTCTGATTTTCAAAGTTCAGGGGAAAATGCAGAGCCTGAAGCAAAATTTGAAACACTGGAGTGTAAATCTGTACCATTTATTTTTGACTCATTCAAAATCTTGAAGGAGACTCTTGAGCAGATGTTGAAGGATAAACACATAGAAAGACAGAACCTATCATGTGAATCAATGAAGCAATCTTGTCAACCCTTTCAGGATCCCATAACAACAATTTTAGATGACATGTGTAGTCAGGAGCCTTTTTCGACATTCAGTTATGGATTGAAAAACATATATGATCAGAAAATCAACTTCATTTCCCAGTTCAATAGGAGGGTGACCACAAATCCCCTCAGAGAATTTGCAGTAATGTAAAGAAGCATTGAAGGACACAGAAAGCATAGGTGCAAAATCAAGTCATGATGTTGAATTGTTTGAAGTTGAAAATCAAAGGATGGGCTAAGACTATATTGATCATGTAAATACGTATATGGATAAATTTTTCAATAAATGATACTTTTCCATTTCTAGCATTTTTCCTATTTTTTAGGTTTATCAAATCTATTGTGGTGAAGACAAAGTTGGAAACTACTCTCAAGCATCATCAACAAGCCTATTTTTGAGTTTGATCAAAAGCAGTAAAGAAGTAAAATTATCAGAGCAAATGTTGGATTGGCTTCACTGGCATTTTTCCATTACTTAACGGAAATATAATTTTAGTAGGTTAGATTAGGTAGGTGTGAAAATAAGCTTGTTAGGTGAGCATCTTCGTTGCTTTTCAGTTTAATTCTCGGCATTGTTTTAAATTTCCAGTTTCAGAATAACAGTCAGATTTTTCAAAGTACAGAACAAATTCAGCACACATATCAGATTTTTGTCTGTGGTTTAGTTACAAAGATCTTGGACAAAAACAGATTGCAGGTTTGCGGATCATACAAAAGGTAAATCTACTTGGTTTTGGTGTTCTTGTCACCTCACAAAGAGAGTACCATCCCTAGGTGGAGCCACTGTTATGACCCTATGTTTCATAGGAATCATACAAATGACTAAGATTCTACCTTCAGAAATGTTGTGTGGTAAATCATGTGGCATCCTGCGCATGATTTACAAGAAAAAGACATATATGAGCAGTGGAAGGTTTTGAGACAGTATGAGTCTGATTTTAGTTTCAAAGATCCATTTGTAGCTTTACTACATGGTTTAAAATATTGGATGAAAAGGTGTCAAAGAAATAGCTTTCGACAACTAAGGGTCAAATTATCATGTGTGTTAAGCTGCCGAAAGTTCCCAGTTTCGGCAGCTAAAAAGGCAGGCGCAACTCTCAGTTAGTTGTCAAAAGTGAAGAGTCTGCTAACGGTTAGATTGTCCCATCAGACCCTCAAACTATCGGTAGTACACACACCATCATCGTCTTAAGTTCTGTCGAAATCACCTCTAGATATGATTTTCTTAATCTCAATAATTTATTTTGGTTTGTATTCATTATTTGATGAAGGATTTGAAACCCTACCATCATCAGCAGTCATTACCATTATCTCCTCGTAAGTGAAACCAAAACCATCACTGTCTGAGTCGGTTTTAAATAAGCCTCATGATCTAAGGTTCCTTGTCTGCCAAGTGTTCATTTCAAATTTTTCCATTCAAACCACTAGTATACCTCACACATTTTCCTCCATTTGACTTCCATTTCTCCCTACATCAACACCGATTTTCCACTCCAGCCCGATTGTGTTGTTTGTAGATATTAGCGTTTGTTGTAGATGGCCAGTGGAGGAAATTTTCTCAGAAAGGAGATAAATGATGTCTTATATCTAGAATCTCATCATGAGATTTTCCATATATTCAAAGAAGCAGGTTGCTACATGTATTGTGAGAAATTGCAGGGGTATCACCAAGGTGTTGCTGAATCTTTTTCTCAAAGCTTTGATGGAGAAAAAATAAACTTGGTTTCAATTGTAAAGCAAATTGATGAGGCCAATGTTGTAGCAGCAACAAAGATGCCTAGGCAAGGTGAGAGATGGTTTAAAACAATTGTCACTTGTTAGAAAATTGGTTGTTGTCATTGATGTCAACCCTAGTCATGGGTTTTGGACCACAATATTGATGAAGGTATTTGGACATGAAGGAAAATGCACATGTAGATAAAACACCCATGGATGGATAGTATACATCATGTTGTTTATGGTGGTATGTGGAACGTCACGTGGATCCTCATGGTTGAGGAGAAATGAATTTTTGAATATGACAAAGTGAATTGAAGAAGGAAGTACATGTAGGCCCTTTAGATAATTAAAGAAAAGAATTACAAAATAAGAAAGTGTCAGGTCGGACCTAATGTTAAAAGGAAGTGACATAAATGGTATAAATAAACATCATTATACATTCATTTGATACAAGTCGAATTTCAGAGGAAATAAGAAGAAAAGAAGGTCGGATTTCAAGGGAGGATGAAGTCTTTTGGTGATGTGTTCTAAGGTATGTTATTTTCAGGTCATCTTACCATTTTTGCTATAACTTTTTTTCTAGAATGATTCAGATGGTGCAATCGCTATGGTATTGATAAGACATATCAAGGTACCTCTGATAAAAATTTAAGATCTTTATTCGCTATAATTATGGAGATACACTCTGTGGAAGATAGGGTTTGTGACCAGTCCTGGAGCTAGTCAATAAACAGGTGTTCCAGGTAAAATAGTCATAATTTATTCATACAAAATCCAAATGAAGTGGGACCACTTCCATTGG
This sequence comes from Picea engelmannii, assembly GCA_009831015.1. NCBI lineage: Eukaryota > Viridiplantae > Streptophyta > Pinopsida > Pinales > Pinaceae > Picea > Picea engelmannii. The sequence continues at coordinate 467,141 of ML798276.1, read as the reverse complement.
AAAGAGTACAGATTTTAATTTCTTGTGTGCAAGTTTTAAAATTGGATGTTAAATATTGAGTGCAGGGCATACTGTACAAGTTGGGTCTTCTGAACAGACCAGAATTGAATAAAGTCTACCATTCTTTCTATAACCTCTTTTTGGGGAGGATTCAAGGAGTGAAAATTGGAGGAGTTTTAGAGAATACATTGAGTAATATTATCTACAGGATCAA
>ML798276.1:423349-449380 GCA_009831015.1 Picea engelmannii | reverse complement strand
TGATTATTTCTCATATATTGTGCATGGTGTATTGTGGTGTATTGGTGTAACTCTTATACTATTGTTAATTTCTCATTGGATATAATTGAATGGTTTAAGTATAAGTTGAAAAAGGTTTTTAAATTGTACTTGATACTGATTCAGCCCCTTCACATTATCAACATCACTAAGGATATTGAGTTCAGGTCTTACCTTAAGCCTGATTTTCAAAGCATTATTTGGAAAAAGGATGTTCCCAGGTCTTACCTGGAGGAGAAATGGTAGCATTTTCTTAAGGCAATTCAAGTGTACATCACCTGTGAGGGTATATATGGTAGATTCATGCTCTATCACTTCAAACTGATGAGTCATTTTACAGGCAAGTGTCCTCTAAATATACCCCATTACCTTCATAGGAGCTTGACTGAGATGTCACACCAAGTTCAAGCTAAACCTGATAATGTGCACAGTAGGCTTTTCCATCATGACTTCATAAAACTTATAGCGATGGAGGAACTCCATAGAAGAGAGAAGAAATGGGATTATCTCCTATTCTGGGGAGAATTTAGGCAAGATATCCAACCTAGGGGTAAGAATACACCTACAAAGAAGTCATCTACATCAATGAGAAATAAGAGGAAGAGAAGGGCTCTGTCACCAGTTCAGAAAAAACAGCCAACCCCTTCATCCAGGTCTAAGAAGGCAAAAAGAAGCTTGATTTTGATCAAGGAATAGAGGGCCAAAGAAGTGTTGTTGAGAAAAACGTCTTGAATTTTCCATACTCAGATTCTAAGTCTAAAACATCCATGGAGGGGAGAGAGGAAACTGAATTTGAAGTTCCATCCTTGGAGGTACTTGAGACATCAACTAAAAAGAAGATCAGTAAAACATCCAAGATTCAGAAGATGAAAGAGGAAGTAACAGAGATTAAGTTGTTAGAAAGAGTCATCAAATCTCAGAATCAGGATATGAAAAGGACATCTGAGGAGGTAAGAGACTCATTTGAAAGGTTAGCTAAAATGCATGTAAAGGAGTAGAAGAAGAATAAGAAATTTCTCAAGGAGAATCATAAGCTGCATAAAATGGTTAGATGCTTAAGGATCAAACTAATGCTTAAAGATTCTAAGCCAAAAACACATCCTAATCTAGAATCTCTAGCAGAAGTTGTTGTGAACCTCAACAAAGATCCTGAAGGGTAGATAGATTGAAGAAATTCCATTTTTGCAATTTTGGAAACGACTTCAAATACCTGTAGTTTCGACAGCTTAGCCGAGTTTAAAAAAGCATTGTTAGCTGTCGAATCCCAGGACTTTCGACAGCTTATCCTACTCTATTTCAGGCACGTAAGCTGCCGAAAGTGCAGACACAGGCAGAACATTAGTCTTTTTTCCCAAATCGAATATTTTTTCTGCCAAATCATTCAAGGAAGGTTTCAAATGAATTAGAACTTTAAAACAATTAAAGATCATCCTCTTTTTCAAGGTTTGGTGGAAAATACAAAGGATAAGAGGCTCAAAATTTATCTTATTTTTGGCTGAAGATTTGCCCAGTGGCCAGAAAAAGATCTCGAATTACCTTGTCATCACTCAGAAGACTACGGAAGATGTCGAAGATTGTTGAGGACTACTAGATTAGGATAAAGGCTTGACCCCTTAAGATAAGACTTGATCCTACTTTTGTGAAACTATTTGATTATGTACTATTCTTAGTATCTTAGACCCTTTTTGATAGGATCTAGATCTTGATGTAAAGGTTATAAAGCCTATGCTTTCAAAGGCAGAAGGGTTCGAGTTTGAGGGACCTGATAGGAGGATAGTTTAGAAACATCACTATCTATTGTAAAGATGTTCAACAGGCTGTAAGTGAATTTATTGATGAATACTAAGGCATTATTTTTCCAGATTCTTGTGTCATGTTTAAGTGGTGAAGTTTTTTCCCTGATGTAACTTGTTACTTTTCTGTTTCATACGATTTTTCTTTCTGTATTGTTTATGAGAAGATAATGTGCAGGATTTGTTCTTAACACCCTGTGTTGGATCGAAACAATATTTATGTGTTCTTCCAAGTTTGAAATGTAGAAATCAGATAATCTGCTCTGCATTTAAAATGAATTTTGATCTATTCTTCTTTTCCCATTTTATAAGCTCAAAGGATCCTCTGACATGAATACCCTACCTAGTTACATTTTTTCTAATTTATTCATTCATCTATCATCTTAACCTCTTGACTCCATTGCCTAATGGCCCTCTTTTGTGGTCTTACCAAAAACTCTAAAAACAAATCCTATTCTGCATAGCTAGCCTAAGATCCATACTCTAACAAATCTAAATTTGACAGAGAGATCCCTCTCTAAGTCTTCAAGGGCTAGATCCTTGAATCGAAGTGGTTTTGTAGTTACCCTTTCTTATTTTCTCCTCAGCCTGGGAAATTACAGGGTGATAACAGATTACACCACTAATAAACATTATATCAACACACTATCAATTTACATAAATCAATGAATCAAAATGACTAAATATACTACTAGTTGACAACAATAACTAATACAAATGACTAAATTTACTACTTGTGGACAACAATAAATACTACCACGGCTAAATAAATGACCAGTTAATGACAATCAATGACTATAACAATGACTAAATATACTACCAATGGATGGAAATTAGAGAACAAAAATGACTAAATATACTACTCGTTGACGAAAAATGATGATTACAATGACTAAATATACTACCAATTGAGGGAAATAAATTATACAAATGACTAAATTTACTACTTGTTGATGACAATAATGGACTACCACAACCAAATAAATGACCAGTGAACAACAATTAATGACTAAATTTACCACCAAAACGATCAACCAAAACAACCAATAAATAACTAAAAAAATTTAGTCATATATTTGGTCACGTTATATATGTTCGACAATATAATAATAATAACAATAATCTATTTTTAAGGTCACGGTCAAGCCAGACACCAAATTGGTGTATGAGACCCCCTCCGCCCAGCGATTTGACTGGTGATGTCTATGGAGGTATACATACCCTTCCCCCCTCTGGATTTGAACTTGTGACCTCTTAAGAGGAAACACAAGTTCTTAACCATTAGGCCCACTCAGGTTGTATACCATTAGTAGTCACGTGACTAAACTTACTCATTTATATGCATTTTTTGGTCATTTGTTTAGTCAAAAATTTGTCTTTTTCTACTAGTGATCTATTCAAATGAGATTTATGTCAAACCGATGCCCTATGTGCAATCCTTGAGGCCCATCCACACGATACCCATGAAAAACTCCACTTAAGGGAAAATTCTGAGTTTTCCACACAAATACAAAGTAGCATCAGATAAGTATAGCATTATAATGATATTTTTTAACTCAAGAAGCTACCACATCAATACTTGGATATTATGTATCTATAGCAATTTAACAGAGTACATTGACCTTCCAACCATAAAATGACCAGGTTAAAATACACTATTTACATGAGTACAATGTTGAAATTTGATGAGAGCCTCATTTCAATGAAAGAACTAAAAATTGTGAAGGATAGTTTATGTACCAGCAACACAAGGATGTCTGATATATTCACTAGAGAGGGATGGAGAATGAAGGAATAAGTGTACTATCTTGGTATGAGTGGAGTATTTCAAACACCGCCCAAAGTACTTCTACGCTAAGTTGGTCATATTTTATGATTGGGAGACTATCCATGAGGAAAGAAGTGAAAAACCCATAGTTATGTTGGCATTGTTGGTTATGTGTTGTCATTGATGGAAACATGAATCAATCATGAACAAATTTATACAAGATGAATCAATCATGAACAAAGTTATATAGTTGGCATTAGTGTCAGGATGGCCAATAAGGTTTGTCCATGTGTAATGAAGGGTCATTTATGGAAAGAGAATGCAACATAACAACAAGGCTAAGTTCAGGAGAAAAATTGTATGGTAAATGTCATCGATGTAATATTCGATCACTGCCAAGGATCAATGATATTTGTTACATGTACATTTTCAAAATCTTAGAAGAGATAGTGCTTTTGAAGTCATGCAAGAGATCAGGTTTCAAAAAGAGAATTTTTACAAGTGAAAACCTTTATAAAAATCAAGCAACTGGAAACTCATCCAGAATTCAGATGTAAATATGACCATTGGATCACAGAGGAAACCTGCGTAATTAAGGAGAGAATCGTGGCTGTATGATTGAATATTCGAGAGTGACTTAGACTCTCAGATCATGTAGGAGGAATAATGGTCAAATTCAGAGCTAACTACTTCGGATAAAATAACCCGAAGGAAAAATATTTTAGTCGAAGATGAAGTCCCGAAGTGGAAATGAGTCGTCCGATCTCTGAAAAAAATTGGGACTAGTATTGACCATCCGGTCAAAATAAAGTGGAAGAATAGGATAAGCAAGGCCAAGGAATGAAGTCCCTAATTAAAATCATCAGATAACATCAGGAAATATCTCAGTCGTTGGATTAAAGTTGAGTAGAAATGGTCAACCTCGACACTGACCACTTCGATGAAAAGGAGTTCGAATTGAACCATAATTCTTGAAGCCCGAATTCATGAAGAAATGCCAACCGTATGATCTAAGGAACACTTTGGGAAATATCCCGACTATTGGATCGAGTAAATAATAAGTATAGGATAAGCAAGGCCAAAGGCCCAAGATCCCGAATAGCCAAATTCTTGAAAACCGTTGGATCATGTTAAGATTCTCAGGTTAAAGAAGGATCATTAGATGAAGTCAAGTTACTCAAGTTTTATTCTTCAGGGAATCTCACTTCGAAAGAATTGGGAAGTAGGAAAAAGCAAATAACCTGAAGTCCTGAAGGTCAAAATGAATCTGTACCATCCAAGTGGAAGGATATCCTAAGCACTAAGGTTTGTTGGATCATCCATGACAACAGAGCCATGCCAATAGAACATGTGGCACAATTAGATGGTGAGAAGTGTCAAGGTCTAGTTGGCACTTTAGGTATACAGAATTCGTGAATCTAGGTGACATGTGGAAGCCACTCAGTCAGTGCCACATCAGCAGAGACGTCACAAACCACATCACTCCGGGATTACTAACTTTAGGGATATCCAAGCCTGTGTTATCAGCTAATCGCCGAAGGCCAGAATCACAAAGTAACATTAATCGGTGATCTAATTCAGGAGCATTCTCGACCATTGATCGAGTATAGTGGAAGGATAGAGTAAGCATAAATATCGAAGTAATGCTAACCATTGATCTACTTCAAGAGAGTTCTCAATCGTTGATCAAGTATAGTGGAAGGATAGTGTAAGCGGAGGTGTTAACCGAAATCAAGAAATCATCATCGCTTTATGACTTATTCGGTAAGTAATCACTCTGGAGGGATTGAACTATATCATAGTTTGAATATCCTGGAGTCCCAAATCTCTGAAGTTCTGGAGTAAATAATAGACGTCCATCTCAACATCCAATTAAAACACAACCATTGATGTTTATAAGTGATTAATCACATGTTTGGATTAACACTTAGCCACCATATGTAGTCATATAGAAGTCCCGAAGTGAATGAGAATCGTCCACTCAACTACAGATTAATTCATGATCGTCGATTTGTTTGAATCCTCTAGATAAGACAGGATCTTCCATCCAACGAAAGATTAATATTGACTGTATGATCTACTAGTGAATACCATATACACACTTCAGAGAAATATACTCCAGGAGGATTGAATGACTACAAAAGACCAAAGTCCTGAAGGATGAAGTACCGAAGAACCTGGTTCTAAGACTGGTCACGTGATAAGGTAAGGAATCTAAAGGGGATAAAAGTAATAATCCCTCAGACACTTGAATACGGTCCCACGTAGAAGAATAGGGGTGGAATAAGAAATTTATAGGAACAAACACTTAAATGGATAGGCCTGTGGTTTTGAGCTCATGGTCATTTGAACACTGGGTTGAAATAAGTGCCTCATACATATTTCATTTATGTAAACAACTCAAGATTGGTAAAGTAATTTGACAGAGAATTAACACCATAACAATACAAAGAATCGGTAAAATCTTGAATATGATCTGTTGGAGAACTGAGGACACAGGAGAAGCATGGGAACGATATAATGAGTCAATCCATATATGTGATTAACTCATGAGGACAAATGAACCGATACGCAGTCATGATTAAAAGAGAGTTAAATCATGAGCATTATGAATAAAGAATAAAAAGGAAAAATGATATTATTTAAAGTTTAATATTATCATTTAAATGAAAAGGTACTATGGTTCAATATCAAAAGACACAATGTTTCAAATTCACACCAGTTGGAAGACTATATAAACAAGAAAGAATGGTGAGAAGAATGTATCTTGGGGGATTAAATATATATGTATATATAATAGATTGAATGTAAGTTCATTCTATCAGGTTGGTGCATGTTTACAAACCGAGTCTTGTTATGAGGGTTGGATTCCTCACATCTGAGTTGGAACTGAGATCAACAAGCTGGGACTTGTTATGAGGATTGGATTCCTCATTTCTCAATTGTATATGAGAACTATAAGTTGGGCCTTATATCAGAGAGTTGGATATCTCATATTCAGTTGAAATCAAATATATTAAAGGATTGGTTTTATATGTATTTATACAAGTTAAGTAAATAAAAGAAAGATATTATATCTACTTCATACAGTTTGTGTTTTAGATGTTTATGAATAATTAATTGAATTGCATATCTTATTCAATTAATTCAGTTAATCTATGAAAGTGTGAAAAGTAGCCAAAAGTTCCAGACACTAATTCACCCCCCCTCTCAATGTCAAGTGTACATTTCAACAATTGGTATCAGAGTGGGTGCCTTCAACATAGTTTAAACACTGGAAGGTAGATTCTAAAGAAATGGGTGGATAAATTGGTATCTCCACAAATGAAGCTCCCTTATTTGATGGAACAGATTATTCATCATGGAGGGAAAATATGAAAAGATATATGAATTCAAGAGGATATGGAGTTTGGGATTCTGTTATAGCAAGATTTTCCTCACCCCATGCATCTTGCACATAAGGCCTTTTTCCATTTCCCTATGCAGATTTTTCATCCCTTTTTGCAAATCCCGGAGCTAAAAATAAAATTTTTCCACATATACACACCTTTCCTACTATACAACATATGTATACGCAGGTTGCACCACTACAACCCACATACATCGGGAAATGTGCCCAAAAATGAAAAATAGTGTCGGGTTTCCATGTCATGACAGGAGATCAATGATCCTTGGCATTCCATATACTAGAAATGTTCTGACTCGGCCCTTAAATTCCACTTGAAGGCTATAAATGGGCCAATTCCGAGCTATGGAAAGGAGGAGAAAGAATTCAACTTTGAGAGAAAAGTTACTCTAGGGTAATTATTCACTTCACATTGAGTCTGCATCCCTTTATCCTTTAAGTCTGAACACAGTTTTCAGCCCCCAAGCTCTTCCCTTATTGAGTGAGAACTCTATTGTCTCTCTTACATGAGCTTGCCTTTGGTGGATGATTGAAGTGGTGGAGGCCCAGCTGGAAGGAACTTGGTTCCTTAGTTCCGAACCACGACGACACAGAAGTCTGTAACTTATTCACTTTTGTTGATTATATCTTAATATAAATACTCTTTTCTCGTCCAAGTGATATCTTGCAAATATATGAATTATTATACCATGGGAATATTTGTTATGAATGTTAATGGATTATGTTATTGAATGTGCTAACATCATATATTGTCACCACATGCTTCCTTTGCTTGGTTTTTGAGGACTAGTTGTAGGTATATTGCTTTGGGTCAAGTGCTCAATGGTGAACTTCATTGAACTTGTGGACGAGGTAGGTCTTTTATCTTGTCTTGCTAGCATATTTGTTTATATAGCATACTTGATAATAGAGTTGATTTATGCAGTCATTTCCGTCTGTTTTGGTTTTCCCCTAGCCATAGAGAGATTTTCCTCGTAATAGAATTAGCGACCATATTGGGGATTGAATATTATTTTTTAGGGTTTGGAGTGTTTTTCTCCTTAGATTTCTCTCGTTCATATTGTGTTTCTTATCATATCATTGTGTGATAGCCTCTGTTCACTATGGGTCTAAGTATTTCATCCTTCTCCTTAGCCTAGTTGTGTTTTTGACACATATACATGGTTTTTTTCTTGACAGTTGCATATATACGTGTGTTGTCCTTCTGCAAGTTGCTTACATATGCGCTTTTCCCTTGAACAATTGCGTACGTCAACCTCTTTTTCTTGATTTCCAGGTTTGGTGGTTTCTGGGTAGGATTTGATGATTGTTGAGTCTTCTTGGGTCTCTGTAGTGACTGTCAAGTGTCTGTGGGATGACAGGAAACCTGTCTCTGGTTGAATTTTTGGGCGGTGCCTTTTTCATCATCTTTTCATTTTGATTGTCCTTGTACATTGGGTTGGGTGTTTTTCTCCTTGGTATCCTACTTGAGTTGTCTCTTTATATACACAGTAGAGTCTTTATATATCAAGTTGTTGTTCAGTCCATGCATTTTCATTTTTCTTATATTGAAAATACAAAAATATTAGGCATTTTGCATTGATTGGTATTTTGACATTTTGATTCTTTGGCATTTATCTTAGTGCATGTAAAGAAAGATTACATTTTTTATTCAGAATTGCAGAATTGAATTGAAAATTGCATTTTTAAGAAGCATATCATTCATTGGAAATTGAAGTTAGGACTTTGCATTGTATTCATATTTACTTTACTTTCTGAGTCATAACATCCCTAGTTTCACGACCACACATTTTGAGTAAGCACGACCATTAAAATTAATGCTATAATTTAAAATTGATTAGTAACGATTTTATTTTATAGGGTGCACAAACTAGCTTAGGATTTAGTGCCTTGGAATAGGATTTTGTGAGTAAACTTCTCCAAGGATATTAAATCAACATATGTGTCTGACTAAGAAAGTGGAGAAAACCATTTTATAATCGGTAATATTAGGAGGCTTCACTTATACCGAAGTTAATCATGAGGTCACATGAGGTCGGTTGAAGGGATATCCCCTCGATACCTTCTTAGCGTCAGAGATATTTCTAAGGATCTATTTGTATCTGGGGATCTTGCTAGTGCCCTTACCTCCGTGAGAGGTGGTGCTTTCAAGGTTTCGGACTTTGCTACCCTTCCCATATGGTGGACCTAACTTATGACTTCTCTCATGTGCATCGGTTATACAGTGGTTTCTTAGTTTCTTGACTTAGGAGCCACATAGGTTACTTGCAAGGGTTATTCTACAGGTGCCCTGAGTCAGATAAGGGTCGGACAACACACAACCTTTATGGAGGATTACCTCTCCGGGGGGATCTTACCGACTGATTGCTAAGCCCATGAGGGCCCTTATAAATTATTTGGTTACCTCTAATATTTAGCAGGGAGTCTCAGGCCCCTCTTGGGCGAGGCATACCTACTTTAGGGAGGGAGGCCCCTTTCAACCACTTTAACCTATTTGTGTGCATATTGGTCATTTGATTATTTTTGGTGTGCTATTTGATTACTAGTTGTCCTTAGGATTTTTTTTTATATCTTGAGTCTTAAGTCATCGTGGAGTCGAACCAACTTCCCCACCAGTCCCGCCGCTTGTTACAGTTACCACCGGATTTCGATTCTTTGCCTTCTAAAATGCGTAGAGTTATTAGACATGGTACACACACCTCCACTTTTCAAACTTGTGATTCTACAAGGATGAGTACTGAACTGAGCCATCAGAACATTGGGAGCCCCTCGACTCCCACACCTACTATAGTTAATGGCACCCCTTCAACTCCTGCAACCACAATGGTTGTAGTGTCGGAGGCACCTATCATCACTGCTTCCCATCCCATAGTAAATTATCAACCTATTGCCACGAACCCATTTAGGTCTCTTGGTCACTCACCGAGCTATAATGTTCAATCCATCCCTATGGCCTCTAGTCCTTTTTCCTATGGTATGCTGAATTTTAACTCACAGTTTTCAAACTCCATCCCAGTTGCTCGCCCTAATGCTAGCATTGGACTTGGGGGCACAAATCCTCCTTATACTCCATTATCGTTTGGTGGCTCTCAAATCCTCAAACGACTCCTACTATGGGACGCATTCCTTCTTTTAACCCCGGGTCTAATCATATTTCTTCTGGGTGGAGCAACCAACCTAGCAGACAAGCTTCTACTCAATTTCTATCCTATACCCTCACCTCCTCAGTGTTGATTCTGACCAACACATTTGGCATGACGAATCCACCTTTGTCCTCTAGATTCACACCTAGAGGAGGTCATTTTCACACCTTGGGAAACCCCCAACTCAGAGCCACTCCAGCTGGGGGAAAGTTTTATAACCCACATCAGAACATTCCTACTAGAATGATGCCCAACCAACCTCTTATGAATTAGCTTGGAGGAGGGTCTTACAATCCCGAATAGGTCCATGGCGCTTACCAAAACTATGGATGGGTTGTAGTTCCCCAAACACAATCTTTCCAGGGAGCCTGGGGCTAGATGCCGCAACCCCGTCTCCCTTTTCTAGCCACACTTAATCTTCCAGACTTGTCTAATTTGATGAACAACCTTGTGTGTCATGATCCTACATGGCCTCCTGTCCCCACCAGACTTCCTTCAGACATTCTGAATTTCAAAGGCAAGAATGGTGATGATCCTAGTGATCACGTCACCACCTTTCACCTATGGTGCTCTTCGAATTCCCTTAATAATGATTCCATTTAGTTAATATTATTTCAATGCACCCTCATTGGGGTTGCTACAAAATGGTATATCGAGCTACCTAGGGGGGCATATGGGACCTTTAGTCATATGGTTCTAGTCTTCCTTAACCACTTCCAATTGTCGGTTTGTTACGAAGTTGGCCTAGAAATTCTGTCGAATTTAAGCCAGGACACAGCCACTCATATCTTGGATCACATCCAGGAGTAGCATATATTGAAGAGGTTGATCAATACCTACATTCCCCCGGATTTCCTATTAGAATGGTTCCTTAAGTCTTTGCATCCTCCTATCTTGAAGGATGTTCCTACATCTGAGGTTACTTTTGAGGAAGAAGAAATATTCAAAGCCCATCAGTTAGATCTTATATATGCTCAGTTTGGGATGTTAGACCAGATTCTTCCCAATGCATCGAGGTCAAACTATGACCCTAGACAAAATCTTGGACCTCATGTTGATGGCATTGTAGGCTCCGCCAATGTGAAATCCGTAGACTCGGTGACAAGCCATTTGAAATATTTGTCTCTAAATGAGTCTACAGGAGGGCCAACTTCATCTATGTCTTCCAATCCCACTCAGTCAGAAGATGTACATTTCATGCAATCGTCGAATGACCCAAATGGTAACTAGAAACCAAGCGGGAATAAGAAGAAATGATGTAATAATAATCATAAGGGTGGGAAGAATAATAATAAACCCAAGGACAATGGTAATAATGAGAAGATGAATAATATTGTTCGTGAGGGAAAGAAAGAAAGGTGTACGGTGAAATTTCCTTGTAAGATTTGTACAGACGATCATCTTACTCATTTATTCCCCAAACTTGTAGAAGTTGTGAGGCTCTTATCTCTACCGCCTGCCGTTCTAATGAATCCTTTCCCACATAACTAGCACATGGCCTCGAGCTCCTCAAATGATGGAAATGTGGCCGATGGAATTCAAAACCCACCGACATAAGACAGTGATCGTTTGTGTATCAATATGTTCAATTCTCAGGTTAATGTATCCACCCAGTCTCGCGATTACAGTTCTTCACATACTATACCTGATCTATAATCTCCTCCTCGTCCTTCGGAGATGCACTTACAGATTGAAAAACCAGAGCTACCACCTCGTATTCCTAAAGGAGTACTCAAGTGCTCTACCCACAATCAAATGCTATAGCCGCCCAGAATTACTCTATTGTTGAGGATCTGGGTCAAACCCCTTGTGCGATGTCCACTCTAGAGGCACTCCAGATGTGTCCTTCACAGAGGAATGCCTTGCTATCTGTGTTAGGAGCTCTATACCACAGTGGATCAAAATTTATCAAGTTTGAATTCACAGATGTGAAGCCTCGCTTGCCTTACCATGTGGCATTCCAAATCCACGTGGGTTACTTGAAGTATACCATCAAATGTGCGGTTGTTGATGAAGGTGTTGCTACATGTGTGATGTCCCTGATCTGTTGGAAATCTCTTGGCTCTCCGACTCTCTTGCAATCTCCGACCATGTTGACTATTTTTTACAGTCGTTCCTTCTACCCTCACAGTATTCTTCCTGCCTTTCCGGTCCAGCTAGGTGGGAAGATGGTAGAAGTGGATGTCGAGGTAGTTGATGCGCCCCTCGATTATAACTTTTTACTAGGACACAATTGGACTTATGCTATGACTATCATCGTATCTTTCGTCTTTCGCACTCTTTGTTTTCCTCACGATGGGAAGATCGTGATGATCGACTAGTTATCCTTTGTGTATGCTAGCCCCAATGCATCCATTGGACCGTTGATCCCCATGGTGAACAATTCTCAACCGACAATTGAGAATATCAGTGTCGGAATGTATTCATTCCTTATGGGTACCTTCGACTTCATGGCACTGATTCACCATGTTCACGCCATGTCCAGTAGGCATGTTTCATCAGACAGGTCTGTTCCTTTTCGCACTCCCTATTTTAATGATCCTTGGACCCTACCTTCCTCAACTTTGTCTTGTGAAGGTTAGTTGCATGTTGGAATGGACATGCCACTATCAGCAACAAATATTGTGTCTCAAGTTGTTCTTGACTCTTCTATCAATCCCGATCCTACTACCTCGACGACGAACGAGGAGGATCCTGTTCTTAAGCTCGTGTGGGCCAGTTCGTTGTCTTGTTCACATGAATGCCTCGATGAGACTTTTTCCCTCGGACGAAGTTATCATTGAAGGCATGAATGGTTCTGACAAACCTTGGGATTATATGCATCATCACTCTTATTTTCTCCCAGAGCTTGCTAGAATCAAACAAGATGACTTTCAACCTACTTTGAGCGAGATAGTCGGTCACGCCTTAGTTCCACTTGATACACATGGCATTTATGCCAAAGGAAATATGGTGAGTATCTCTCCTACCGTCACGATCGATATCTCTCATACCCCTGACAATATTGAGAATGTACACATCGATGCATATTGTTCGCCAAAAGAAATCCTGATCTACATCAAGCTCTTCAAGGAATTTCAAGATGTATTTGCTTGGTCATATGAAGACCAAGAAAATACTCCTTTGTGTAAGTCATTAAAAAACTTTTTTTATTCCTCTTCATCAACACATATCAATAGAATTCCATTAGGATCTTTCCAAAACAAAAATTGATTAATGATGTAGTGCTATACAGATTTGAGCTTAAGAGATCTGAACTTGTATTTATCTAAATCAGGAGGAGATTGAAGACTTTACAGAAAATGAACAATATCCTTGTACCAGGGAGAAGAAAGATATTTTTTGCTTACCTGTGAATCAGTTTCTTCAATCTGTAATACTTAATTTATTGATTTGTTGGAGATGTAATGCAATCCAATTTCTTTACAATTTTATTATGTCAGTAATTTAGCAATCCCCTGTCCTTTGATCAATTTAATAGGCTTTATGACCATGTTATATTCCAGAATCTTGGTTATCCATCTTCCCCTTTTTCATTCACTATATGGTTGAACCAGAATTTCCCTGACAACACTAATTGGCACATATGAAATAATCTCAGAATGAAGGACATTGATTCTAAAAGACTTCAAGTCTTTCACCAAAGTGTAGGCATGCTTCTCCATGATATCATACTTTAATTCTTAATCCATTAAAGTCTTACTGAAGAAAGAGATAGTTTGTTCATACCCGTCATCATTTCTTTGCAAGAGAACAACAACAATGGTATCTTCAGATGCAAATGAAAAAATCAGAAACTCTTTAGAGTAATTAGGACTAAAGAGGACATGATCCTTAATTAAAGCCTTCTTAATATTTTCAAATAATTCCTTTTCTTCAGGTATCCACTTGATATCTTCATCTTTCTTTAACATATCAGTAATATGCTCAATGATTTCTGCAAAATTGGGTATAAATATTCTTAAAAAGTTGATTTTCCCTATGAAGGATTGGATATACTTCTTATTCCATGGACTATGTATCTGTTGGATGGCCTTTACCCTTTCAGGATCTATATTGATTCATTCTAGTGAAACAATATGTCCTAATATTTTACCTTCGACAAAATGATACTTTTTAGGGTTTAATGATATACCATACCTTCTACATTTTTCAAATGTTTGCTTCAGATGCTGCAAGTGCTCATCATCAGAGGTTGAAAACAGTAATGTCATCAAGATAAATAACCATAAATTTATCTTTCTCACCAATGAATGTGATATCCATGGCTCTCTGCAATGTTGCTCCTACATTCATGAGTCCAAAAGGCATTTTTTCATACATGAAAGTTCCCCAGGGAGTAGTGAAATTTGCATTCTTTTTATCTTCTTTCATCACTAATATCTGATTATAACCTGAATATCCATCAATCATGGAAATCCTTTGAGCCCCTACTACTCTTTTTAAAATATGATCCATTTTAGGTAATGTATAATTGTCCTTCAGAGAACACCTATTCATATTTCTAAAGTATACACAGAGCCTTATCTCTCCATTCTTTTTCCTAACAAGTACTAAATTTTCCACCCATTATGAGTATCTTAATGGAACTATAATTTTGGCATTCAACAGTTTTTTCAATTATGGGTATCAACAATGGATTGAATTGTCTTGATTTCCGCTTAAAATTTTTGGATCCAGGCTTCAAAAAAATCTTATGCTACATAATATATGAATCAAAAACCTTAAGGTCTTCATAAGACCAGGCAAAAACATCAACAAACTGTTTCATCAAACTTACATACATGTTCCTTTCTTTTTCTGGTAATTTCTTGGATAACTTCACCATCTTTGGATTTTAATCAGAACTGATATGACAATCTATGACTTCATCTTCCTCTATTTGAATAAAAACCTTTTTAGACACATCATTATGATCAAATAATATTTCAAGGGGAACTAATCCCTTTGGAAAATGATTGGTTTTCAACTCATTAATTTTATGGCCAACAATGTTGTTTTGAAGAATATCATCAGAATGAACTTCTACATCATCGTTTTCATTTTCTTGATCTATGGAAATAACAGAAAATTCCTCAATGGTCTCTAAATCTTTTGATCTCTTGATCAATTTTAAACACCTACCAATTTGTTATATTTTCTGTTATAGAAGGTTTGTGTCTTACCTCAAATTCAAATCTTAAATTTGGAAGTATTGGAGTTTTGAAAGTACTAGCTGCCAGAGCTAGAGAATCTTCCCGTTGATTCAAACCTCTCTGCATAAAAGTGATATTGAAAGCCAGGTAGAAATTATCAACAAAATCCCACACTGCATTTATGTATTTCTTTAACATTTGTTGTTTGTCCTGGTAGATATTCTTGATTTGATCAATGATTAACTCTAAATCCCCAAAGACTGAAATTTTATCAATGCCCATATCCTTAGTAGCCTGCAATCCCAATAGAAGAGCCTCATATTCATTGATGTTTTTTGTTGTGTCAAATTCCAACTTGTATGACAGAGGAATGATTTCTTTAGAAGGAGAGATGTATACAATTCCAGCCCCGGAACCCTCTTTGGAACATGAACCATCAAAGTAAATCTTCCATACTGAATTCTATGTATTTTTCTCTTATGCGGGTGTAACCTTCCTCACTGATGCTTCAGTTGTTTTATCACTGATGTGAAAAATGGAAGAACCAAGTTCATCTTCAACTGCATATATAGGATGATTACTAGGGTTTTCATGATCACTAACCAGGTAAGCCAACCTCACTTCCCTGTACAATCTTCGATGTTCTCCACCAAACACAAGTATGGTGGCATAACTAAGATCCATTTGTAGTGTACCCCCTACTTTCTATTGAGGGTGTTGGCCCCATTTTGTACTATAAACACCATTTTTTTTTGAAATATATGAAAGAGGATCTTCGGATTTACTTATATTTTACAATGTGTACATTGATTAAATGGTTTTCTTTGCTTTTAATTATGTGACAAATGCCAATCTAAAACAAAGTTAGCATAAGCATCAGATACATGACTAGAACTCCTAGGAATATGATAATATGTAATAAAATCAAATTGTCATTCTAAAAGACGTACCCGTAGGAATCGTCAGAGTAACGTAGGATCACGCAGGTGGTAACAGCCGTTCAACTGACATACTACTAACTGGGAATCTAGGCGAGCTTCTAATGAATGAATACCATGTGAGATAGCATCGTGAAAAAGTTCTATAACGACGCTATATTCGGCCACATCATTCATGGATGGCCCTAGGCATATGCCACCTGAAGACACCAGTAGACCCTCGGGTGAGTAAAATACCCAAGCAGTGGAAGCCAAGTTCCGTGTGTGACAACTAGCCCCGTCTGCAAATCCTAAGTAGACCGACGACTCCGTTGAAATCTGTCAACCAAGTGAAAACTCGATAACCAACCCGAAGACGAAAAAGAAAAGATATATATACACTAAATTACATTAGTATACAGAGAGTTTCACCCGAGATTGGGGCTCAAGCGTAATATCTTTTTAAGTAGAGCCCATTTCTAGGCTTGACCAACTTATTCCCTTCATAACATTATAAGTCATAGGCTCCTTTTTCTAGAACACATCGCACGATATAAGGACCATGCCACATGGGCTTAAACTTCCCTGCCCCCAGTGGTTCTTTGGCTTGATCATACAAGAGGACCAAGTCACCCTCAATGTACAACCGACGATAGACAGACTTATTGTACTAGACCTTGACACGTCGTTTGTTCACCTCGATAATCGTAGAGGCATCTCGACGCTGCTCATTGAGACTCTCTAGGTGTACAAGGCGTCGCTCGAGATCGAAAGTGTCAGGTAGGAGCACGACTGCCAACTTAAGAGAAGGGATTTTGCATTCAATAGGTAAAATCAACTCCACACCGTGTACTAGTTGGAAAGGGGAAAATCCAGTGGCAGTCTTGACCGAGGTTCGGTATGCCCAAAGTGCAGGATATAGCATGATGTGCCAGTCGGATTTACTCTGACTGACAATTTTTTCCAAAATGCTCTTGAGAGACTTGTTGACGGCCTCTACTTGTCCATTTTCCTGGGGATAATAGGGAGAAGAATGACCATGTCTAAACCCCAACTTAGCTGCAAGTTCTTCCATCATCTCATTCTGAAAGAGACTGCCATGGTCAGTGACAATCTCACTCGGGATACTGAACCAGGCAATAATATGATTGAATACGAAGAAGGTTGCAGTCTTCCCATCGGACTTAACTATAGCCATGGCCTCGACCCACTTAGTAAAGTAGTTGATGACCACGATAATGTGTTGATGCCCCCCAGCTGAAGTTGGGTTGCAATCGACGAAGTCCACCCCCCACTTGGTGAAGGGACTGACGGTAATGACTGGATGAAGAGGGGTTGTATGCGAGTGCATTTTCTGAGTGAACACCTGGCAGGGGTGACACTTCTTAACTACTTCAATATAATCTTTAAAGATCGCAGGCCAAAAATAACCGACTCGCAAGATTTTTTGGGTTGTCGCAAGCCCGGATAGATGACCACCACAAGCCTCATTGTGGCAATCATTCAGAACAGACTTAGCTTCTCCGTGAGTTAAACAACGATGCAATATATTGTCTATTCCTCAGTGATACAAAGTGTCATCGACGATACTATATTTCTTAGCTTGGTACCTTATACACCGTCGATCATCTCGTGAGAGATGCTGAGGGAAATTCAAGGTCTGAAGATAGAGAACAATGTCTCCATACCAGGGGTCAGACGACGAGACAAGAAAAATGTGTTCATTCGCAAATGAATCCGCATGGATAACGTTCTCATCTAAACGTGGGAAGTTGGATATCAATTCCGCAAAGACTAGGGATTTCTTGTATTTCGCGGAAGTGAAAACGAGATCAAACTTCTGTAAAATGACAATCCACTTATTATATTTTCCCTTGATGATACGTTGGGTGAGGACGTATTGAAATGGATTGACATCAACAACCATTGTAGTCTTGCAAAGTAATATATAATGACGCAACCGTTGGACTACGTGAATGAAAGCCAAAGCTATCTTTTCAACATGAGTGTAATTAAGTTCAGGATTGAGTAAAGTTCGACTGAGATAATAAATGACGTGCTCATGGAGCTCACCATCATCTTGAACCAGAACCATGCCAATCGTATTGTCAGACACGGTGATATAAAGAAATTAATCTCTACTATAGTCAAGAGGCTTTAGTAGAGGTGCCGACACCAAAGCTTTCTTCAAAGCATTGAAGGACTCTTGGGCTCACTCATCCCAAACAAAAGGGGTGTCCTTCTTCAAAATATGCATGAAACCTTTAGTTATAGTGGCATAGTTCACTATAAAATACGAAGAAAGTTATCTTTCCCCTGTAAACCCTAAAGTTGTCTAATCGTGCGCGGGGGAGGCAACTGA
This sequence comes from Picea engelmannii, assembly GCA_009831015.1. Taxonomy (NCBI): domain Eukaryota; kingdom Viridiplantae; phylum Streptophyta; class Pinopsida; order Pinales; family Pinaceae; genus Picea; species Picea engelmannii. The sequence continues at coordinate 430,838 of ML798276.1, read as the reverse complement.
AGTATTGCCTCAACCTTAAGTGGATCCACCATGGTCCCAGTCTCAGAAACTAGAAAACCTAAAAGACGACCAGACTTAACGCAAAAGATGCACTTGTGAGGGTTCAATCGGATTCTATAGTAACGACATCTTTCGAAAACAAGTCGAAGGTGAGTAACATGATCCGATCTCTTGTGAGGGTGAGCGGCAAGATCATCAAGGTAAGCTTTGACTATGTGCTTAAGATCATGAAAAGAAAAATTCATGGCATGCTAAAAGGTTGCTCCGACGTTTTTAAGGCCGAAAAGCATTTTCCGGTATGCAAAAGTACCCCAAGGACAAATAAATGTCATCTTGTGTTAATCCTCGGGTTTGATTTGAATTTGATTATATCCTAAAAATCCCTCCATAAAAGAAAATACCTCGCTTCCTGCACACTCGTCAAGGATCTGATCAATGAAAGGTGTGGGGAAGTTGTCTTTCGGACATGCCTTATTCAGGTCATGGAAATCCATACATACACGGATGGTTCCTTGATTCTTATCTATAGGAACGGGGTTGGATACCCATTCGATCAAGGGAACCGGGTAGATGAAGCCAACATTAAGCAGCTTCTCCACCTCTGCCTTAATAGCAAGGGCCTTTCGAGGGTTGACAAATCTAAGATGTTGTCGAACAGGTTTAGCATTTAGATAAGTTCTAATATCATGTTCGATAATACGAGGGTCAACCCCTGGCATCTCTTCATAGTACCACACAAATACGTCTTGAAATTCCTTGAAGAGCTCGGTGTAGATCAAGATTTATTCTGGCGAACAATCTGCATCAATATTTACATTTTCAATCTTACCAGGGGTACTAGAGATGTCGATCGTGATGGTAGGAGAAATGCTCGCCATATTTCCTTCAGCATAAATGTCATGTGTATCAAGCAGAACTACGGTGTGACTAACTATCTCACTCAAAGTAGATCGAAAGTCATCTTGTTCGATTCTTTCAAGCTTTGGGAGAAAATAAGAGCGGTGATGCATGTCATCCCAAGTTTTGTCGGAACCATTCATGGCTTCGATGATGGCTTCATCCGAGGGAAAAGTCCCATCAAGGAAATCATGTGAACAAGACAACGAAGTGGACCACACGGGCCTAGACACAAGATCCTCCTCGTCTGTCGACGAAGGAATAGGATTGGGATCAGCAGAAGAGTCAAGAACAACTTGATACACAATCTCGGCTACTGATAGTGGCATGGCCATCCCAGCATGCGAATGACTTTCACAAGACGAAGTCGGGGAAGGTAGGGTCCACTGATCATTGAAATAAGATGTGCAAAAAGAAATGGATCTCCCATTCAAGATGGGCCTACTAGACATGGCATAAACGTAATGGTTCAATGCTGAGAAGTCGAAAGCACCCATAAGGGAAGAATACATTCTGACACCGATATTCTCAGTTGTCGACTAAGAATTGTCGATCACAGGGATCGACGGTCCAAGAGATGAATTAGGACTATAGCACACAAAGGATAACTGATCGATCATCACAATATTCCCTTCATGAGGAAAACAAAGAGTACAGAAGACAAACGACATGACGACGATCATAGCATAAGTCCAATTGAGACCTAGTAACAGGTTATAATTAAGAGGCACATCAACTACCTCTACTTCCACCTCTATCGTCTTCCCACCTAACTAGACCGGAAAGGCAAGGAGAATACCGTGAGGGCGGAAGGAATGACCATCAAAATCATTCAACATGTTCGATGACTTGGAAATGCTCAGAGAACCGAGAGATTTCCAAAAAACTAGGGACATCACACACGTAGCAGCGCCTTCATCAACAACCGCATGTTTGATGGTATACTTTGAATACTCCACATGGATTTGGAAAGTCGTGTGGTAAGGAAAGCAAGGCTTAACATATGTGATGTCAAACTTGATAATCTTTGAGCCACTGGGTTTTAGATCTCCTAAAGAAGAGAGTAAGGCATTCCTCTGTGAAGGACACGTCTAGAGTACCTCCAAAGCCGACATCGCACAAGGGGTTTGGCCCAGGTCCTCAACAATAGAGTAGTTTTGGGCTGCTATAGCATTTGGATTATGGGTAGAGCGCTTAAGTACTCTTTTTAGAATACGAGGCGGTGACTCTGTTTCTCAATCTGTAAAGTCATCTCCGGAGGAGGAGGAGGAGATTCTAGACCAAAATTAGTTTGTTTAGAACTATAGTCTTGAGATTGAGTGGCTACATCTATTTTCACATCGACCATATTGATACATAAGCAGTCACCATCTTGCGACTGTTGGTTTTGACCTCCACCAATTGCATTTACGGCGTTTGAGGAGCTTGAGGCTAAGTGTTGATTATGTGGGAATGGATTTGTCAGCACAGTGGGCGATTGAGCTAATAGAATCACAACTTCTGCAAGTTTGGGGCACAAATGGGTAAGGTGATCGTCTGTGCAAAGCTTACAGGGAAAATTCACCTTACGTTTTTCTTATTTTCCCTCTCCAGCATTACTACCCATATTCTCATTATTATTATTGTCCTTGGGTTTATTACCATTTTTCCCACCCTTACAGTTATTACGCGCTTTCTTCTTATTCCCTCTTGGTTGTTGGTTAGCATTCAGGTTGGTCGATGACTGTACAGAGTGTACATCTGCTGACTGAGTGGGTTTGGAAGACACAGATGAGGCTGGTCCTCCTGCAGACTGGCTTAAAGACAACTCTTTCAACTGGTTTGTCACTGAGTCTACGGACTTTACATTGGTGGAACCTACAATGCCATCGGCATGAGGTCCAGGATTTTTCCTAGGGTCGTAAGTAGACTGTGGTGCTTCAAGAAGAAGGTGGTATAACATCCCAGACTAAGCATATATCAAATCTAACTGTTGGGCCCTAAATATCATGTATTCCTCAGTGGTAACCCCGGAAGTAGCAACGTCCTTCAAGATAGGAGCGTGCAAAGACTTAAGAAACCATTCTAAAAGAAAGGTCAAGGGTATAAGGGTCTTAATCAACCTCTTTCATCTACACCACTCCTAGATGTGGTCTGAGATATGAGTGGCGGTGTCCTGGCATAAAGTTGACAACAATTCTAAGCCAGCATCATAATGAATGGGCAACTAGAAGTGATTAATAAAGACCATTACCAACTGACTAAATGTCCCATATGCCCCCCTGGGTAGCTCAATATACCATTTCACAGCAACTCCGATGAGGGTACATTGAAATAATCTCAAACGAATAGAATCATCATTAAGGGGGTTTGATGAGCACCAAAGGTGAAAGATAGTGACATGATCACCAGGATCCTCTCCTTTCTTACCCTCAAACTTCGGGATGTCCAAAGGAAGTTTGGTGGGGACCAGGGGCCATGTAGGATCGTGACTCACAGGGTCATTCATTAACTTAGCCAAATATGGCAGATTAAGCATGGCTAGAAAAGGGAGACAGGGTTGTGACATTTGGCCCCAACCTCCCAGGAAAGATTATGCTTGTGGATTTGCAAGCCATCCAGGGTTCTAGTAAACACCATGGCCCTGTCCGACATTATAAGGCCCTCCTCCGGGCTTATTCATATAAGGTTGGTTGGGCATCATTCTAGCTGGAATGTTCTGTTGAGGGTTATAGAAATTTCCCCCATCCGAATTAGATCCAAGTTGGGGGTTTCCCAAAGTGTAAAATTGACCTCCTCCAAGTTGGAAACTGGAGGATAGGGGAGGATTCTTCATGCTAAAAGCATTGGTCAGAAGCTGCGTTGAGGAGGTAGGATTGTAGGACAAAACTTGAGCCAAAGTTGTCCGTCAGGTTGACTATTCCACCCATAAGTAGGAGGATTGGACTTAGGGTTAAAAGCAGGGATACCTCCCATATTAGGAGTCATTTGAGGAATTTGAGATCCACCAAATGAAAAGGGAGTGTAGGGAGGTGTACTGCCCCCAAGCCCAATGCTAGCATTAGAGCCAGCAGCTAGGATGGAACTCGAAAATTGCGAAGTGAAGTTAGGCATACCATAAGAAAATGGACTAGAAGCCATAGGGATGGACTGAACATTGTAGCACAGTAAGTGGCCAAGAAAGCCAAAGGGTTTCGATGCAGTAGCTTGAGCATTAAATATAGGTTGGGCCATAGTAATCATAGGTACCTCTAGCACTACGATCGTAGAGGTTGCAGAAGTCGAAGGGGTGCCATTAACTATAGTGGGTATGGGAGTCGAAGGGGTGCCATTAACTATAGTGGGTATGGGAGTCGAAGGGCTCCCAGAATTCTGAAGACCAGGTTCAGTACTCATCCTTGTAGAATCACAAGTCTGAAGAGTGGATGTGTGTGTACCACGTATAATTACTCTACGCCTTTTAGAAGGAAAGGACATGAAATCCGATGGTAACTATAACAAGCAACGGGACCGGCGAGGAGGCTAGTCTGACTCCACGATGACTTAAGAATCTAAAGATAAAAAATATATCCTAAGGCCAACTAGTAAGCAAAGAGCACACCAAAATTCAAACAGCCAATATGCATGCAAACTGGGTAAAGTGGTTGAGTGGCCTCCCTCCCTAAAGAAGGTATGTCTCGCCCAAGAGGGGCCTGAGACTCCCTGCTAAAGATCAGAGGTAACATAATCAATTATAAGGGCCCTCGTGGTCTTAACAACCAGTCGGTTAGATCCCTCCAGAGAGGTAATCCTCCATAAAGGTTGTGTTTTGACTGACCCTTATCTGACCCAGGGTACTTGAAGAATAATCCCTGCAAGTAACATATGAGACACCTAAGTCAAGAAACTAATCAACCACTATATAATCAATGCACATGCAAGAAGTCATAAGTTGGGTCCACCATATGGGCAGGGTAGAAAATCCCGAAACCTTGAAAGCACTGACTCTCATAGAGGTAAAGGCACTAACAAGATCCCCAGATACGAATAGATCCACAAAAATATCTCTGACACTAGGAAGGTATCGGGGGGATATCCCTTCAACCGACTTTGCATGACCTCGTGATTAAATCTGGTGTGAGCGAAGCCTCCTGATCTTACCAATTATACAATGGATTTCTCCACTCCCTGACTCATACACATATGTTGATTTAATTGTCTTGGAGAAGTTTACTCACAAAAATCCTATTCCAAAGCACTAAATCCTAGGCTAGTTTGTGCACCCTAGAAAATAAAATCGTTACTAATAAATTTTAAATTATAGCATTGATTTTATGGTCATGATTACTCAAAAAGAGATGGTAATGAAACTCATGGTGTTATGATTCTGCAAGAAAAGTAAATATGAAAATAATGCAAAGTCCTAACTTTAACTTTTAATGTATGATATGCTTCTAAAAATGATGCAATTTTCAAATTCAACTCTGCAATTCAAAAGTAAAATGAAATATTTCATTGTATGCACTAAGCTAATGATAAAAACTCAAAAGACAAAAATGCCAAGCAACGAAAAATGCCTATTTTTTTGTATTTTCAATATATCGAAACTGAAAATGCATGGACTAAAAAGTAACTTGATATATAACCCTACTGTGTATAAAAAAGAGATAACTCAAGTAGGATATCAAGCAACGAAACACCCAACCCAATGTACCAGGACAATCAAAATGAAAAGATGAAGAGAAAAACTTCGCCCAAAAATTCAACCAAAAGAGGGTTTCATGTCATCCCAAAGCACTCAATAGGCACTACAAGGACCTAAGAAGCCTCAACAAGCATCAAATCCCACCCAGCAAACACCAGACCAAGAAAACGGGCAAGGAAAAAGTGTGTACGTAACTGTTTGGGAAAACAGAGTGTATATACACAGCTTGCAGTGAGACAGCCTACATGTATGCACGACTGTCAAAGCAAAAGGCACATATATGCTTTGAAACAAGGCCAGACAAGGGAGAAAGGCTGAAAACTCAGACCCAAAGTGAACATGAGCTGTCAAGCAATGATACGACAAGAACCACAATAGAAACGAGAGAAATCTAAGGAGAAAAGTACTTCAAACCCTAAGAAAGAAGATTCAATCCCCAGTATGGTCGCCAGTTCTCTTATGAGGAAAATCTTTCTATGGCTAGGGTGAACCACAACAGACAGAAATGACTGCATAAATCAACTCTATCCCAACAACATGCTATATAAACCAATGTTCAAGCAAGATAAGAAAGAGGCCTACCTCGTCCAGATGTTCGATGATGTCCATTGTTGAGCACTTTGACCCAAAGCTTTATACCTGCAACAAGTTCTCAACAAACAAGCGAAAACAAGCATATGGTGGAAATATAAAAGGTTAGCACATTAGATAGCATAATCCATCAATATACATAACAAATACGCCCATGGATAATAATACATATATTTGCAAGATATCAATTGGACAGGAAAGGAGTATTTATATTAATAAATGATCAACAAAAGTGAAAATATTACAGATTTCCGTGTCGACACGGTTTGGAACTAAGAAACCGAGTTCCTTCCAACTGGGCCTCCACCACTTCAATCCTCCACCAAAGGCAAACTCATATAAGGGAGACAAAGAGGTTCTCCATCAATAAGGGAAGATCTTGGGGGTTGAACTCTGTGTTAAGACTTAAAGGACAAAGGTATGTAGACTCAATATGAAGTAAATAATTTCTCCAGAGTAACTTTGCTCTCAAAGTTCAATTCTTTCTCCTTTCCACAGCTCGGAATTGGCTTCTTTATAGCCTTCAAAATGTAACTGAAGGGCTGAGTCGGAACGTTTCCAGTATATGGAAGGCCAAGGATCAGAGATCTCATGTCGTGACATGGAAACCCGACATTTAATTTTGATTTTCTGGAACAAATCTCGATGTATGCGGGCTATAGTGGAGCTTTCAAGGTGCGTACAAGTGGAAAACTTTATATTTTTATCTCTCGATTTTATCATCAGGGAAAGTAAGTATGCATGGGGGAATGGAATAAGGCCCTCTCTGCAAGATTGCATAGGGTGAGGCAAATATTGCTCTAACAATAGGTGTTTCCATATGTGTCTCTCTTTCTAACAATTAGTTTGTTGTTCACTTATGCCTTGAGGTCTTTCTTTTGCCTATTTATAACTTTCAATTCCTCTTTGTAAAGTCTCTTGAACTCTTGGATACTTTTATCTTTGAAACCCTATCTTGCAAGTACACATTCATATGGGCATCAAATATTGATCTAGCTTCCTAATTATCTTACCGAGATCTTGGGCTACTTGTGTTTGTCTTCTTTAGCACCTCAACTAGGATCTCTTACTATTGTTTTGGCTCCAACCTTACAAGTTTCTTGTCTAATCCTAAGGCATCATAAAATGCTTAGTCCTCTCATACCTTGGATGATTCAACCCTACAACCTCAAGGGAGATTCCAACACAACTCAAGAAAAGGAGGTATCAAACCCTTTTGAGGGTACTTGGGTCTCCATTCATTACATATTGTTATATCATTATATGTGTTAGATCTAGTGTTTTTATTACTTTGTATTAGAGATTGATGCAAGTTTGTTTTCTATGGAGATTGAACTA
>ML798276.1:407096-423249 GCA_009831015.1 Picea engelmannii | reverse complement strand
TTGTCCGTCAGGTTGACTATTCCACCCATAAGTAGGAGGATTGGACTTAGGGTTAAAAGCAGGGATACCTCCCATATTAGGAGTCATTTGAGGAATTTGAGATCCACCAAATGAAAAGGGAGTGTAGGGAGGTGTACTGCCCCCAAGCCCAATGCTAGCATTAGAGCCAGCAGCTAGGATGGAACTCGAAAATTGCGAAGTGAAGTTAGGCATACCATAAGAAAATGGACTAGAAGCCATAGGGATGGACTGAACATTGTAGCACAGTAAGTGGCCAAGAAAGCCAAAGGGTTTCGATGCAGTAGCTTGAGCATTAAATATAGGTTGGGCCATAGTAATCATAGGTACCTCTAGCACTACGATCGTAGAGGTTGCAGAAGTCGAAGGGGTGCCATTAACTATAGTGGGTATGGGAGTCGAAGGGGTGCCATTAACTATAGTGGGTATGGGAGTCGAAGGGCTCCCAGAATTCTGAAGACCAGGTTCAGTACTCATCCTTGTAGAATCACAAGTCTGAAGAGTGGATGTGTGTGTACCACGTATAATTACTCTACGCCTTTTAGAAGGAAAGGACATGAAATCCGATGGTAACTATAACAAGCAACGGGACCGGCGAGGAGGCTAGTCTGACTCCACGATGACTTAAGAATCTAAAGATAAAAAATATATCCTAAGGCCAACTAGTAAGCAAAGAGCACACCAAAATTCAAACAGCCAATATGCATGCAAACTGGGTAAAGTGGTTGAGTGGCCTCCCTCCCTAAAGAAGGTATGTCTCGCCCAAGAGGGGCCTGAGACTCCCTGCTAAAGATCAGAGGTAACATAATCAATTATAAGGGCCCTCGTGGTCTTAACAACCAGTCGGTTAGATCCCTCCAGAGAGGTAATCCTCCATAAAGGTTGTGTTTTGACTGACCCTTATCTGACCCAGGGTACTTGAAGAATAATCCCTGCAAGTAACATATGAGACACCTAAGTCAAGAAACTAATCAACCACTATATAATCAATGCACATGCAAGAAGTCATAAGTTGGGTCCACCATATGGGCAGGGTAGAAAATCCCGAAACCTTGAAAGCACTGACTCTCATAGAGGTAAAGGCACTAACAAGATCCCCAGATACGAATAGATCCACAAAAATATCTCTGACACTAGGAAGGTATCGGGGGGATATCCCTTCAACCGACTTTGCATGACCTCGTGATTAAATCTGGTGTGAGCGAAGCCTCCTGATCTTACCAATTATACAATGGATTTCTCCACTCCCTGACTCATACACATATGTTGATTTAATTGTCTTGGAGAAGTTTACTCACAAAAATCCTATTCCAAAGCACTAAATCCTAGGCTAGTTTGTGCACCCTAGAAAATAAAATCGTTACTAATAAATTTTAAATTATAGCATTGATTTTATGGTCATGATTACTCAAAAAGAGATGGTAATGAAACTCATGGTGTTATGATTCTGCAAGAAAAGTAAATATGAAAATAATGCAAAGTCCTAACTTTAACTTTTAATGTATGATATGCTTCTAAAAATGATGCAATTTTCAAATTCAACTCTGCAATTCAAAAGTAAAATGAAATATTTCATTGTATGCACTAAGCTAATGATAAAAACTCAAAAGACAAAAATGCCAAGCAACGAAAAATGCCTATTTTTTTGTATTTTCAATATATCGAAACTGAAAATGCATGGACTAAAAAGTAACTTGATATATAACCCTACTGTGTATAAAAAAGAGATAACTCAAGTAGGATATCAAGCAACGAAACACCCAACCCAATGTACCAGGACAATCAAAATGAAAAGATGAAGAGAAAAACTTCGCCCAAAAATTCAACCAAAAGAGGGTTTCATGTCATCCCAAAGCACTCAATAGGCACTACAAGGACCTAAGAAGCCTCAACAAGCATCAAATCCCACCCAGCAAACACCAGACCAAGAAAACGGGCAAGGAAAAAGTGTGTACGTAACTGTTTGGGAAAACAGAGTGTATATACACAGCTTGCAGTGAGACAGCCTACATGTATGCACGACTGTCAAAGCAAAAGGCACATATATGCTTTGAAACAAGGCCAGACAAGGGAGAAAGGCTGAAAACTCAGACCCAAAGTGAACATGAGCTGTCAAGCAATGATACGACAAGAACCACAATAGAAACGAGAGAAATCTAAGGAGAAAAGTACTTCAAACCCTAAGAAAGAAGATTCAATCCCCAGTATGGTCGCCAGTTCTCTTATGAGGAAAATCTTTCTATGGCTAGGGTGAACCACAACAGACAGAAATGACTGCATAAATCAACTCTATCCCAACAACATGCTATATAAACCAATGTTCAAGCAAGATAAGAAAGAGGCCTACCTCGTCCAGATGTTCGATGATGTCCATTGTTGAGCACTTTGACCCAAAGCTTTATACCTGCAACAAGTTCTCAACAAACAAGCGAAAACAAGCATATGGTGGAAATATAAAAGGTTAGCACATTAGATAGCATAATCCATCAATATACATAACAAATACGCCCATGGATAATAATACATATATTTGCAAGATATCAATTGGACAGGAAAGGAGTATTTATATTAATAAATGATCAACAAAAGTGAAAATATTACAGATTTCCGTGTCGACACGGTTTGGAACTAAGAAACCGAGTTCCTTCCAACTGGGCCTCCACCACTTCAATCCTCCACCAAAGGCAAACTCATATAAGGGAGACAAAGAGGTTCTCCATCAATAAGGGAAGATCTTGGGGGTTGAACTCTGTGTTAAGACTTAAAGGACAAAGGTATGTAGACTCAATATGAAGTAAATAATTTCTCCAGAGTAACTTTGCTCTCAAAGTTCAATTCTTTCTCCTTTCCACAGCTCGGAATTGGCTTCTTTATAGCCTTCAAAATGTAACTGAAGGGCTGAGTCGGAACGTTTCCAGTATATGGAAGGCCAAGGATCAGAGATCTCATGTCGTGACATGGAAACCCGACATTTAATTTTGATTTTCTGGAACAAATCTCGATGTATGCGGGCTATAGTGGAGCTTTCAAGGTGCGTACAAGTGGAAAACTTTATATTTTTATCTCTCGATTTTATCATCAGGGAAAGTAAGTATGCATGGGGGAATGGAATAAGGCCCTCTCTGCAAGATTGCATAGGGTGAGGCAAATATTGCTCTAACAATAGGTGTTTCCATATGTGTCTCTCTTTCTAACAATTAGTTTGTTGTTCACTTATGCCTTGAGGTCTTTCTTTTGCCTATTTATAACTTTCAATTCCTCTTTGTAAAGTCTCTTGAACTCTTGGATACTTTTATCTTTGAAACCCTATCTTGCAAGTACACATTCATATGGGCATCAAATATTGATCTAGCTTCCTAATTATCTTACCGAGATCTTGGGCTACTTGTGTTTGTCTTCTTTAGCACCTCAACTAGGATCTCTTACTATTGTTTTGGCTCCAACCTTACAAGTTTCTTGTCTAATCCTAAGGCATCATAAAATGCTTAGTCCTCTCATACCTTGGATGATTCAACCCTACAACCTCAAGGGAGATTCCAACACAACTCAAGAAAAGGAGGTATCAAACCCTTTTGAGGGTACTTGGGTCTCCATTCATTACATATTGTTATATCATTATATGTGTTAGATCTAGTGTTTTTATTACTTTGTATTAGAGATTGATGCAAGTTTGTTTTCTATGGAGATTGAACTACCTTTGGAGGATTATAAGGTGGAATGATCTCTTAGAGACATGCCACAACTCTCATCTTCAACCTAAAAAGATTCAACAACACTTATCTGAGAAAGTTATTTCATTTTCTTGTGTCTTTCATTTCTAACATTTAGTTTAATTAGTTCACCAAAGGAATTATGAATGAACCCTAGGTTTGTTTGCATTCCCTTTGTTAATTTATTGTTTTAAAGCCCTCATTGAAGTATCCTAACTAATCTAGAGTCCTAGATAACTAATTAAGAGTAAAACCCTAATTAATCTAATGGCCTTCATCCCTTCTCTTTTATCCATCTTTTCCTCTCTCCCAAAGTTTCTCAAAATAAACCAAGTGACAACTCCACTCTTTTGTCCTTCTTCATTAATGATATTTGTGATAGGGTTGTTACCCACCCCTACTCTTATATTGTGTGTGGTAACATGAATCTATCCACTTGCTATAATGTTTTCCTCCTTAATTCATATTCAACCCTTTTAACGATGCTCTTAAATAGACTGTTTTGAAATCAATGAAATCATGTGAAATCTTGGCTATTATTTCCCAACCTATGTTTTCCTCCTTAATTCATATTCAACCCTTTTAACCATGCTCTTAAATAAATTGTTTCTAAATTAATGAAATCATGTGAATCTTGGCTATTATTTCCCAACCTACACGTTCAAATAGATGTTTTCCCTTTTTATCCTAAAGAGTTCATCTTATTTTGCTTTTAACAACCCAAAAAGGTTGTCAAGCAAATATAAATTCACCTATAAGGGAAACTCCTTTTCCATTGGTATCTCATAATGATCTAAAACCGCATTATAGGGAACATTAAATTAATCTACAATATGAGTTGGTATTAAGTTGTCTACAATATCAATGAGCACTATGTATTTTAATCTCTTAACTAATTTCACTTTCACTTAAAGGTGTCTTAGTCATCGACTCCTACCGAGTGGATCTATGACTTTCTTTATTGTTGGATTAGAGAGGCATTTGTCTTTGAATAAAAAAAAATGTCAAAAAAACCTTGCTTTAAACCACTTTTATAAGAGAAAGCTATAGGAACATTTGTAACCAACTAATCCTCATACTCCAACACAATATTAAAGTATTCAAATTAAATTAAAGATAATATAAATTTGAATGGTTAATTCAATTATTTAATAACTAGTTATTGTTAATAATTTAATAAGTAGTTATTGCTATATATATATATAGATTAATTCAAAATCCAAATAAATTTTTAAATGTTAAGATAATAAACTAATTAAATTTATTCATAAAAAAAATTCGTAATTAATTCAATTATTTAATAACTAATTATTACTAATATTATTAGACATTTGATTAATTTCATATTAATATTTTTTTTTAACTTTAAATATGAACCCAAACAACTTTCTTAAATATTAAGATAATAAACTACTTGAATTTATTCCTAAAAATTTTACATTTTTATCTCATTTGTAATAATAAAAATAATTTAATTTTAAGGTCAGTGTCAAGTCACACCAAATTGGTGTATGAGACCTCCTTGTTTGTGGGACAAGGGACTTCCTCTAGGTATACATACCCTATTTTGTAAGAGGAAACACATGTTCTTAACCATTAAGCCCACTCACGCTGTAATTCACCATGTGAATTAAAGCCAAGATTCCATTACCTCAAGAAATCACTTTCTCCATGAACGAAGGATAGAGTTTGCTTAATTGTGTATTTGTATTTTGAGCAAGTGTGTGAACATTAGCTTTCTCCATAAACCAAGGTGAGGTTTTGATTAATTATAAGGTTGTTATAGAATTTACTGGAAATAATGTGTGAAAATAATTTTGAAACATCCAATATTTCAAGTGGACACTACACCATCATTAAGGACAAGAAAAACTAAGTGATTAAAAAATAATATGTTAAAAAGTAAATATAAAAAGTATTGTTGAAAAAAAAATTAAAAAAAAAACATTATAAATAAAATAAAAATTTTAAATGGTTTAATTATAACATTCCCAAAAATATTTAATTAATTTAAAATTTATATTAAATATTTTTTCTAATAATTATTTCCCAATTTTAATTCTTTATATTTACTCTTCCATCTACCAAAACTAAAATTCTTTATATTTACTCTTCCATCTACCAAAACCTTGAACATTTCAAAACTATTTACACAAATTATTTTAACATACACTCTAAAATACTTTTAAATGTGAGATTTTATTGTAATTCTGAAATTTCATTTTTAGCAAATGTGTAAACATCATAAACCTTTTTTGCAACTTTTGAAAAGAATTTCATACATTATTACTACCACGAGACATTATTAACCTTGAACATTTCAAAACTATTTACACAAATTATTTTAACATACACTCTAAAATACTTTTAAATGTGAGATTTTATTGTAATTCTGAAATTTCATTTTTAGCAAATGTGTAAACATCATAAACCTTTTTTGCAACTTTTGAAAAGAATTTCATACATTATTACTACCACGAGACATTATTAACCTTGAACATTTCAAAACTATTTACACAAATTATTTTAACATACACTCTAAAATACTTTTAAATGTGAGATTTTATTGTAATTCTGAAATTTCATTTTTAGCAAATGTGTAAACATCATAAACCTTTTTTGCAACTTTTGAAAAGAATTTCATACATTATTACTACCACGAGACATTATTACTAAGGTCGCTTTTTTATATTATTATAGTCACCTTTGTACAGGAAATAAAGCATAAAAATGCAAACAACTCCAGATTAAGTTTTCTCTTTAATGTCAGAATTATATTAAATGCGTGTCCGGTGGCCTGGTGTTCTGGTTTTCCTCCTTGTTCTTTGCGACCGGTTTAATATTTGTGTGTATATATATGATCATTGTACTTAACCACGACACACCCAGCTGCCTGTCTTTGCCCGTTTTACTCACTACCCTCCTCCATGTCCGTGTTCAACTGAGCTGTCAATCCGTTCTCGGAGTTAATAAACCCCCAGCATAGCAACTRGCCGTGGGCAGGTAGCCACGGACGACGAGTGACTGGATTTGAAGCCATGGCTAGCTCAGATTGAGAGTTTTAATACTTCGAGCAGAGGGGAAAATAAGGAGGCGGCACCACAGGAAACGGCATTGGGTTAGTTTCTTTTGTATTCTGTTCCTGCTCTATCTGTAATCTGTCCTGTCATTTCATATCATTCCATACAGAAAAATTTATGATATTGCATTTTCTCAGATGGAAAACCATAATCCTATGGCTTTGCTTCTCCTCCTGATAATGTTGTCACCATATTTTGCTTTTTCCTACGCAGTTTCTTCATCTTCTGAAACGCCCTCTGTTTCGCCCAGACCACCAAATCCGAAGCCAGCGCCTCGCTCTAAACCAAACAAGCCTCACTCCACCGCTTCCCCTTCCCCTGCTCCTAAACCCTCCTCCCAGCATCATCGCCATCAACCCAGTTCTGGTGACCCATCTGCTGCTCCTGCTCCTGCCCCAGCCAAAGCATCATCTCATGAACCAGTTAAAAATGGGACTCTGGATCCTTCCCAGGTAAAAGCATTGCAGTCACTAGGAGTCACAGTGGGCACCGATCCTTGCAACACAGATGTACAGCAACTCTTGATCTGTGATGGCCATGGCCCTCTCAGGCATCTCATTTCATTGCAGCTGCAATACTGCTCGGCCAACGCCCAACTATCCAAAACCGCTTTGGGAAGCCTGGGTACATTACAGTCTTTAGCTTTTCTTGATTGCCCAATGAAAGTAACCCCTGTGCCACAAAAGCTTGCAGATTCCTTGGAAACATTTAGCTGCACTAAGAGCCTGGGGCACACAGAGGACAATGGAGATTTACCAGGTCTTTCAGGAGATTGGCTGAGTAAACTTCAGGGCTTAAAGGAGCTGAATGTAGCAGACGTGGTGGTAAATGCAAGTGGAATAGGTGCAGTTTTGGGCAACATGTCGAAGCTTCAACAGGTGACCTTCTCTAATACCAATATTAGCGGAACCCTGCCCAAGTCATGGCCAGGTGGCCTTACTGTGTTGCAGATATCTCAGAGTAAGCTGAAAGGAAGCATTCCTCCTTCTATAACAAGTTTAAGGCAGTTGCAGTCGTTGGATTTGAGCTTCAATAATCTAACAGGACGGATACCTAATGGCATTGGTGGTCTTGGGAACTTGCAAATGCTGTCCTTGAACTCGAATGGGTTATCTGGTACCATTCCATCCGGTTTCAAGAATCTAACTCTTCTGTCTTATTTAGATCTCAGTGATAATCACCTGAATGGCACGGTTCCGGCATATATTGGAAACATCAAGGGGTTGCGTTACTTGGACCTTCGAAATAACAAATTCCATGGAGTATTGCCATTTAGCACAGCTTTTGTAAAGAATCTCAACACCTTCAAAGTGGGGGCCAACCCTGACCTATGTTTTAATGCGTCCATACTTTCCTCGACAATATCAGGCGGTGCAGAGCCCTGCGACAGTAAAGGGAGGCCATCTAAAGCAGATTCACCAGCATATGCTCCTGATACATTTGCTGGAAGCCCAGAGCCTTCTGCCGAGGTAGAGCAGCAACACCACCATAAAAGAAAAGGGCCTAAAACAGTTGTGTTTGCTGTATCCATTGCTCTAGCTTCATTAGTTCTTGTTATAATCATTGCAGTGGTGTTGTCAAGATGGTGTGCATCCAGGAATTGAGAAGCAATCATGTTGTTATTTATTGTTGTAGAACACATACAAATTTCTTCTGAGAATCCAATGCCTGGTTTTGTTATAATCATTGCAGTGGTGTTGTCAAAGTGCTGTTACTTATTGTTATAGAACACAAATTCAAATTATTTTTGAGAATCCAATGCCTAGTTTTGGACAGGGGCTCAGTATCTTTCTTATGCCCTCAAAGATCTGATTGGATTTTAGCATGCCAGAAACATTCCAATGTCAGGATGGTTTTTTAAATAGTTTATTGGGGTTATATATGTGATACATCTTTTTCATTTGGTGCAGAGTGGACTTTTTCATTTGGTGCAGAGTGGACTTGGCGTGTGCGAAAATGCAATTTCCATCTCACACTAATCAATTTTGATTTGAAAGTCATAATTAAAAATAAATATTTTCAATTTCGATTTGAAAGTCATAATGGAAAATAAATATTTGTTCTTATACTTTCAACATCAGGTTGTTTGGCCATGTAGAAAAAAATTCATATAAATTTAGCAAATAATAAAAAAAAAAATCAATATTTTTTTTTCAATTTGATTTTGCATAAATATTTAATTACATCTATTTTTGGAGGTTTGGAATTGTTTTTTATAAAATACTTACAACATCAAAGTGGTTTTGGTCAAATGATAAAAAATTATGTAACATCAAAGCTTATCTGATTATGTGATAAAAAAAATTATGTAAATTTAGGGAATGGATTAAAAACAAACCATATATTAAATTTGAAAAAATTAGAATTTTTGCTTTCAATACATTTAATTGTAGTGATTTGAAATTGTTTTTATAAATTACTTTGCATATTAAAAATTGATTAGTGATACTAGAAAAAATCATGTAAATATAACAAATGGATATAATTTATATTTCATATATTAAATTTTGATTTTTTTTAATTTTTTAATTTACTTTTATTTTTTAACAATTTGAAATTGGTTTTATGATTTTTTTTTTTACATAATTTAATTAATTAGAATTTGATAATTAATTACATTTATATATATTCCTCAAATTTGACTTACTCATAGTCAACAAATGGATTACCCAATTAATCTATGGGCTTAAAAATATCCAAAACCTATGAGATCAATGAAAAATTTAACCTATAAGATTAATGGAAATCTGGAAAAAAAATCCAAAGTTGCCAGAAGGGGTTGTGAGATCTAACCTTAAGTGGATATATAAGGTAAACTAGATTTTGTAAAAGCTCAAAATTTTGCCATGTCATGTATGGAAATAAAACCTAGGTGAGAAGATAACACTCCATCACACAACCACTCACACTAGATACAATTGACAATAAATATGCATTTTTACTCTTGAAATTAAATAATTGACATTTTACATTTTCAAGAAGCATATAAATATGTTCAATTTGTACTTTTTTTTGTTAGTTTTTAAGGCTTTGTAAACAAAGAGGAGAACATCAATGATTTTATAATGACAAGTTGATCAAGTAAGTCCATGATTAGAGGAGATGTATTGAAAAGAAGTTTGTTCAAGCATTTGTCTAAATACAATTGTGAAGATTTAGTTGGTGTACTAAAGATGCAAAAGAATTAATGTATGATGCACATTTAGGTGGTCAATTAATTTGGCATAGATCATAATAACAATTTAGCATTATGTAACATACACACAAAATCTCAAACATGTTAGCATTGTGGAACATACACATAAAATCTCAAGCATGCATTTTCAATGTTATATTGAGTTTGTGCAATTACAAGACATACAATTGCAGATGGAAATAGAAAAAAACAGTGACACATGGAATATAGTCTATGGATTGTTGTTTTCTCTCTAACTCTTCATCTTTCCAAAATTTGCATATTTATGTTATTTGAGATATTGAACAAATGGAAATGAATCATTTTATATTCATTTAGTGGATTATTTATACACCATGTAGTATCCATGTACTCAAAATGGAACAACCATTACAATTATACAAGTAACTCATAGAAAGCAAAGAAAAATAGAATTTTCTTTACTTTTTCTTTGTTTTTTCATCTTATGATATTTCTCCTTTTGTTGGCCGAGAGACCTGTAGACGATTGTAAATCTTTTGTCATGAGAACACATTATATTTCAATATAATTGTGGAATTTTTCTCTGAAAAAAAAAAAATAGAAAATAAAAATTAAAAGTAAATAAAATAATTGATTCTCTTAATAAAATGGTAAGAGTTACAAATGAGAAGATAAATCTCTATTATACCAAAAAAATTGAGAAATTTAATTTGAAACTTAAATACTAGTAAAAGTGATAAAAACCTTAGTATATAAAAAAGACAGTTTACAAATATTAAAATATAATACTATAAATGGTGCTACAACATTATAGCAAAATCATGAGCCTATATACAAAGTAGCTCATATACATAGATTACAATCCAACAAAAATAAGTTTAAGTACACAAAATACATTCCCTAAAATAGTTTTGCATTTAAAATTAAAAACTCAAATAGTAAAGCTTATAGTGTACTTTCCCATAAAAAGGTTTGCATTTAAAACTTAAAAAAATCAAATAGTAGAAGTTAGTATTGAAAATTATTGAAAGAAGTGAAAAAATACATTTATGTCTTAATGAAAGTCCAAAATATAGACTACAATAGATCAAAAGAGGTGGAAACATGCCATTTGATTCAAATGAACCATCAAATTGTCTACATTTAATGGCATGACCTACTATAGCCTCTAGAATGATTTTTGAGGTATATTACAAAAAAAAAAATATGAATGCACTTTATTACTAGCATAGATTCAATTTAACTCCAAATTTATTAAGCACCAAAAAAATATTTTTAAAAAGTTAGATATAAAATGCTTGAGTTGAAGAGATCTATATTATTATTATTATTATTATGTTTTTTTTCTTAGACATTAGACTTTGAACATCATTTGTTCACATTTTGGTTTATTCTATACATACATTTTTTCCAACATGGATTATAGATTGCACCTTACTTCTTTTGAGCCAATTAAGTCGTCAACAGAATAATAGAGAATAAGATTTGAACCCAAAGCAATTTATTCAAAAAAATATTATGTCAACCAATGATAGTAAAAATATTATTATGTCTAAAACATGAAAAGAGAAAGGTATTTTTTTTAGTCGATGGTCTCTCGAAGAGGGGATACCCTACAACATATACAAATTCCAGTGTCTTTCTAAAAATGTTCTTGCCTTCCAAGTGGCTCCTCTTTAGACAACCATTTCATTTTATTTTGTACACTATGATTTTCCTTCCACATATTTTTTCACATTTACCTCAAGTATGCACTCTAGTTCTACTATCAATGTAACAACCCCATTTAATTCACTGATTAACTCGTAATAAATTGTGATTAGCAATGGTTTTATTTCAGCATGGAGATATTATTACCATACTATCGTGATTTGGACATATTAAACAATGTAAATTGTATTTTGTTTAATAAAACAAAAAACAACTGACTGAAGGGTGGAGCACTAGTATTGGCCATGATACCGCGAGCAAAAACTGGTGAAGGGGTTGGGGGATTACCTTGCCTTCCAAGTAGTTAACCTTCTCCAAAGAGCCATGTTTCCAAATTACTAAATTTTGAATTTGGAATTCTTTTCTCTCTTCCCATTTCCCAAAAATCAATTAATGAAGGGGGGTTGGTAGTTAAGCAACCAACCTCCCACAATGATGGAGGTATGGAGAGATGGTTGTGACAACTGAAAAATGTCATCCAGGAGTGCATCAAGTACCCACCTCATTTTCCATGATTGACCTGAACTCCTCTACCACAAGCAAGAGAAAATCGTGAACCTTCTCGGGGGAAGAAGGAGAGAATACAGGGGGGTGCATGGAGATAGTTTGGGAAGAGTTGTGGGAGAACCCACGAGAAGATAGGGAGAGAAAATCGTGAATGAATTGGATGGTTGAATTGGTAAAGAAAACTTGAATCCAACCTAGGAAAAATGGGCCTCGAATTTGATGATGGTTGTGAAAGGACACCAACACTGAGAGGTGAGGGTGCTAAGGGTCTTCGTGTTGAATTTTCACTAGGCTAGGCTCAAGCATGAAGTTTATTCCATTTTTATAATTTTACTTGAACCATAGACAATTGCAGTTACACCATAAAAAATTTGTTGAAGTAACCAAGATCACAAGAAGAAATACCATGCACAAGTACACAAGAAGTATCCTGGGAAACCCTTCTCAACAAGGGAAGAAAACCCAGCCAATCCTTTGCTATATTATTCAAGAGAAAGACCTCCCACACCATAAACCTAGCACACAAAAGGGTGCTCACAAAACCAAGAAGACTAGCGCCTAAGAGAGGTGCGCACTTCAACACTAGAATAAGTACTTGCTGAAATTTCCAAACTTATATGTGTGTTGTATTTCCTCAATGGGAAAATCACCTTTATTTATATTACACTGGACACATCAAAAGTGGTGTCTATTGGCACAACAGGGCCAACCTCAATAACTCAAAATATAATTAATAATTACCATATTAATGATATTTTACATTAATTATATTTCACTTTATGGTGGGGTCGACCTGTACCCTTTACATCACAATTAGGGTTACATGTAAGATTGACTCTTAAACAATATAGCAAGGGATCTCATACACCCATTAGTGCTCATCCACTAGGGGCACATCCACCTATGCTTAGCCACAGGGACATCCAAGTCAACAGATCTCTATCTCACTGCGTCTCACAGGAGAATCATCAAGATACACACTCACTAGTGCTCAACCACTAGGATCACGTCCACTTGTGCTCAACCACAGGAACGTCCTACTCAACAGATCTCTATCTCACTGAGTCTCACAGGAGAATCATCTAGAGTATCACATCATCTCAACTCTTTGCACAGAGGAGAACAATAAACCCATCACATGGGATCCTTCATCCCTCACAGGGGTACACATCGTTTCATCTCAAACAATACACCCATCTCATGGGCATCTTCCATTCTCAGGGGCACACAACATTTCATCTTCGTCTCATAGAGAACAACACACCCAGCTCATGGGCATCTTCCCTACACATGGGCACACAACGTTCCATCTTCGTCTCAGAGAGGAACTACACACCCATCTCACGGGCACACCCAACTCATGGGCTCTCTCTTAGGCCGACTCACTTAGTCTATGTTCTGGAGGATGTCTCACGCAGTTGTAATCATCAACACTCCCTCTCAGCTAGGGAGGCATTCTCCACCAGGCCAAGTCTCTCACGGAAGTACTCGAACTTCATCTTGGTTGTAGTCATTAACACTCCCTCTCAGCTAGGGAGGTATTCTCCACCAGGCCAAGTCTCTCATGGAAGTACTCGAACTTCATATTGGTAATAATCATCAACACTCCCCCTCAACTAGGGAGGTATTCTCCACCAGGCCAAGTCTCTCACAGAAGTACTCGAACTTCGTCTTGGCAAGCGGTTTGGTGAATATATCAGCAATCTGCTCATGTGTAGGAAGGTATTACACATGTATTTCTTTCCTATGCACCATGTCTCTGATATAATGATATTTTATCTCAATGTGTTTCAATTTATCGTGAAACACAGGGCTCTCAAAGAGCTTCACATAGCTCTGGTTATCACAATGAATAATGGTAGGATCCATCTCATGATCAAATAAATCTGTCAGAAGTTTGCGAAGCCACACTACTTCGCAGAATGACACACTTAATGTTATATACTCTGTTTTTGTGGTACTCAAGGCCACAGAGCTCTGCTTCATGCTGCACCAGGAACCCATGGTAGACTCCAAGGTAAAACATCAACCGGATGTGCTCTTTCGGTCCACTACCCAATCAGCATTGGAATATCCCTGCAAACTCAAGTCCACACTAGAGGAATATCTCAGGTCATATCCAACTGTGCCTCGTAGATATCTCAATACTTGCTTCGCTGCTATCTAGTGAATCTATCTCGACTGAATCATGAATTGACTAAGTACATTTATTGCATAGCAGATATCAAGTCCGGTGTTAACTAGATACATCAATGATCCTCTCAGTCGTGGATCAATATCACCCGAATCAGTAGGAGCATCATATATTTCCTTCAACTCCATCATCATCAGTGTAGGCATGGATTTGCACTCTATCATACCGAACTTTTTCAATATCTCCACCGTATATTTTCCTTGACTCAGGAAAATCTCATTGGTTCTCTGCCATACTTCTAGTCTCAAGAAGTAGTGCATCATACCCAGATCCTTCATCTTGAAGTCAGAAGTCAATGCTCGCTTGCATTCAGCAATAAGTATTTCTAAACCAATAAGGAATAAATCATCCACATACAGGACCAAGATCAGGCACTCGTTGTTAATATTATGGTAGCTGCGGGAGGTATTTACCTCTACAAGTGAACCTGGCGAGAATAGAAGACTCCGGGAAGTAAGAGAAACCCTAATGAATTGGCTAATAATCCTAGAAGCCTTGTCGGCTCAAGAATATAATTTATATTAGGCTATTAGCCTCCAAGAGAAGAAGTCGACCAGAATTAATAAATAATATACTGAATAGACACCTACCCAGAAGGAGAAGTCGGCCCCAGTAAACTGGTAGGATTACTATAAATACAGGGCGCCAGTTTCTCATTTGTCACATCTCAGGACTACATTTTTCCCAGTTGGTGTGCACTGCAAGTGTAGCTGGTGCGCAGGTTTGGAGAAGGGTTGTCGGTGCAGCTGCAGGAGCATCAAGTTTCAGTATTTGGCTTGGATATCTCTTGGCTAGGTTTTGGACTATCTGATCAGCTTTTTGTGATGCGCTATCCTTGGGGAGAGATGCGCTGCTCTTTGTTTGGCTATCTAGCGTAGGGTTTGCTTTTGGAGGAATTCTCAGGTCAAGGTTAAGGTGCTCAGAGGGAGGCTTCGGCCTGTGGTTGGGAGACGAGGATATCGTCGTGGTAAAACGAGCACACAATCCTTTATATTCTAACAGGTTATGGGCCCACACCCCTTCAGTCAGCCTAAAACGCTGGAAGGAAGCATAGCCGCTAGATATTGAGCTCGTTGAGGAACTGTCGCTAGGGTTACTAGCAGGAGCAGCTTCCAAAAGCACTGCAGCTAGGGTTACCAGCAGTAGCAGTTGCAGAAACCCTAAATCTCTTGTTGAGGCACCTTAAGTGATGAGATTGACCTAATATCTGGATAGATCAGTACGCCATATCCCAACGTATCTCCTGGTACACTCAGAAGGCCAAGACGTGAAGTTTGGATTCTTGGTCAAATCTAGGGTTTGACCAAGTCAAGCAAGCCATGACAAACTCTATGAAGTCTGAGAACAAGATAGAAGGAGCCTCCAACTTTAGAGCATGGAAGACAAGGATTGACCTCATCCTTGCTAAGAATAAAGTGTTGGACATTGTGAAAGGAAAGATCGTGAAGCCAGAGTTCAAAGAAGGAGAAGAGAAGGAACCACATAATGTTGCAGCTATGGAGAAATTCAAAGACGTTGACATCAATGCCATGAGTATCATAGTGGATTCCATAAAAGACCACTTGATACCCTACATCTCCCATCTTGACTCATCGAAGAAGATGTATGATGCCCTAACCAATCTCTTCTCAGTTAGAAACATTGGACAAGTTATGAGTCTGAAGAATGAACTTCGTGACATGAAGATGAATGATGACAATAGCATAACATCCTACTTTGTAAGGATCTCCCAGCTAAGAGATCAACTACAAGCTATTGAAGAGATCACTTCAGAAAA
>ML798276.1:338319-405061 GCA_009831015.1 Picea engelmannii | reverse complement strand
TCCAAGATGAAAGGACATGCATACTCAAGCTAGAGCTCATGGAAATAACTCTATTAACCAGAAGGGAAGACTCTCCAAGCCAGAAGAAGGTACGCAAACATTTATTTTTGTGATTGAAATAACTCTCCAGTTAGGAGGGAGCACTTATCTTTGTAATAGTCCAGATTGGACAGATGCTTTCCTGTTCGGAAAGTGGATTGAGATTTCTAACGAACAGTGGCTTCCCATTGTAGTCAACATGGGAGGCAAACTGATTGTTGATGTATCATAGATAGCGACTTCCCATTTATGGGAAGTGGTCTAGGACAGTCATTCTTCTCGGTAGTCACTCTGAGTAGTGGTCAAGTAGAATGGTCCGCCTCGCCGGGTAGTCATTCTTTCAAAGTTCACAGTTGTGAGAAGTTTCGAAGAATCGTCCGTTTGGAGGTTGATGCAGGACAGACATTCCTCGAGGGAAGACTCATTCTTTCCAAGATACACTTTGTTTAGTATCAGAGGAATGGACCAGGGTGGGGAATGGTCCGGATAGTTACTCCTCGAGGGCAGACTCATTCGCTCCAGGCTACACCTTGTTTGGTGTCGAAGGAATTGCCTAGGGTGGGGAGTAGTCCAGGCTCAGCAATCAAGGACAGTTATTCCTCGAGGGAAGACTCATTCTCTCCAGGCTACACCTTGTTTGGTGTCAGAGGAATGGCCCAGGGTGGGGAATAGTCCAGGACGGTCATTCCTTAGGGCAGACTCATTCTATCCAGGCTACACTTTGTTTAGTGTCGGAGGAATGGCCCAGAGTAAGGAATGGTCCAAGCATTTCTTGAGGGCAGACTCATTCTCTCCAAGTTACACTTTGTTTAGTGTCGGAAGAATGGCCCAGGGTGGGAAATGGTCCAGGGTCAGAAACAATCTTTCTTCCTTGGTTAAGAAGAATGGGGAAGATAGCCTATTATTGATATCCTATGTTGAGGGCAGACATTCTTTCAGATCTCACAGATGTGAGTGAAAGATTGGCCCAGATGATTATTATTGATATTCTATATTGAGGGAAAACATTCTTTCAGATCTCACGGATGTGAGTGAAAGATTGGTCCAGATGATTGTTGTTGATATTATATATTGAGGGCAGACACTCTTTTAGATCTCACAGACGTGAGTGAAAGATTGGCCCCGATGCTTCAGTTTTTATCATAACATTTTTTTTATGCAAATGAATACTACTATGGTGGCATACATTCTTTCAGATCTCACAAACGTGAGTGAAATACTGGCCCAGATGATACAGTTTTATCATAACATTGTTTCTATGCAGGATGCTATCAGATGTTTGTTATGAAGATTATATGACAGTAGATGAGAACTACTATGGTGAATATATTTCACTATTGCTGATCAAGTACTCGTGTGTTACTTGATGTGGTAGTTAACCACTGGATTGTAGTTGTGTACTACGGGAATAGACACAGGTGTGTTCTATAAATTGATATTGTACCAGTTGTCATAGGAGATTATCCAGTCGGATAATAATGACAGGTGCTCGTGGTGCTATCAGTTGAATGGTCTGTTGTGCTCAAGACCATCGTTGTTCTAATTGCCTTGAAAACTATCAGCAGCTTATTGGAGATGATGATCATTCAGATGAATGATGAACAGAGATTTTCCAGACGGAAAATAGTTCAGAGATTTTTACTCCACTTGTATCACTCTATGGTGAGAGTGACTTATTCAGCATCATATTACTCAGATGAAGTATGGTTACGAAAGATGATGCAGTTGATAGTAATGGTGATGCTCATGATCTAGTCATGAAATAGTCCAGATGACTATATTGATGCTACCGGGTAAATGATATGTTTTGTGCTCAAGTCCATTACCTGTAAATACCTCTCTAGCTAGGAGGGAGTGTTAATATTATGGTAGTTGCGGGAGTTATTTACCTCTACAAGTGAACCTGACGAGAATAGAAGACTCCGAGAAGCAAGAGAAACCCTAATGAATTGGCTAATAATCCTAGAAGCCTTGTCGGCTCAAGAATATAATTTATATTAGGCTATTAGCCTCCAAGAGGAGAATTCAGTCGGGATTAATAAATAATATATTGAACAGACACCTACCCAGAAGGAGAAGTCGGCCCCAGTAAACTGGCAGGATTACTATAAATACAGGGCGCCAGTTTCTCATTTGTCACATCTCAGGACTGTAGTTTTCCCAGTTGGTGTGCACTGCAGGTGTAGCTAGTGCACAGGTTTGGAGAAGGGTTGCAGGTGCAGTTGCAGTAGCATCAAGTTTCAGTATTTGGCTTGGATATCTCTTGGCTAGGTTTTGGACTATCTGATCAGCTTTTTGTGATGCACTATCCTTGGGGAGAGATGCACTGCTCTTTGTTTGGCTATCTAGCCTAGGGTTTTCTTCCGGAGGAATTCTCAGGTCAAGGTTAAGGTGCTCAGAGGGAGGCTTCGGCCTGTGGTTGGGAGACGAGGATATCGTCGTGGTAAAACGAGCACACAATCCTTTATATTCTAACACTCGTCACCAACAATATGATAATATAGGTTTGGATCAGAAACACTCTTGTTGAAGCCCAAACTCATCAAGAATCCATCCATCTTCTTGTACCAAGCACGAGGTGCTTGCTTTAGTCCATACAAAGATTTCTTCAACCTATACACATGATATTTCTCGTTGTTTATCACAAATCCATATGGCTTCTCGATATAACATTCTTCCTCAATCTCATCATTGAGAAAGGTTGTCTTTACATCCATATGATGTAGTTTCCAAATCATGGATGATAGTACAGATGGAAGTGTAAAGGGCTACTGGATCAAATGTCTCATCATAGACAACTCCCTTTGTTTGTGGGAATATTCTGGCTACAAATCGCGCTTTTTATTTCTTGACACTTCCATCAGCTGCATGCTTGATCTTATAGATCCACTTGGAAGTCACTACAGACTTCCCTTCTGGTCTCGAAACAATATCCCATACATCATTCTTCAAGATAGACTGATATTCTTCTATCATGGCATCTTGCCATACTTGCTCATCTGTAGCTTCGCCATGAAAAGAAGGCTCAAAATCAATGATGTGGCTCATGGCTGAAAGGTAGCTTGAAAATATCTTTTGGTATCTTGCTTTCTTGGGATTTGCCTTGAGGGGATGAATGTCCCTCTGCCTCTTGTAGATTTTGTCGAGCCTAGACATGCCTTTCATGTCCTACTGCAATATCTCTGGGGATATAAACTGGAGCAACTGGAACAACTGGAACAACTGGATCAACTGGAATAATGGTTGTCTCCCTCTGAACTGCTGAAGGGGAAAAGGTAATGTCTCTTCCTTCTTCTCAATTAGTTTGACTCCCTCTGAGTCAAGTAACTCCCTCTAAAGTTTGAAGGATAGATATCTTATTTTTCCTATTTGCTAACCTAAAGATATTTTATGTCTTCTCAGGTGCTCTACTGACTCTACAATAATTTGATGATCTTTTTACTAGGATAATAATCAACTAAGAAAGGTTGGGCTCTCGTACCAGGGATAATGGTCCAAGTCATGAGGACTCCCACACTAGGGATAATATCCTTCACTATAAAAAATGCAACCAACTACAGATTAATGATTAAATCAGAAAAATTACCTTAGTCTACAGTCATGCTCAATCTTGCATTTGTTTTAGAGGAATTAATCCTCATCTCTCTTGACTTCATCCTTTTGAGGTGAGTCTGGATCAATGTCAGCGGTGGAAGCATATTGTCTTCCTTTCTTTCTGGTAGGACAATTTCTTGCATAGTGTCCATTCTTGTCACATCTAAATCACTGGATATTTTTCATGTCTCTTCTCTGATAATAACCTGAGGCTAATGAAGTCTTCTCATCTTTTAATGTTTGTCTGAAGTTTCTTTTAAATCTTCCTCCTTTCTTTGTATGAAGTGCAAGAGAATGAGTGTCATCAGGAGGGAAGTCTTCCACTCCTCTAGCTCTAAGTTTGATTTCTTCTTAGGTATAGGTTGTCCACAAATGATCAAAAGTAGGTAGTTTTTCTCTTCCACTGATACTTTGAAGTAATGGTTCCCAATGTTTGGAAGATTATTGAAAGTGGTCAAAACAATTTCTCTGTCAGATATGATTTCTCCAATGGCACCTAGTTGATCTTTGATCTCTGACATCTTCATAAAGAAGGCAGCAACGATGTCACCTTTTTTCATCTTGATATTTTGAAGTTGGCCCTTCAATGTAAGCGCTCTTGTTAGAATATAATGTATGTGCTCATTTTACCATTGACAATATCACTATTGTCACCCAACCATAGGCCGAAGCCACCCTCCGAGCACCTTAACCTTGATAGAGAATCATTCCGGAAGCAAACTTAGGCTAGATAGCCAAACAAAGGTTAGTGCACCTTTCTCCAAGAATAGTGCACCAAACAAGAGTTGATCATATAGTCCAAACCATAACCAAGAGATAGTCCAATCCAAACGGAATCTGCTAGTTGCAACAGCTGCAACGACAACTCTCCTCCAAACCTGCGCACAAAACTGGCTAACTGCAGTGTGCACAAGTGAGCTCTACAGTTCTGAGAATGCCTGCCAGAATGAATATTGGCCTCCTATATTTATACTAGTTCTGGCTAACTACCTGGGCCGAATTCTCATTCTGGGTGCCTATTTACTTATTATATAAAATTTCTTCTGGCCGGCTTCTTCTCTTGGAGGCTAATAACCTAATACAAATTATCCTCTTGAGCCGACTTGTCTTCTAGGGTTATTAGACAACTCATTAGGGTTTCTTCTTGCTTCCTGGAATATTCTATTCTCGTTGGGTTTACATGTGGAGGCAAATACCTCCTGCAGCTACCATAATATCAACACTACCTCCTAGCTAGGGAGGTATTAAAGACAATGGTCTTGAGCACAAACATACCATTGAATCAGTAGCATCATCATATTCGTATAGACTATCTCAAGATTAGATCATGAGCACCATCATCACTATCGAAGTCATCAACTACATCATCTTTTGAAACCATACTCCATCTGAGTAATCAAACATGATGCTGGATAAGTCACTCACTTCACAGAGTGACACAAGAGCCATTCTTCTACTCCAGACATATGTCCTAGAAGAATAAATGTCCTGGACCATTTTTTGTCTGGAAAATCTCTGTCCATTGATAATCCATCTAGCTGATAATTATTTCCAACACTGTTGATAGTCTTCAAGGAAATCAGAACAATATCATTCAATAGAACACAACTGTGTCTATCCATAGTAGTACACAACTACAATCTAGTGGTACACTACCACACCAAGTAGCACACAGATACTTGATCAATGACATATAATCACAATTAGTGGAACACATCCACCATAGTAGCATACATCTACTGTCCAGAGACATACAGTCTCCATAAAAATCATCTGATATCAACTT
This sequence comes from Picea engelmannii, assembly GCA_009831015.1. Taxonomy (NCBI): domain Eukaryota; kingdom Viridiplantae; phylum Streptophyta; class Pinopsida; order Pinales; family Pinaceae; genus Picea; species Picea engelmannii. The sequence goes on along the minus strand of ML798276.1, from coordinate 399,642 downwards.
GCACAGAAAACATTGTTATGGTATAAACTGAATCATCTGGGCCATTCTTCCACTCACATCTATGAGATATGGAAGAGAATCTGCCCTCAGAAAATCAAACATCAATGATGAGCTATCTAGACTATTCTTCTCAAGCAAGGAAGAATAATTGTCCTGATTTCTGAGCCTGGACCATCCCACCCTGGGCCATTCCTCCGACACTAAACAAAGTGTAACCTAGAGAGAATGAGTCTGCCCTAAGGAATGACTATCTCTGATTGTTGAACCTAGACCATTCCCCACCCTGGGCCATTCCTTCGGCACTAAACAAAGTGCAACCTGGAGAGAATGAATCCGCCCTAAGGAGTGACTGTCATGCACCAACCTCCAAAACGGACCATTCCCCATGTTAACCACAATGGGAAATCATTGTCCGGCGAGGCGGGCCAGTCTTCTTGAGTAACCCTCAAGAAGAGAGACTACCCTAGACCATTCCCCATGTTAACCACAATGGGAAATCGTTGTCTATGGTACATCAACAATCCATCGAACCATTTTCATTACAAAAATGACTGTTCTATCTGGACCATTTTCTGAGCTGGAAAATGTATGTTCGTCAGAAATATTCAAACCACTTTTCGAACTAGAAAGGAACTACTCATCCTGGACCATTTTTCGAACTGAAAAATGATTGTCCATAAATTAATAACACATTAGTGCTCCCTCCTAGCCTGGGAGTCATCTCTTCCTTTTCAATAGGGAATTTGTCTCCACGAGCTCCAGCTTGAGTACACAACTCTTTCATCTTGGACAGAGGCTTTACCAAAATGTCTTCTTATCTTCTCATCTATGGAGATATATATTTGAGAACCACTTTCTCCTTTCTGGACTTCATCATAGAGAATGTAATGTTTGATCTCAAAGTACTTCGGTCTTTCTGGAACACTGGTTTTCTCTGAAGGCTTCATATGGCTCTGATCAATATAGTGTATCATTTATTGGATTCATATTTGGTTCCCCATTTGCTCATAACATCGTAGCAAGGCTCAAACTAGAACATATCCATGTGCCACTTCTTCTATCATCATGATATCTTTGTCATGGATTGGAAATCCATCATCCTGATCTTCTGAGTAATCATTCTAATACAATATCTCTATTATAGAAAATCTTCACCACGATTCTACTATGCATTGGAGGTTCTCCACCAAGTTGTCTTCTTCCATCTATACACAAGGGTCTCTTTTTGGTATGCCTCAAAGTATTAAGGTTGCTCTACATACGCTATTTGTTCAATTATTCTGGAGAACAGTCTTTGCATTCATTTGATGTCAATTCCAACCTATGGATATTGCAGACGATATAATGGCTCATGTAGAGATATATCTTGTTGGGTATGTGTTATATTCTTTGCATGTGTGTGTGTGGGCGCGTCAGATTCGACAACTGTGTTTGATGATCCCTCTAGTAGTGATATTTGTGTCGTGTGCGCTAGGTGCTTTCCTAGGGGGGTCCCAGGGGGGGGAAGGTATGCCTCCCTTGGTTACGTGCAACGTTCGGCACCTGGCGGTAGCCCAGGGCAACACCTCGAAATTTGTTTTTTGGGCGGTTTTTTCTATTTTTAGCAGATTTTTCTATTTTTAGCAGTTTACTAAATTAATCTTGGATTAATGGATTAGGGTTTGGGTATCTACGGAATACCTAAAAACATTGTATATATTGTATGGTGAATGATGAATTTCGATATAATGAATATAAGAAAGGTTTTCCCGGTTGAGGGTTTCCGGTATAAAATCTCTGTGTACTCTGTGTATGAGCCATTGCTTAAATTATGTTTTTTCTTAAGAATCTATATGCATTGGTTTACTTCACAGGTTTAAAACTTACATGTGGTATCAGAGCTCGTTTTTGGCTTCAGAGGGATGCCTTTGTTGTTGAGGGTTTGGCTCGGTCTTGATAGATCAAGTTTATATTGGGTCTATGATAAACCTGGGTTTAGTGGGAGCTTTTGCAGTGGAGATTCGAGTACAGAAAGAGGAATGGCGAGCTCTTCTAGAATCGAGATAGAGAAGTTCAACAGTAAAAATTTTAAGCCATGGAAGCTCAATATGGAGGACCTTCTTGTAGACAAAGAACAATGGATCGATGTGGATCCTGGTACACAACCTACTATTACATCGTCTGCGAGCACACAGGCTACTGGTACACAACCTAATAGTACACAAACTACTAGTACACCACCTACTGGTATGTCAAAGTAAGATTGGGAGAAGTTGGACAGAAGAGCAAGGAGTATTATTTGACTTTGTCTAGCAGATTCGGTGTTGTTAAATGTCTTGGGAGAATCTACAACCAAGGAACTATGGGATAAGTTGGGGAATTTGTATCAATCAAAGTCCTTGGTAAACAAGTTGTTTCTTCGAAAGAAGTTGTATCATCTTAGGATAGAAGATGGAGATTCTGTGACAGAACATCTAAATGCCTTTAATACTCTGGTAAGTCAACTTGTCTCTGTTAATATTACGATTGCAGAAGAAGATAAGTGTATTACTTTGTTATGTTCTTTGCCAGTCTCTTGGGATAATCTAGTTGTAGCAATTGGTAGTACCACTCATTCTACATTGAAGTATGAGGATGTAGTTTCATCCTTGTTATCTAAAGAGATGAGGTGGAAAAGCATGGATAGTCATAGCACAGATGCTTTATTTGTAAGAGGTCATACCCAAGACAGGAATCATGGAAAGACTTCAGGGAGGAGATCTAAATCTACAGGTAGATCTAAGTCTCCAGGAAAATCTTTGAGGAAATGTTGGAAGTGTGGTAAAACAGGGTATTATAAGAAAGATTGCAAGTCTAAGAAGGTTGAAAAACCAAAGGGATCTAATAGTACCTCTTTCACAGAGGAAAAAACCTCCACTGAAGAAGGAGGTGATGTTTACCTGGCATCTACAAGTACACATGCAGACCGTGATGTATGGTTGATCGACTCAGGTGCATCATACCATATGACTCCTCACAGGGAGTGGTTGAATATGAAAAATATGATGGTGGTGATGTATTCCTAGGAGATGAATCGACAGCAAAAATCTTGGGACATGGAAGATTTAAGTTGTTGCTAAAATATGGAAGGATTAGAACTCTCCCTGGGGTTTTGCACATTCCAAAACTAGCTAGGAGCTTAATATCTGTAAGCAAGATGGAAGATGCAAGAGTGGATACTGTTTTTGGAAAGGGAACTTGCAAGATGGTACAAGGAGCAATGGTGTTGATGAGGGGAGTTTGGTGTGGAACTCTATACAAGTTGTTGGGAAGCACTTACACTAATGGGTGTAACATTTATGTTGTCCTTGAGCAGAGAAATGAAGGAGACAATACCAATATTGTCCCAAAAAAGAAGACCATGTTGTGGCATCAAAGACTGGGGCATATTGGAGAAAAGGGCCTTCGAACAATACACGGTAAAGGTATGGTTGAAGGTATGTCTAATTGCACTCTGGATTTTGATTTCTATGAACATTGCATATATGTTAAACAAAATTGATTAAGATTCCCATCTGGTGCTACAAGAGCAAAGGGGGTCTTAGAGTTGATACACAGTGATGTGTTTGGACCTGTTCTTGTTCCATCACTAGGTAAATCTGTGTATTATGTTTCATTCATAGATGATTTTTCAAGGAACAGATGGATTTATTTTCTTAGAAAGAAATATGAGGTATTTGATAAATTTAAAGAGTTTAAGGCTCTGGTAGAAAATCAGACAGAGAAGAAAATTAAGGTACTGAGAACAGATAATGGTGGAGAATTCTGCGGAAATGAATTCGAAGAATTCTGTAAGAAGTGTGGTATAGCAAGGTAGAATACTACTCCATACACTCCTCAGCAGAATGGAGTTGCAAAAAGGATGAACAGGACACTGATGGAAAAATCAAGGAGCATGCTCAGCGGTGTCGGGTTAGGACAAGAATTCTGGGCAGAGGCAGTGGGTACAACATGTTACATGGTCAATCGATCACCTTCATCAGCGTTGGATGATAAAACTACACATGAGGTATGGTCTGGAAAGAAACCCTCTCTTCAACATCTTAGAGTGTTTGGTTGTGATGCTTATGTACATGTTCCAAAGGAAAATAGAAGTAAGCTGGATAAAAAGGCCGAAAAGTGTATCTTTATTGGTTATAAAGATGGTGTGAAAGGTTATAAGCTTTGGAACCCAGAAACCAAGAAAATTGTGTACAGTTGAGATGTTGTTTTCAGAGAGGTAAAAGATGTGTCCAAACAGGAATTCCTACCAATGCAAGATGAACCTGAGAAAATAGAGCTTGAGTTGGATGATGCAAAATCTGAATCATCTGAAGAAGAAGAAGAAGAACCTCATACCCCAGTATTGAGGAATTAGTGAGAGATAGAAGGCAACTAGAAAGGTATAGTCCATGATGCAGGAGCATCCGTACCTCGTCACGCGAGGCTGCATGTGAAGAAAAAGACAAAGAGACCGTAGGGTGACGCCAGCATCACGGTTTTGACCATTTTTATGAGTGCCGCCGTTTAAATGAGAGCATCTATATTTAGGCGTACTTGTATACTGAAATATACCACGAGAAGATAAGCTCTCGTCCTCATACAGCAGAGGCACTTATTAGATTTAATGCAGAAGGATTAGATTTAGTGCAGGTAGATAGGACCATTAAGTTTAGATTTGACAATTTAGCTTTTGAGAGGGAAAACAGGATAAAGACACCCTCCTTGTATTATTGCATATATTGGCAGTAGAGGAGTATTAGCATTAGCATTGAGAAGAAGGAAGGAGAACGAACAGAGATCGGTGGAGAATCCCCATGTACAAATATTGGATTAATAGAGGAAATTGATTCAATTTCATGGCTGTGATTATTCTCTGTATATTGTTAACCTTATGATGTTGTATGCTTGCTTCTTGTTATGCTTTCATTATATATGCTGCATATGTGATCTCATGGCAGATTAGAAATCTGGGGGGAAAGGAGAGAATGAGCTTCGCTTATTCCACTGATTGAACCAGGAGATTCATGCATCGAGTGCAGTTGAATTCTTCCGCATCGAGCGCGTAGGGGAGGTTCAATAGGAGAACTCTTACTCTCGTTTACCAAGAGTGATGAAGTTGAATCCCATCCCATGGACGTGGTTACCCTTTGTGTATTGTTGGGATTGTGTCTTAGTATCTTTGTTTCTGGTTATATACTTCTTTCGTATGCTGTGTACGTGATTATGTGGAAGAATTAGAGGCTGAGTACCTGAGAGAACGAGTTCAATCGTTTCTCTGCTTAAGCTAGGAGATTCATGCATCGAGTGCAGTTGAATACCTCCGTATAGAGTGCATTGAGGAGGCTAAGCAGTTGAACTTTGGTTCTCCTTAACTCAGAGTCGTTTTGAGTTATCCGAGCCGTGCGGGTGAGTGTAGGTCGGATTGGAGTCTCAGAAGCAAGTCTAAGAACAGAGAGGCCGGAGTCCTGTGACGGGGACAGTGCAGAGTCCGGAAGGACTTCAAACCCTGGAAAGTGTTGGAGGTTGAACGCAGGAAGCGTTCGTAGAAGTTCTCAAAAGGAGTCAGGGAAACAACGCTCCGAAGGATTAACACCTTTGTTTTCAATTGCGCTGGACGGAAGTGGCGAAGTGGAGAAACTCTTCAATAGGAAGAGAATCGATGACTTGAATCGTCGTGGAGAATCACTGAGATCGCGACCTTACTTGTAGGTCAGATGCATCGGGAGTTCGCGACGTAAGATTCTTGTTTCTCACAGGGTGAGGTCACGAGGACGCGAAACTACGACGTCCCAGAATGTTTGCATAATGTACGTCGGGATTTGATGATGTGACAAGTGATCTCGGGTTATCGGATCTCGGGGTTTGGAGACCTCAAAGTCTGATCCCGGAAGTGACGAAGTGGGCGGGGTCGCGAGATTCCGAGTCCTTGGTACCTCGGCACTTCGGGTCTCGGAGGGGGAGATTTCAGTGGCATAGAGTCGCGAGTCGCGATAGCACGAGGTCCCGATATACCGAGACTAGGTCAACGTTGACCAGAAGTATCGGGCCTCGGAATCCGAGAGTCAGATTCCCCATCGCGGAGTTCACGAAGCCGCGAGAACCGATCCTTCGTTATATTAAGAAGGGAGGATCACCAGAAGTAACTGTGGGTAAATCACTCCCGAGGGAGTTGGAAGAGTGTCGACTCTTCGGGCCGTAGAGCAAGAGAAGGTCCCGGCGGGCGACAGTGCCAGCGAGGCACGTTGCGTCAGAGTGGTATCAGAGCAGGAACACCTTTGTTTCTGGACAGAGACAGAAGAGATATAATGTCACCTAGGAGAGAAAGGTAGTCTCCTGATCGTGAGGACAAGGACGTGCGAAGAAGAGGTAGGCAAGCAGGAAATCCAGCAGGAAATCCAGAGATGGAACGACAAATACGAGATCTCAGGGCGAGACTCGAAGATATGGAGGCCACCCAGAGGTGTGGAGCTGGTACAGCAGAATTCAGCGATCCTGAGGTTGAAGAGGAAGCTGGACACGACCAAGAAGAGGTCACCGCAGAAGATGCCTCGACAGAGAGGTTGATCAAAGCCATTTCGAGAATGAGCTCGAAGACGAAGATGGATATTCCCGTCTATGAGGGAAGCCTAAATGCCGAGGAGTTGTTGGATTGGATCTGAGCACTCGACACCTACTTCGATTATGAGGATATTGAAGAGGACAAAAAGGTAAGGCATGCCGTCACGAAGTTGAAAGGACATGCGGCCTTATGGTGGGACGAGCTACAGGCAGACAGGCGTTCCAAAGGCAAGCAGAAACTTAAAAGCTTGGATCGGATGATCGCCAAGATGAAGGCGAAGTTCATCCCGAGGGATTACCAGATTTTGTTGTTCAGGCGGATGCAGAACCTGAGACAGAAGTTGATGACGGTGAAGGAGTACACCGAGGAATTCTACAGGCTCAACATTCGATCTGGTCATTGGGAGAGTGATGATGAAAAGGTGGCAAGATACCTTAATGGTCTCAGGTATGATATTCAGGACGAATTGAGCATGGTCACCATCCACACCATTGAGGATGCGTACCAGACGACTCTCAAAGCCGAAGAAAAGCTGAGCCGTAAGCAGGGTCAGCGAGGGCGAGGCAGGAGCCAGCCTAGAGGCAAGGCGGTTGCCCAGAAAGAAATTCAAAAGCCCAAGGAGGATTGGAAGAGACCTCAGGGAAGAGCTGAGAGAGGCGGAACCTCACAGCAGTGGGAGAAAAATTTTGAGCCGAGGAGGCAACGACCGGATCAGCAAGGAGATTACGTTGATGCCAATACATTTCCTCGTACCCGAGGTAGAGGAAGAGGCAGAGGAGGAGTCATCACATGTTTTACATGTGGAAAAGACGGTCACAAAGCCATGGATTGTCCAGAGAGGAAGATGAATAGAGGAACCGCTCACGTCGCTGAGGCGCAGAAGCGTGATGTCGAAAATGAAGACACTGGAAGTGGGAAGTCACTAACAGTGCATAAAGTTCTCCTGAAACCTGAGAAGGAGATGGGGGACACAGCGTAGAGATGTCGACTGTTTCAGACGACTTGTAAGACCCAGGGTTGGAAATGCAAGGTCATAGTGGACAGTGGGAGCACAGACAATCTCGTTTCAGCCGAGATGGTGGAGAAATTAGAGTTGAAGATGCGCAAACACCCGAGTCCATACAGGGTGACATGGCTGTAGAAAGGACACCAGGTACGTGTTACAAAACAATGCTTGGTAAATTTTAAAATGGGTGAATATAGGGATGAAATCCTGTGTGATGTTATTCCCATGGATGTCTGTCATGTATTATTGGGAAGGCCATGGCAGTTTGACAGACATGTTGTTCATGATGGGAGAATGAACACATATACCTTAGAGAAGGATGGGAAAACCCATACGTTGCTGCCGATGAAGAATAAAGAAGTGAAACCAGAAGTTAGCAGCACGATACTTCTCATGAGTGGGAAGGAGCTTCTCACAGAGATGGAGAAAGATGAAAATCCACAATTCTTTGTTGTCAGGAAGGCGAGGGTTGTCTTGACAGGCACAAGAGTGGATGACTTGCCGGACGAGATTCAGGAACTGCTTGGAGAGTTCGCTGATATCATCGTAGACGAACTACCTCGTTCGTTGCCACCAATGAGGAGTGTGAGTCACCACATTGACCTCATACCCGGAGAAAGTTTACCAAACAAGGCAGCGTACAGCGTACAGCGTAAAGAGAATGAGGAAGTCAAAAGGCAGGTACAGAATCTGCAAGATAAAGGACTAGTGAGGGAAAGTCTTAGTCCATGTGTTGTTCCGACAGTACTAAGTCCAAAGAAGGATGGAGGCTGGAGAATGTGCACCGACTCCAGAGCGATTAATAAGATCACCATCAGGTACAGGTTTCCACTGCCGAGAATGGACGACTTGATGGATTGCCTGAGCGGGGCAAATTATTTTTCAAAGATTGATCTCAAAAGCGGATATCATCAGATCCGGATGAGAGAGGGAGATGAGTGGAAAACAGCATTCAAAACAAACGAGGGTTTGTACGAATGGTTGGTCATGCCGTTTGGATTGACAAACGCACCAAGCACATTTATGCGGCTGATGAATGAAGTCCTACGGGAATTCATTGGCAAATTTGTGGTGGTATACCTGGATGATATTTTAATTTTCAGTAAAACCAAGGCTGAACATTTGAAACATCTAACCATTGTGATGAGAAGGTTACAGCAGGAGAAGTTGCTGATCAATTTAAAAAAATGCTCGTTCATGCAGACAGAACTCATATATCTGGGTTTTGTGATCTCGGCAAATGAGTTAAAGATGGATCCTGAGAAGGTGGATGTGATCAGGAAGTGGCCATCGCCGAGAAATGTTTTTGAGGTAAGGAGCTTTCATGGATTGGCAAGCTTCTACAGGAAGTTTATTCGGAACTTCAGTGGAATCAGTGCTGCAATGATGGATACAGTCAGGAAGCGGCATAAAATTTTTCAGTGGACAGCCGAAGCTGAGAAGAGCTTCAATCTGCTGAAGCGAAGGATAACCGAGCAGCCAGTGTTAGTGTTGCCTGACTTTCAGAAGACCTTCCAGGTGAAGTGTGATGCCAGTGGGTACGTTGTTGGAGGGGTCTTAAGTCAGGATGACCGACCTGTGGCATACTACAGCGAGAAGCTGGATGATGCGAAATTGAAATACTCCACGTATGATAAAGAATTCTATGCCATCATACAAGCATTGAAAAAGTGGAGGCATTATCTCATATCCAAAGAATTTGTGTTGTACAGTGATAATCATGCACTACAATTCGTGAGTCAGCAGGAGAAGCTGAATCAAAAGCATGCGAAGTGGGTAGAGTATATGCAGAATTTTACATTCGTGATCAAGCACATTTTGGGGGCTGCAAACAAGGTGGATGATGCCTTGAGCAGGAAATGTTTGTTGCTGCAGGAGTTCAGAGTTAAGACTTTGGGTTTTGAGAATCTGAAGGATATGTATGCAGGTGATGCCGATTTCGCTGAAGCTTACGAGGCTGTTGAGAATCCGGTCCTCAGAGACAGGAGCCTGTGGATAGATTTCTTGATACAGGATGGATTGTTGTTTAAGGGCAATCAGTTGTGCATTCCAGATTGCTCTATGAGAGAGAATTTGGTAAGGGAAAAGCACAGCGGAGGCTTAGCAGGTCATTTCGGACATGACAAAACATTCGCAAAGCTGAGCGAATCGTATTTTTGGCCAGGCATGCGTACAAATGTAAAACGTTTTGTTGACAGGTGTAGGATATGTCAACATGCGAAGGGCCGAAGACAGAACACAGGGTTCTATCAGCCATTGCCCACACCCAAGAGGCCATGGGAGGCCATTATCATGGACTTCGTGTTGGGTCTACCGAGAACACAGCGGGGTGTTGATTCCATCTTTGTGGTGGTGGACAGGTTCTCGAAGATGGCGCATTTCATACCATGTCATAAAACGAGCGATGCAACCCACATCGCCAATTTATTTTTTAAAGAGATTGTTCGATTGCATGGATTGCCGAGAAGCATAGTATCGGATCGGGATACGAAGTTCATAGGTCATTTTTGGAGGACGCTATGGAAAAAGCTGGGGACTGATTTGGCATTCATCTCAGCATACCATCCGCAGACAGATGGACAGACCGAGGTGGTCAATAGAATCCTGGGATCTGTTGAGAAGTCTGGCGACTGAGCATCACACCAGTTGGGATCAGATCCTACCACAGGCAGAGTTTGCGTACAACGATTCAGTGAATTGGAGTACAGGAAAAAGTTCGTTCCAGATTTTGTATGGGACTCAGCCGAGAGGAGTGTCTGAGCTCAGGGAGCCAGAACAGGCTGAAACTAGCAGCGCGAGAGATGAGGAGTTCGCTGAGGCGATGAAAGAACTTCACACGGAGGTGAAGCAGCGACTGCAGAAGACGAATCAAGAGTACAAGCGCAGAGCCGATCAGAGGAAAAGAAAACTTCAGTTTGAGGTTGGGGACATGGTTCTGGCGCACCTGAGGAAAGAAAGGTTCCCAAGGGGAACATATAACAAGCTCAAGATGAAGAAAATTGGGCCATGCAAAATCCTCAGGAAATTTGGCGAGAATGCATACGAGCTTGAGTTACCCGAGGGTATCGGGATATCTCCGATTTTCAATATATCGGATTTATACCCTTACAGAGATGCAGAAGCAGGCACTGGGACTTTGGGACCAGTGGTTCAGTGGCAGAAGAAATTACCAATTGCACAGCCACCCCGGATGGAGTGCATACTAGACAAGCGAGTAGGCAAGAAGACCAGGAGGAAGCAATATTTTGAGTACCTGGTGAAGTGGAAAGATCACCCAGTGGAGGATGCCAGCTGGGAAACAGAGGCAGAAATTCAGAAGCATGGACACACTATGCAGGAGCTCATGGACGGGAGCCCATGAAACCTTTTTGAGCCGAGGAGTATGATGCAGGAGCATCCATACCTCGTCACGCGAGGCTGCATGTGAAGAAAAAGACAAAGAGACCGTAGGGTAACGCCAGCATCACGGTTTTGACCATTTTTATGAGCGTCGTCGTTTAAATGAGAGCATCTATATTTAGGCGTACTTGTATACTGAAATAGACCGCGAGCAGATAAGCTCTCGTCCTCGTACAGCAGAGGCACTTATTAGATTTAATGCAGAAGGATTAGATTTAGTGCAGGTAGATAGGACCATTAAGTTTAGATTTGACAATTTAGCTTTTGAGAGGGAAAACAGGATAAAGACACCCTCCTTGTATTATTGCATATATTGGCAGTAGAGGAGTATTAGCATTAGCATTGAGAAGAAGGAAGGAGAACGAACAGAGATCGGTGGAGAATCCCCATGTACAAATATTGGATTAATAGAGGAAATTGATTCAATTTCATGGCTGTGATTATTCTCTGTATATTGTTAACCTTATGTTGTTGTATGCTTGCTTCTTGTTATGCTTTCATTATATATGCTGCATATGTGATCTCATGGAAGATTAGAAATCTGGGGGGAAAGGAGAGAATCAGCTTCGCTTATTCCACTGATTGAACCAGGAGATTCCTGCATCGAGTGCAGTTGAATTCTTCCACATCGAGCGCGTAGGGGAGGTTCAATAGGAGAAATCTTACTCTCGTCTACCAGGAGTGACGAAGTTGAATCCCATCCCATGGACGTGGTTACCCTTTGTGTATTGTTGGGATTGTGTCTTAGTATCTTTGTTTCTGGTTATATTCTTCTTTCGTATGCGCGAGGTCCCGATATACCGAGACTGGGTCAACGTTGACCAGAAGTATCGGGCCTCGGAATCCGAGAGTCAGATTCCCCGTCGCGGAGTTTGCGAAGCCACGAGAACCGATCCTTCGTTATATTAAGAAGGGAGGATCACCGGAAGTAACTATGGGTAAAGCACTCCCGAGGGAGTTGGAAGAGTGTCGACTCTTCGGGCCGTAGAGCAAGAGAAGGTCCTGGCGGGCAACAGTGCCAGTGAGGCACGTTGCGTCAGTCCACCTGATTTTCGTTCCAATTTTTCTTTATCTATTACTGATGATGATCCCAGAACTGTCAGGGAAGCAGTGAATTCATAGGATAGTAAACTCTGGAAGAAGACCATGGTTGAAGAAATGGATGCCTTGGATAAGAATGAGGCATGGGATATAGTTGAGTTGCCAGCTGGAATAAAATCGGTTGGTAGCAAATGGTTGTTCAATAAGAAGTTTAATGCACAAGGTAAAGTGGAGCAATACAAAGCTCAGTTAGTAGCAAAAGGTTACTCCCAGGTAGAGGGAATTGACTTTGGTGAGATTTTTTCTCCTGTTGCTAAGTTAACTTCTATTAGATTTATTTAATCTATTGCTGCTACTTTTGATCTTGAAGTGGAACAGATGGATGTGAAGACAACATTCCTACATGGGGATCTGGAAGAAGAAATCTACATGAAGCAACCAGAAGGATTTGTAGTGAAGGGAAAGAAAGAGTTGGTTTGTAAGCTAAAGAAGTCATTATATGGTCTGAAGCAATCACCTAGGATGTGGTACCAAAAGTTTGACACCTACATCCTTGGATTGGGATTTGTAAGAAGCAGGGCTAATCACTGTGTATATTCCAAGCAGGTTGGTAATCACTTCATTTATGTAGTGTTGTATGTTGATGACATGTGTTTGGTAGGAAATAACATGGATGTTATCAAGGAGGTGAAATCGGAGCTATCCTCCAAATTTGACATGAAGGATATCGGTGTTTCTAACTTCATTCTAGGAATGGAGATTAAAAGAGATCGTGCAAACAGGAAACTCTGGTTGAATCGGAGAAAATATGTTGAGACGATATTGCAGAGGTTTAATATGCATGGAAGTAAACCAGTCAAGGTTCCTATTCCTATAGGTGTAAATTTATCTGCAGATTAGTGTCCCAAGACATAGGAAGAAGAAGAGGACATGTCCCATGTTCTGTATGACAATGCAGTTGTTAGTTTGATTTATGCAATGGTCTGTACTAGACCAGACATTGCACATGCAGTGGGATTTTTGAGAAGGTATATGTCAAAACCAGGGAAGGAGCATTGGACAGTAGTAAAGAGGGTCTTCAGGTATCTTTGTGGCACTACCAGTTATGGATTGTGCTACCAAGGAATACCAGGATTGGACAGAGTGGTGGACATACATGGATTTTTTGATGCAGATTGGGTTGGAGATCTGGATCGCATAAGATCTACAAGTGGGTATGTGTTTAACCTATTTGGAGGAGAAATCAGTTGGATGATTAAAAGACAGGTTGTAGTGGCACTCTCAACTATAGAAGTTGAATACATGGCAGCCACTCGTGCAAGCAAGAAAGAAATATGGTTACAAAGATTGTGTTCAGGTATTGGGTTGGTACAACAAGAAGTGAGATTAGATTGTGACAGTCAGAGTGCAATCTTCCTGGCAAAGAACCAAGCTTATCATTCGAAGACAAATCATATTGATGTTTAGTATCACTTTGTGAGAGACATGGTTGAGGAAAAGAGGTGTCGCTGGAAAAGGTTGACACTTTGAAGAATGTTGCATATTCATTGACAAAGTCTGTGAGCACAGAAAATTTCTCCTGGTGTAGAGTAACAATGGCCATTTCTACCCTGGATTGTTGATTATATAATCCCCTAGACCCCTGGATGTAAAGAAAACAAAAAGTGGGAGAATGTTGGGTATGTGTTATATTCTTTGCATGTGTGTGTGTGTGGGTGCGTCAGATTCGACAATTGTGTTTAATGATCCCTCTAGTAGTGTTGCCTTTGTCATGTGTGACTGGCGCTTTCCTAGGGGGGACAGGTATGGCCCCCCCTGGTTACATGCAGCATTTGGCACTGGGCGGTATCCCGAGGCTGACGGGGTTCGGGGTAGCGCCCCGGAAAAAAAAATTTGGTTGTTTTTGTTATTTTTAGCGGTTTGCTAAATTAATCTTGGATTAAGGGATTAGGGTTTTGGTATCTACGGAATACCTAAACACATTGTATATATTGTCTGGTGAATGGTGAAATTCAATATAATGAATATAAGAAAGGTTTTCCCGGTTGAGGGTTTCCGGTATAAAATCTCTATGTACTCTGTGTATGAGCCATTGATTAAATTTTGTTTTGCTTAAGAATCTATATGCATTGCTTTACTTCACAGGTTTAAAACTTACATATCTAGTTTACTAGAACAAGTAATCATCATAGTCTTCTCCCTCCATCTGGGAGAACCTCTAGTTTTGTATTTTGCAGTGCTTACATTCATAAGTCTTTCATATACTGTTCTTCATCACAACTTTCAGTACCTCTACTTGATTTCTTTTAGTGATTTCATATCAGGTTGGTAATCTTGTGATTCTTGATACAATGACTGGTTGTTCTGGCTTCTCTTCTTTCTTGGAATCTTCATGTTCTTCCTCGTGTTTCTCTTTAGATCTTGGGTCCATGGAGTTTTCTATAGATTCCATGCTCTGAAGATTCCAGCTTCTTCCTTTCATCGTATGGATGTGAATGGATACTTTAAAGCTTCTTTTCAAAGAAGACTTCTTCTAAGGTCAAATTGAACACGTATTGTTTGTCATGGTTGCTATCATGGATATATACTTTATCATCTTCAATGGATCATAGGATTAGCTCCCTCCTAATCCTTGCTTCATGTATGAATGCATGCTCTTCTTTTTGGTGATATATAATTGGCTCCCTCCATCTAGGAGAGTCCACGCTTTTGTCTGCATCCTTATTGCCTTCTGCAAGGTGTTACAAGTCTTTTTCCAATTTCCTCTTGATTGTTGACTTCTTTCTGTCTTTACTTCTTCTAGGTTTCTTTCCGATTCTGGATTATCTTGCAGCTTGTCTTATAGTCATAGTGATAGCAGTCCTTATCTTATTGTTATTCCATAAGTATAGTTTCTCTTTGAACATATTATCTTCTAAGAAATAGATATGCAAGATATGTACCGAAAACATGGTATGTATAAGAACTATGAAGAGTAGTGTTACCTTGTCTTAGAAGAAGAAGTTTGTTTTGTCCTGCTTGGTATTCTTTGTAGGTTCATTTTCTTCGACAACTGATGCTTCGTGTGTCTCCCTCCTTTTCTTTAGCTCGGGACAATGATTCTTGTAGTGACCATACTTTCGACAATTGAAGCATTGTATTTCTAACATATCTTTCTCTTGATTTGGCTTCTTCCTTGAGCCAAACTTCCTTTTGTTCCTAAAATTCTTGAATCTTGTTGTGAAGGCTTGATCATTGTACTTATTTTGGGGTTTTTTTTTTGCACTGATCCCTGATTCTTCTTGAGCACATCAAGTCCAAAGTTCTTTGAATGTAGGATACTCCTTCCTTGTGTTCATGCTTGCAGCAAATGCATCCCAGGTCTTGGGAAGACCATTGAGTACTATGTTTACCAATTCCTTCTCTGAAATGATTTCTTCAATAGCTTGTAGTTGATCTCTTAACTGAGATATCCTCACAAGGTATGATGTTATGCTTTCATCATCATTCACCTTCATTTCACGGAGCTCATTCTTTAGACTCATTACTTGTCCAATGTTTCTAAATGAGAAGAGGTTTGTTAGGGCATCGTACATATTCTTCAATGAGTCAAGATGGGAGATGTAGGGTATCAATTTATCCTTTATATATTCCACTATGATACTCATGGAATTGATGTCACCATCTTTGAAATTCTCCATGACTGCAACATTCTGCGGTTCCTTCTCTTTTCCTTATTCAAACTCTGGTTCCACGATATTTCCTTTCACGATATCTAGTACTTTATTCTTGGCAAGGATGAGGTCAATCCTTGTCTTCCACACTCTGAAGTTAGAGGCTCCATCTAACTTGTTTTATGACTTCATAGAGTAAGTCATGGCTGCCTTGTTCAACCCTAGATTTGACCAAAAACTAAAACTTGATGTCTTGTCTTGTTGAGAGTACTAGGAGATGCGCTAGGCTAGGGTGCATTGATCTATTTGAAAATTAGGTCAATCCCTTCACTCGAGGTGCCTCAATGAGAGGATTAGGATTTCTGCAACTGCACCTACTAGTAACCCTAGTGGCAGTTCTTTTGGTGACTGCTCCTGCTAGAAACCCTAGCAACAGTTCTTCAACGAGCTTAATATCCTTATGGCTATGCTCCCTTCTAGTGGTTAGACTGAATGAAGGAGGTGTGGGCCCATAACCTGTTAGAATATAATTGATGTGATCAGTATACCATTGACAATATCACTATTTTCACCCAACCATAGGCTGAAGCCACCCTCCGAGTACCTTAACCTTGACAGAGAATCATTCCGGAAGAAAAACCTAGGCTAGATAGCCAAACAAAGGGTAGTGCACCTTTCTCCAAGGATAGCGCACCAAACAAGAGATGATCAGATAGTCCAAACCATAACCAAGAGATATTCCAACCCAAATGGAATCTGCTAGCTGCAGCAGCTGCAATGGCAGCTCTCCTCCAAACCTGTGCACAAAACTAGCTAACTACAGTGCGCACAAGTGAGCCCTGCAGTTCTGAGAATGTATTCCAGAATGAAGACTGGCCTCCTATATTTATACTAATTCTGGCTAGCTACCTAGGCTGACTTCTCATTCTGGGTGCCTATTTACTTATTAAATAATATTTCTTCTAGCCGACTTCTTCTCTTGGAGGCTAATAACCTAATACAAATTATCCTCTTGAGTCGACTTGTCTTCTAGGGTTATTAGCCAACTCATTAGGGTTTCTTCTTGCTTCCCGGAATATTCTATTCTCATCAAGTTTACATGTGGAGGTAAATACCTCCCGCAACTACCACAATATCAACAGCTCTGAGGGTGTTATCATTCTCAAACATATTCTTCAATGCTTCATACATTTCATAATTTGCCTCCAGGTTGGAAATACGAGGTAGTAGATGATCTCTTACTGAATAGATGATTATCTTCCTTGCCTTGTCATCATCTTCCTTCATTTATTCCTTCTCTTCATCGGTAGTTGTTTATGGTAAATTATTTTGTATCACACTCAATAGGTCATCATCTTCAAGGGTGATCTGAAGTCTTGACTTCGAGGACCTGAATTTGCTTGATCCATCAAGCCTATCTTCCACCAAAGTTTTGTTCTTCATATTTTTCAGATTCTTCACAAACCCTTGTCAACTGGGCTAGAAAACCTAATGGCTAGGCTAGGATAGAAACCTTAGGTTTTTTTGGGCTTATGAATTCCACCAAAAATCCTTAAGAGTGTCACAGGAATACTAGTGAGTTGAAATGCTCCTTCAATAAGCTGCAGAAACCCTAAAACCAAAAATCTGCAGAAAATTGTGAAACCATAGAAAGGCCAAAAATTCAAAATGCTCATAATTTCACTCTAAGAGTATCTGAAGGTGAATTGGATGATTTCGCACTCTCCTATGCCAAAATTATCCCCAAATTCCAAGTATTAAGGGCTGAAACTGAAAAAGAAGGAGGGTCATACGAAATTCATGGAAACCCTAGGACGGTCATACGGTTTTGCAAAAAGAGGATGACTTGCTTTGAAGGCTTGTGCAATGGATTCTTCAAGACCTGTGCTCTGAAACCATGTTGAATTTTCACTATGCTAGGCTCAAGCATGAAGTTTATTCCATTTTTATCATTTTACTTGAACCATAAACAATTGCATTTACACCATAAACAATTTGTTGAAGTAACCAAGATCACAAGAAGAAATACCATGCACAAGTACACAAGAAGTATCCTGGGAAACCCTTCTCAAAAAGGGAATAAAAACTAGCCAATCCTTTGTTATATTCTTTAAGAGAAATACCTACCACACCATAAACCTAGCACACAAGAGGTTTCTCACAAAACCAAGAAGACTAGCGCTCAAGAGAGGTGTGCACTTCAGCCCTAGAACAAGTACTTGCTGAAATTTCCAAACTCACATGTGTGTTGTATTTCATCAATGGGGAAATCACCTTTATTTATATTAGAATAGACACATCAAAAGTGGTGTCTATTGGCACAACAGGGCCGACCTCAATAACTCAAAATATAATTAATAATTACCATATTAATTATATTTCACATTAATTATCTTTCACTTTATGGTGGAGCCGACCTGTACTCTTTACATCACAATTAGGGTTACAGGTAAGTCTAACTCTTAGAAAATATAACAAGGGATATCATACACCCACTAGTGCTTAGCCACTAGGGGCATGTCCACCTATTCTCAGCCACAGGGACGTCCAAGTCAACATATCTCTATCTCACTGTGTCTCACAGGAGAATCATTGGGATACACACTCACTAGTGCTCAATCACTATGATCACGTCCACCTGTACTCAACCACATGAATGTCCTACTCAACAAATTTCTATCTCACTAAGTCTCACATGAGAAGCATCTAGAGTATCACATCATCTCAAATCTCTGCACAGAGGAGAACAGTAAACCCATCACATGGGCTCCTTCATCCCTCACAGGGGTACACATCATTTCATCTCAAATGATACGCCCATCTCATGTGTATCTTCCCTTCTCAGGGGCACACAATGTTTCATCTCCATCTCAAAGAGAAAGACACATCCATATCATGGGAATATTCCCTGCATAAGGGCACACAACGTTCCATCTCCGTCTCAAGGAGGAACTACACACCCATCTCATGGGCACACCCAACTCATGGGCTCTCTCTCAATCTGACTCACTCATTCTATGTCCTGGAGGATGTCTCACATAGTTGTAATCATCAACACTTCGTGGAGGCCCTAGGCTTGGTGGGTAAAAGGGGTTATGTCGTTTAACTTCCTGTGAAGGAGAGTGGCCTTCCCACCCATTAATTTCCTTGAAAATATAAGTTTCTCTGGCGGTATCATGGCCTGGCATTAGGGTGGCCTGTTGTAGAAGAAATCAATGCAGCAGAGCCTACAGTTGGGTGGAAAATTTCTCACCCTTAATCACTTGTCTAGTCAACAACTCGTAACAAATAAGTCTCTCATTGTGCCCTGTAAAATATATGTATGCACTTGCAATTTAGGAAATTGAATGTTTTATGAGAAGAAATCTGTGAGGAATGGAATGGATGTATGTTCTTTGTTTCAGGTGCGCAACAATGGTTGTTCTATTGATTCTTTCTCTTAATTTTGTGCCACAACAAAACTCGGGCTAGAATTCAGTAAAGAAATTGTGTTTGAATTTTTGGAAATGATAGTTATGTTTGATATTTCATCCCCTTACTATAATTGAGAAATGATATAGATAATGCTAGTGTTATCCATGTGAAATTTCTTATGATTGGGTACAAGTTTCATTTGGATTCTTGAATTTAGCTAAATTGATGTGTTGGTGTTTGTGCCTTATACACCTCGGTCTGCACCCTTTTTTTCCCATGCTAACGCCCCTTCCCTTATGATTTTGGAATTATAGCTATTGGGTATGTGGAATTACTTATGAAATGTGATCTTTGGCAAAGGAATGCCCTTGGAAGTAATTATTTATAAAGCGATTGTTCGGAACTGATATGCATGGAGAAATTTTCTGTGGTGGTGTCCTGGGAAATATATTTGAATGGGATGTGATCTTGAAGGGAGATCTCAGACAGAGAGATAATTCCAAATTCATCTTGGAAATCAATGATAGAGTTGCCTCACATTTGTGAATGGGAGGGGTTTCCCCTATCAATGATGTGAAAATTTACTCAGGCCATTGGCAGTGGAATAGTTGAGGCATGAAATTCAGTGCCAAATACCATCAAAATCAGTGCCCTGGCCTCATCGATAACCAATCAATTTTTCCCATCAGGTATTTCAAAAAATAATTCATCAGTGATTTGGGCCAATTTCCATCAACAATTTATTAAATAGTTCATCGATGGATTGGACAGATTCTGATCCAAAAAGGATCCATAGAAGGCTAAGAACAACTTAGAACTCACAGAGGCAACTCAGAACGCTCATAATGGCTCCAACAGATAGAGAAAGGGAACAAATTCAAAGTTACCAAAACTCATTAAAAATGTCATGACCGTGAAGAGTGTGTCACAATCTTTCTAACAACGCAAATGGCTCGTCAAATGGAGTTATGGATTGAAAAATATTCGCGGTCAAAGTTGTGGTCAAATAGGGCAAGTCAACAGGGGCCACATCATCATCCGTACTACTGACGTTAGCAGCTGACATGGAAGGATGATGTCAGCATGCCACATGGCATCACCAAAGGCTTCCACATATCGCCCGCCAATAGGCTTTTCGGGGCTCCATTTGGACCAGTAGAAAAATGCCACATGGAACC
The DNA here is from genome assembly GCA_009831015.1 of Picea engelmannii. NCBI lineage: Eukaryota > Viridiplantae > Streptophyta > Pinopsida > Pinales > Pinaceae > Picea > Picea engelmannii. Next base: position 379,392 of record ML798276.1, on the reverse strand, counting down.
ACCCAAAAGGCACCACGTGTCATGTACGGAGTTGACATGGAGGTGACATCATCATGACTAGGCAGCCAGGTGGGCCAATCCAAGGATTCCACATGGCCATATCAGAGGGCACCACATGGCACCCCCGAAATGCCCAAGGAGGGCTCGTGACCAAAAATAAAAAATATATAAAAGCGAACCCCCGCCAAATCTAGAGGAGGTCCCACCATATCTGGCACATCCGCTAAGATTATAAGTCATCCATCCAAATGTAGTGGATGCTGTAACAAATACCCAAAAGGGGAGGCCCGCGGGTTTGACCCCGGGACCTCCCCCACATGTAACGCCTTAACATTAACGCCGACAACCAACTCGCCCAATGGTTTCATTGGTAAATCCATCTGCCCAGGTGCTATTTAAGCCAAGTTTCCATCCAGTCGAAAAGGGGGAGGCGCGGACCGTATGACTACGACACAATTTTTTAGGAAATTAATGTCATTATTGCAGGTTGTAGAGGGCACATAAACCAAGGCAGAATTATTCTTGGGCCTGGGAGTGCCAAAGTCGGATCGAGGCATGGAGACAGACATTTTTGGGTAATTCGATGCCACGAATTCAATGGTGTTTCCTTTTTTTTTATCTGAGCATTATTTATGCAGCTTGATTTCAGAATGAGGTATACTTATGTATTTTTCTAAATTATTTTGTTGAGTTAATGAAAGAGACTACCCATTTGAGAGCAAGACCCGGAGACGTAGTCCACCAGGGACAAACTCCGTTATCAAGTTTTTGTGTTCAGATTTGATGCTTTTCATTTTTGAGTTTTCCCTTTTTTAATGGTGCACTTTAATTTATTCTCATTTAATGAAATTCTTTATAAGTCACGATGAAAAGATCTCGGATCATGTTGGTATCAAAGCAGTCATCTTTGACTTGAATTGTTGAGTGTGAATGCTCACTAGGGCCAAGCATAAGCAGGGTGAAGGAACTCTTAATACTTTCAATCTTGAAGTTGGCCATGCATCCCAGAGGAAGAAAATGGCAGATGAGGAGAAGCGTGATTAACAGAAGAAAAACTTTCACATGGTCTTTTATTGCATGTCAGAAATGGTCGAACGAATGTATGGAGATTACGAGAAGAGGATGAAGAAGAAAGGGAAGAAAAATGAACCACATGCATATGATGATGCTTCGGTAAACCAAGGGGCTGGAGGAGATCCTCCTAAGCCTCTGTATTCACCTTCGAGTTATATTTCTTCTTCCTCTGAGCATTCTCATCATTCTCATCATTCTAGCAATAAAGCCTCTTTTAAGAAACCATTATTAAAGCTTGATATAAAATTTTCTTTACCTATGTTTAATGGAGATGTTAATCCTGAAAAGATAGATAATTGGATCCAACAGGTTGAAGTGTATTTTCGTGTCCAGCATATTGATGAAGAGGAAGTTAAAGTGCAACAGGCTTCTCTTTGGTTGGAAGGCACCGCTCTCGTATGGTGGAAGAGCAAGCTTCAGGACAAAAGTAAGTGTGGTAATCTTCTTTCCTCATGGTCGGAATTTAAATCAGCGATAAGGAAGCAATTTTATCCATTAGGGTATTTACATAAAGCAATGATGGAATGGAAAACTTTAAGGAAAAGTAAATGTCAAAATGTACAAAGTTTCACATAATAATTTAGGAAGAAAGCTCTTGCATTGAACATTACTTTGGATTCTTATGAAACATTGATGAAGTATATTGGCACACTTCACAATTATATTCGTCATACTTTGCTCTTGTTTAACCCCACTAGTATTGATGAAGTTTGTGTGCAAGCCACTCACCTTGAGAACATGGGGAAACATGTTCAAGAAGATCCCACAAAGAAACCTTCCAATTTCCCACAAAAGACTTTTAAGAATTTTAAAAGGAAGGACAAGAAGACCGCTACTGTAATGAGAGAAGGAGGAAAACCATCTTGCACTCATTGCAAGAAGAGCGGTCACGATGAAGAACATTGTTGGAAACTGCATCCAGAAAAGAAACTGAAACAATTCGGTGGAAAGGGGAAGACAAAGACCGTTGCTACAGTGCAACAAGATCTTGGTTCCGATTCAGGAGATGAATGAAATATCACAGCGGTTGGAGTACAAGGTAAATGTTCTCTTCATGCTAGTTCAAGTTCCAATGATGAATCTCATGTTGATGAATGAAAGAGGAATGAGTTAATTCATATAAGAGTTGTATCTAAACATACTAAGATAGATACATTATTTGATCTCGGTTCCCAAGTAAACTTAATATTTGAAGCACTTGTCAAGAAGATGGGTCTTGAAACGAAACCACATACGAAGCCTTATCCTCTTGGTTGGGTATGTGATAAACCAAAACTTAATGTCATGAAACAATGTAGGATCAAATTTGCTATTGCTTCAAAATTGATTGATAAAGTGGATTTGGATGTTGTACCACTTGATATATGTGGCATATTGTTGGGAAGTCCTTATCTTTATGATAGAAAATCAATCTTCTTTCGTCATGAGAACAAATACCACCTTACTAAAGGGGGAGTGGAATATATTGTTAGAGCTCACTGCATGAGGGTAAATACAACACTTGTTAGTGCAGGGAAAATGAAAATACTCATAAACACTAATAAGAGATATGTACTCATGGTCGTTAGAGAGAAAGATGTTGGGACATTTGACGCTTTCCAAAGGTGTGATCCATATCATAAAAAGGAATTAATTGATATTGTTTCTAAGTATGATGATATTTTTCAGGAAGAGATGGATTACCTCCTAAGAGGGAAATCCAACATGAGATACATCTTCAGCAAGATTCTCTTCTTCCTAATGTGGGCATGTACAGGATGTCAGTTGTGGAGATGACAGAGATCAAGAAGCATGTACAGGGCTTATTGGATCAAGGGCTCATCAAGCCCAATTCATCTCCTTGTGGTTCTCCAATCATGATGGTGTCAAAGAAGGATGGCACATGGTGAATGTGTGTCGATTACCAAGCTTTAAATAAAATCACAGTGAAAAATTGATACCCTCTTCCTCGCATAGATGATGTACTTGATCAATTGAATAATGTTGTTTATTTCACTAAGTTGGATTTGCGCAATGGATATCATCAGATCAGAATTGCAAAATAGGATGCATGGAAAACTGCCTTTAAAACCAAACAGGGATTGTTTGAGTGGTTAATCATGTTGTTTTGGCTTTGTAATGCTCCGGCAACTTTCATGTGTGTGATGAATGATGTATTCGGTCCTTTCCTAGATGAATTTGTGATTGTATATTTAGAGGACATTCTTGTTTTTAGCGGGACTTGGGATGAGCATGTGAGACATGTAAAGAAAGTATTGGATACTTTTCAAAGGGAAAAGTTGTATGTAAAACTGTCTAAATGTGAATTTGGCAAGACTGCACTTGTGTACTTAGGTCATATTGTAGGAGGAGGACAATTGAAAATTGATCCTTTCAAAATTGATGTAATTGTAAAACGGCCTGAGCCAAAAAATGTAATCGAAGTCTGAAGCTTCCTAGGTGCAGTACAGTATTGGAGGAGAATCATTCCTAACTACTCCTTTATAGTAACTCCTTTGCATGCCTTAACCAGTGTGAAGAACACTTTTCAGTGGGAAGTAAATCAACAAAAAGCTTTCAACATTTTGAAGGAGAAGATCAGTACCACACTAGTATTAGCACTGTCTAATCTTCAACATCCTTTTGAGATCGAGACAGATGCCAACGGATACGCCATGGGTGCAGTATTGATGCAATATCGTAAGCCTATCTATTACCACTCTGAAACTTTTAACCAAGTTGTTGTTAACTATCCTACATATGATCAAGGGTTGTATGCATTAGTCCAAAGCGTAAAGAAATGGAAACACTACTTGTTAGGGAAGGAAACAATCATACATAAAGATCACCAACCCTTACAGTATCTTCAAGCATGGACCAAATTTCAACAATCTCAACACTACAGGTGGATGGGTTTATACAACAGTTTCATTTGGTAATCAAGTACAAAAAGGGTACAAGTAACAAGGTAGTTGATATGCTTTCTAGACCTCCTATTGTTGCTTCTATTGTTTTAAAGAATACTTCTTTATCTCATGATAGCTATGTAGAACAATATGCCATCGATGAAGATTTTAAAGAAGTATATGCGAAGCTAACCCTTGGTGCACGAGTAGAGAACTATCGTCTGCAGGGAAAAATACTCTACCATCTTGGAAAGCTATGTATTCCTACAAGTGAACGAGTCCATGTAATACGAGAAGCTCACACTTCTCTTGTGTCTAGGCATTTTTGGGTAGGAAAAAATATGTCTCATTTGCAGAGGTTTTTTTATTGGCCTCAATTGAAAGAAATTGTAACTAAATATGTAAAGGGGTGTGTGATGTCTTCTACTTGTAAGCCCACTAATAGAAAATTGGGGCTATACTCACCACTTCATGTTCCATCCCATCCATGGGAAAGTGTCTCCATGGATTTTGTAGGGGGTTTACCAATGACCAAAGGGGGTCATGATTATTTGTATGTTGTAGTGGATAGGTTGAGAAAGATGTGTATCTTGATGCCATGTAAAAAATAGATCACTGTTGAGCAGACTGTTAATCTCTTCTTTTTAGTATTTTTGGGTTCGCTTTGGATTACCCACATCGATTGTCTCATATCGAGATACTCGATTCCTTGGGAAATTTTGGACTAGCTTGTGGAGAATGATGGACACCAAATTGAAGAGGATCATTGCTTTCCATCCACAGACCGATGGACAAACAAAGGTGGTAAACCAAACAGTGGTACTTTTGCTTCGAGGCTACTGCAGCAAGCATCCCAATTTATGGGATGAACATATACCCTATGTACAACATGAGTACAACCAATATTTACATTCATCCACTCAGATTTCACCTTTTGAGACATGTTTCGAGTACCTGCCAAAGGTTCCTTTGGAATTGATGTACAGGAGAGATGTTGATGCGAATGAAGAATGAACAGAGGACAGAGATCAGGAGTTCATCCAAAGGATCCAATAGATATACCAGGCAGTCAGGGAATAATTGGAGAAAAGTCAAGCACAGTATAAAGCTCAGCGTGACAAGCACATAGTTGATCATTAGTTCCAGGTTGGAGACCGGGTATGGCTTCATATCAATAAGGAGAGATTAAAGGGTGAAGGAAATAAACCCAAGCCCATTCGTTATGGACCCTTCACTATCTTGGAGAAAAGTGGTACCAATGCTTTTCGTCTGGATCTTCCACCTTACATGCAGATTTACTCAGTTGTGAACATTGAGAACTTGAAACTTTTTTAGCCTCCCATGATCATGGATCAAGATGAGGAAGTTTCAATACCTTCATTGGATGTGTTTGCACCTGAGTACTTGGATGAGATACAGGTAGATATAATCTTGGACAGGAGGACAAGGACTTCATGCAGGGGTAATGTTGATTATCTTCGAGTAGGCTTAAAAGGCACACATCCAAGCAAGGCAAAGTGGATTGAGAAGGACAAAGTGAGGGAACTCTTCCCTCACTTATCTATTGATTGATGACAGAGAAAGGGAAAAAAATAAAATTTCCCAAAACTTAGTAAAAATGACATGATCATGAAGAGTGTGTCACAAGCTTTCTAACGGTGCAAATGGCTCGTCAAACGGAATTACGAATTGAAAGATATTCGCGGTCAATTTTGTTGTCAAACAGGGCAAGTCAACAGGGGCCACATCATCATCCGTACTGTTGACATCATCATGATGTCTGTTAGTCTCTAATTTTGTCTTAGTTTAGTGAGAAACCCTTATTCTAAACCCTTCTTACCTACACTTCAATTTTTGTTTCCAATTGATTTCGATCTTTGTTTTTAGTGTCTTATGGTTTGCATTTCAGTTTTTGAATAGTTTATTCAAGTTTGAAATTGAAAGACATGGTTTTAAACGAGGTGTCACCTTATATGCCTGTTTGAACTTCATAAATTCAAATTCTGCTAAGTCATTAATAGCCCTACAGGAATAAGGCTATTCCCGTAGCGCCAAAATTAACATGCCTTGATACGCGCCTGTCATCCAGATTTCATTATGATGACACGAATCATGGTCTAAGAGTTCGCGTGTGTCCACAATAGCTTGGAATCATTTACTGATTCAAACCGTTTCATAATCCGATTGCTTTGTACCCACGAAGGTCTCATTTTAAAATCACCCAATTCTCAATGATCATTATATTATACTTATCTAATTTTGTTGAATTTAGGCGCAGGTATTTTCTCAGAGGAACGTTATACACTAACAGATTGCAAGTGGCAAATTTGGAACCCGAGGGTGCTAGTTACAAAAGCCTTGGAGCTGGCTCATGCAATCTTCAAACCCTAACGCACAAGTCAAGCCAAAGACTAGCACCACACCGAGCCACAACAAGGAGGAGTTATCCTGGCTGAAGACAATTTGTCTTATCAACAGAGACCACTGTCATCTGTTCTCGAAGAATTAGTTTTTACAAACAGAAGTCATTGCCATCTGCTCCGATAATTGGCATTCATCATGAAGGTGAAAGATTTCCTATGATTGAAACTTATCCACAATACCATCAATAGCAGCATGCAAGCCCAGTCGAGTCATCATGAGATATCAAACACACAGAATGCCTAATTGAACGCCCAATTTCATGGAGAATACAGAGTGAACATTCGGGCATTGTGGTTATTGACAACATGGGAACACAGTACAAAGGGTTTCCATCACCCAGTGCTCGAGCTAAAAATATAAATCATAGTCGATTCTAGGTTCTGTGAATGTTTAAATGGGTCTGACATCATGGAAAACCCCCCGCGGTAATTCCCCACTGCATAGCACATTGTATGAGATAGCCAATAGATGAAGAAGCAAAATTGCCAAGCAGAATCACGAGTAGACTTTTGCATCTCCTATATCAACAATCAAAGCGTGAAGAAGCCTGTCATATGATTGTTTCATACTTGAAGCTACAACCTGCAAATCGTAAGAGGGGGAAAGAATCATGGTTTGTCATAAGGATTTGATGAAGCAAAGCATCCAGAATCCACCAACGATAACATTTGTTGGGAAAATATGAAGTTTTCTTACCTGCCTCGAGATGATGCCATGATATATTCATTTCAAGGGGTTGTCAGGGTTTTAGCAATTTTGAAAAAATGGAAACATGATGAGAAAACCCTCATAGAACAGAGATACTACCCCCTGGCATCATTATCTCAGGGATAGATTTGTATCTTCGCAGATTGTGGAGTTTTGTCTGCCATGACTCCAGAAAGGTGCATCATGCATTATGATGGACCCAAATCATATTCATTTGGTATGTTGTTAGTTGCACAGGTAGACTAGAAATCAAAAGTGGTCATACAAGCAAACTTTGTTGAAATTATCAGTGAGAGATTTGTGAGAAATGATGGGATAGCTTATGAAATATTTTAGTTGTCATGCAAGTTCATGAGTGGAAAGAATGGGAAAGAGCAAGAGTTGCATGTTATTCAAGAAATTATTGTAAGTAGGGAACGTGAAGAGATCCAAATTCTCATTGGTGAACACAAGGATATAATTAAAGCATCCTACAACAGCTCGGTTCTACATCTAGCCTATACTTTGTTTTCTTGCCTTGAAGATGAAGAACATGAACATCAAGACATGGGTAGCAGACCCTCATTACAAATCAGATGATGTTGAGTAGTGTCATAGTGATATAAGACCATTCTGAATATGCAAAACCAGATCTCAAATGAAATACAAGAATGTCCCCAGTACATAAAGAATCATTAAAAGAAGAACCAGAGAAGCTACAGGAAATTCTCTATTTTTTCTTACCTGTTTTAGTCCTTTTCTTCAAGAGGGGTTGCAGAATAGTTGGAGATGAATTTGATGAAACCAAATGATTTTTTTGTTGGGAACATGCCCCTTCACAAAAACCTCTGTCAGTTTTTACACAACCATCACCATTTAAGAGATTCAAATTGATCTTTGAGGGCTAATTTTCTAATAAGCTACAGGAAATACTCTGTTATTTTTTCATGTTTTAGTCTTTATCTTCAAAATATTTTACATAACAGCTGGAGAGGAATTTGATGAAACAAAAAGAGGTTTGTGTTGGGAACATGCCCCTTCACAAAAACCTCTCTCATTTTTTACACAGCTATCACCATTTAAGATATTCGAATTGATTGTTGGACCCTATTTTTCAGGAATTTACCAGATTTGTTTTCCTGAAAAATCTCATGGACAGCAGTTGACAAGCCACCTCATCAATTAGAATTGGAGATCAGATTGGATATTCTCCTTGATTATTTGAAACAAGAAACTAAACATAGATGAGTAGATTTTCAGATCCATTTCTTTTGGATCTTGATTATTATCTATTGTTTATATATAAACTCTGTAGAATGAGTAGAAATGGTCGAAAAATTGGAAACCCAAGGGACCTTTTTGTGAAGCACATTGTAAAGGAATTATGTTCAATTTGACACTTAATAGCAAAGGCATATGGATGGTTATACCCTCTTATTCTACTCTATTATTTCTTTATTCATGCTTGAATTCATATTCAGGTTGAAATGCTTTTGATTCTTGACTGTTAATTTATACAGTGAAAATTTTACTGTAAAGATTATTTTTCAAGTTCGATATCAAGATGAACATCTTGTTTCTTTATGATATTTTGAGGCAAGAATTCTGGTGAATTTGACAAATTGAAGGCTTCACCTTCATTTTTCTTAATTGGTTTAATCCATCTTTGTGTTTACCTATTATTCATTCAATGGGATATACTCTGTTTTAATCTTGTTTTTCATATTGTGTTGTTACCTTGAAACCAGTTTCAACCACCTTACTCAAAAAACCCAATCATAAAACCCTCAAAATGCTTTTGCAATAAATCAATGATGCCCTAGCTTGCCCTTAGCAGTCGAGTGCAACTTTAGGGACTAACATTTTTGGCGTTGTTTCCGGGGATAGAGACACGAAGTATTTATCCCTAGGAGAACAAAAACGATCAGATCCGCTTCTTGATGGTGAACAGGAAGGGGACAGATACATGACTACAGATATTTCACCATGGCGACTCCACTGTCTAAAGATTAATAAGAGACTCCACTGGATCCAAGCATGGAAGCCATTTTGGCTCGGAGGTTTGTACCTCTCAATTTTTCAGCTATTCCTGGTTTTCCTAATCCTGTGCCTTCCTTCTTAGAATGCACAGACTTTCTTCCTATATTCCATGGAGATGAAGGGGATACTCCTGCCCAACATCTCATAGATTTTCATCTGTGCATAGATCAGTTGAATATCTATCATGAATATTCTCTCATGAAGATGTTTGTATACTCATTAAATGTTGATGCTCGGAGATGGTATCGGTCACTATCTATTGCCAGCATATCTTCTTTGCAGGAATTTCATGTAGCCTTCCATAAGTATTGTAAGAGGTATTATTCTTATGATATACTTCTTGAAAAATGTTGTGAAAAGTTCATGCTTTGTATTCATCAAAGAAAATATTGTGCCTTGTATGATGAGTATGACCGAGATCAAACTGTTTCCCTTTTCTCTAAAGTTTTGGAAGATGTTCAAGAAGAGAAGACGGAATTTGTGGCAAATTCTACTCTTCCTGTACCTTTCATTTCAGATCCTATTGAACAACAGTATGCTAGAAATATTGAAGTACTGCAAGAACAGTTGATCCTACTTTCATTACCAGTGGTTGAGAAGCCATCTCTGCAAAACAACAAGCCTGCATTTACTATGCGTAAACCTAAATCTGTAGACAATATTAAACAACCAATCATTAATAGTGAAATCAGTTTACAATCATATTCAGATTTGCAAGCATCTGAAGGTGGAAGCCATGATCGGCAGGAGGATATGCAGAGATTTTTGGATATTCAATCGAAACAGAAGCAAGAGGTATTTGTTTTCAGTCTTATAGATCCATTTGCTAATTATCTCAAGTTTCTAAGCAGCTTGGATGTCAGAGAAATTTTGTCAATTGAAGGATGGTTGTCCTGTTCTTTTGAAATACATTTATGTATTCTTTGGTTTCTTGCATTCTCCGTTTCCAAATTGAGAGATGCACCAATCAGTAAAATACTAGTATGGCTTCATTGGAAACACGATTTTACCTAATAAAGAGAAAACAGTTGATTAGATAAGAGTAGGGAGAATAAAGCTCGCTTCTTGAGCTTTTCATTTTCAGCAATTTGTTTTCAGTCTATTGGTTTGCAGCAGAAAATTTGGTTTCAGTTTTGAAATAAAGACTCCATGCCCAATGCATATAAGGCACTATTAGCAGGGGAAGTTTGGCTTCAAATGAGGAGTAGAGTTGCAGAAGTTTGGGCCAGATTTGAATGACATTGGCTGACTCCATAACCCAATGGACTAGGCACAACACAGGTTGTGGATGTCTACAGAGCGGAAGATTTGCAGGGAAAGGATTGCACAGAGGAAAAGGCACAGTGGTCTTCTTGTTCTTGATGCCTCATGGGGAGAGAATCATCCCCCAGAAGGAGCCAATGATAGTCTCTAATTTTGTCTTGGTTTAGTGAGAAACCCTTATTCTAAACCCTTCTTACCTACACTTCAATTTTTGTTTCCAGTTGATTTCGATCTTTGTTTTTAGTGTCTTATGGTTTTCATTTCAGTTTTTGAATAGTTTATTCAAGTTTGAAATTGAAAGACATGGTTTTAAACAAGGTGTCACCTTATATGCATGTTTGAACTTCATAAATTCAAATTCTGCTAAGTCATTAATAGCGCTACGGGAATAAGGCTATTCCCGTAGTGCCAAAATTATCATGTCTTGATACGCGCCTGTCATCCAGATTTCGTTATGATGGCACGAATCGTGGTCTAAGAGTTCGTGTGTGTCCACAATATCTTGGAATCATTTACTGATTCAAACCATTTCATAATCTGATTGCTTTGTACCCACAAAGGTCTCATTTTAAAATCACCCAATTCTCAATGATCATTATATTATACTTGAATGATTTTGTTGAATTTAGGCACAGGTATTTTCTTAGAGGAACGTTATACACTAACAGATTGCAGGTGGAAAATTTGGAACCTGAGGGTTGACGCAGCCACGCTGGCAAGCACGTCCGCTCACAGGATCTTCTCTTATCCATGCCCCGAAGAAATTTAACATTCTTCTATTTCCCTATCGGGAAATCTGCACCCACAACAGTCTTCATGAGATCCCCTCTTTGAAATTGGGAGATCGGACTTCGCGACTTCACGAGCTTAGTAGTCAAGCATTGGACTCTCAAATCCCCGAATGCCAACAATAGTCAACGCTGACCTTTTTCTATCGGGGTTTTCTCTATCGCGATTTCACCACTCGCGATGTTGAACATCTTGCTTTTCCGAACCCCGAATATCGATATGTCGATTACCTAACACACGCACGAGTTGACTATTCAACGTCCCTTCACTCCATCAGAAATTCGAACTTCATGGTTTTGCGAATCCTGATGCAATCGCTTCGGGACTTCTCACCATGAAACCCTGATAAGGTGTGCCACATGTCCACCTCTCTGACCCTTGTGGCCCCACACTGTTCTCTTATCCTGTCGGGATATCGTGTATCGTGATATCACGATTCATGATGTAGTGTTACAGAATTTCAACCCACGAAACCCTGACGTGCAAATCCACGAATAGATCCGACGGCCCTTGTGGCTCGGATCAACGACCCTGCCCCTCCTGAGCTTCGAACCTTTCAATACCTTCACTATATCTCCCCTACACCTCCACAAGATCTAACGTCTCTTGGGATTTTGCGAATTCCCCTTGGAGAATTCCAACCGTCCGTCCCTTCTGATGAAATCTACGAAATAACTAAGTGTTTCTCTGTGGAACTCGTCCACCTGTGCATAACTTGTGACGCCTCTTACGAACTTTAAGTTGTAGCTTCTCTACGCTATCCTTCAACAAATTCAAAGGCCTATCCCTTCTGAGCTTTGATAAAAGACCCGTGCATGCACTCCTTGCTGCAACCTTCAAACACATCTAAGTGTTTAAATTCTTTCGACCCTGTGCACACCTGCAGCAGTAGTCTTTCAACTCTCGCTCAGGTTCACATCCCTGAACTTCACTCAACCTATGCACTCCTTGCACAGCTCTTGTGCCCAACTGCACTACTAGGTGAATGAAAACAAAAGTTAAACTACCTGAGCCCTTTGTCAACGCACTCCTTGCAGACACTTCGACTACACTCCTTGCAGGAACTCCTTGCTCAGATAGAGAAACAATTGAAACTCATTCCTTCTCCCTTTCAGACTTCAAACTCAAACATGAAATCATATACACAGCATATAAAGAAAATGTATAATAGGAAGCGAACATTCATGAGCATATCATTCAGCATCAATACAAAGAGAACAAACACAAAACCATGAATTTGAATCAAACTCTTCTATTAATTCAAATATCAGTACATGGGTTTTTTTACACAGTTTCTCTGCTTCTCTCCTATGCTCTCCTGCTTCTCTGATTTCAATAATAATACAAATGCACAATGAGGGTGTCTATATCTCGTTTCCCTCTTGCGCTCTACAACTGTCTAGTCTACACATTCAATTCTACCTACTTGCATTAACTACCTTAAATGTCATCTACCTACTAAGGACTAGAGCTAAAGGCTCAAGGTCTGATTACAACATACAAGTGCACTTCATCTTAATGGCTCATTTAAGATTGCACAACAACTTCCAAGGTGATTTCAAAATTTATGTTGGTGCTCGTCCAGTTGTCCTCCGCTTCCGCGCTGGCTCACTTGATGTGTTGGCGATGCTCCTGAATCATACTCCCTCGCTTGAAAATTTCATGGGCTCCTGTCCATGAGCTCCTGCATGATCTGTCCATGCCTCTGTATTTCTTCTTTGTTCTCCCAGCTGGCATCTTCAACTAGATGATTCTTCCACTTGACCAGATACTCAAAGTATTCCTTCCTCTTGGTCTTCTTGCCAACTCGTTTGTCCAGTATGCACTCCATCTGTGGCTTATCTGCAAATGGCATCTGCTTTGTCCACTGGATCACTGGCTGCTCAGTTTCAGTCCCTAGTTCCTCAGCTTTGTATGGGTACAAATCCGAGATATTGAATATCGAAGAAATTTCGATCCCATCGAGTAATTCAATCTCATAGGCATTTGTCCCAATTTTCTTTAAGACCCTGGATGGCCCAATTTTCTTCATCTTTAGCTTATTGTATGTTCCCCTCAGGAACCTTTCCTTCCTCAAATGTGCCAAAACTAGATCACCAACCTCAAACTAAAGTTGTCTCTTCCGTTGATCATATCTGCGCTTATATTCCTGACTTGAATTCTGCAGTCGCTCCTTCACCTTGTTGTGAAGTTCTTTCATCGCCTCTGCGAAATATTCTGCACTAGCGCTCCTAGTCATAGTCTGTTCTAAATCCCTCAGTTCAGAAATTCCTCTCGGCTGCATGCCATAGAAAACCTGAAATGGACTCTGGCATGTGCTCCAATTCACTGAGTCATTATACATAAACTCTGCCTGTGGTAATATGTTGTCCCATTGGCTATGGTGTTCTGTCACCAAGCTTCTCATCAAGTCTCCCAGACTTTTGTTTACCACTTCTGTCTGTCCATCTGTCTGAGGATGATGCATTGAACTAAACAACAAGTTAGTTCCTAGCTTCTTCCATAAGGTCCTCCAAAAATGCCCTATGAATTTGGTGTCTCGATCCGAAACTATACTCCTCGGCAACCCATGAAGTCAAATGACCTCTTTGAAAGATAGATTAGCAATGTGAGTTGCGTCACTGGTCTTCTGACATGGAATGAAGTGTGACATTTTGGAAAATCTATCTACCACCACAAAAATTGAATCACAACCTCTTTGTGTCCTTGGCAACCCCAATACAAAATCCATGCTAATTGCATCCCACGGCCTTTCTGGTATGGGCAATGGTTGATAGAACCCTGCATTCTGCTTTCTTCCCTTCGAATGCTGGCAAATTATACACATGTCTACAAATATCCTAACGTTTGCTCACATTCCCAGACAAAAGTATGACTCGTTCAACTTCACGAATGTCTTGTCATGACCAAAGTGCCCTGACAATCCTCCACTGTGTTTCTCCTTCAGCAAGTTCTCCCTCATGGAGCATTTCGGAATACACAGTTGATTGCCTCTGAACAGCAATCCTTCCTGGATCATGTACTCTATCCAAGGACTCCTATCTCTGAGAATTGGATTCTTAGCTGCTTCATACACTTCCTTAAAATCTGGATCATCTGCGTACATATCCCTGAGATCATCAAAACCCAACATTTTGACTCTGAACTCCTGCAACAGCAAACACTTCCTGCTCAAAGAATTAGCAACTTTGTTAGCAGTACCAGAAATATGTTTAATCACAACAGTGAAATTCTACATATACTCAACCCATTTGACATGTTTCTGATTCAACTTGTCCTGTTGAGTCACAAACTGCAGTGCATGATTGTCACTGTACAAAACAAACTCTTTTGGGATCAAGTAATGCCTCCATTTCTTCAATGCCTGTATGATAGCATAAAACTCCTTATCATACGTGGAGTATTTCAATTTCGCTTCATTCAGCTTCTCGCTGAAATACGCTATCGGCTTGTCTTCTTGACTCAAGACTACCCCGATTGCAATCTCGCTTGCATCACATTTCACTTGAAATGTCTTTCGGAAATCTGGCAACACCAAAATTGGTTGTTCTGTAATCTTCTTTTTCAATAGATTAAAACTTTTCTCAGCCTCTGTTGTCCAATGAAAAGATTTATGCCGCTTCTTCACTGTATCCATCATCGCTGCGCTAATTCCACTGAAATTTCTAATGAACTTTCGGTAGAAACTATCCAATCCATGAAAACTTCTCACCTCGAACACATTCCTCGGTGATGGCCAATTCTTAATTACCTCCACCTTATCTGGATCCATCCTCAACTCATTTACTGAAATAACAAATCCCAAGTAAATGATCTATGTCTTCATGAATGAGGATTTCTTCATATTTATCAACAGCTTCTCCTGCTGTAGTTTATGCATCACTATAGCCAAATGCTTCAGATGCTCTGCCATTGTTTTACTGTAAACCAGTATGTCGTTCAAATACACAATGACAAATTTTCTGATGAACTACCTCAGGATTTCATTCATCAACCTCATGAAGGTACTCAGTGCATTTGTTAAGCCAAACAGCATAACAAGCCATTCATATAACCCCTCGTTTGTTTTGACTGTTGTCTTCCATTCATCACCTTCTCTCATGCGAATTTGATGATATCCGCTTTTCAAATCAATCTTTGAAAAGTACTTTTCTCCGCTCAAGCAATCCATTAGATCATCCATCCTCGGCAATGGAAATCTGTACATGATGGTTATCTTTTTTATCGCCCTCGAGTCAATACACATCCTCCAACCTCCGTCTTTCTTCGGATTGAGTACTGTTGGAACAGCACATGGACTCAAGCTTTCTCTGACTAAACCTTTGTCCAACAACTCCTGGACTTTCCTTTTAACCTCTTCATTCTCTTGCGGCGTCAATCTGTACGCAGGTTTGTTTAGAAAACTAGCTCTTGGTATGAGATCAATATGATGACTCACACTTCTGATCGGTGGCAACTAACGAGGTAGTTCGTCCACTATGATGTCAGTAAACTCTTCCAGCAGTTCCTGAAATTCTTCTGGTAAATCATCCACTCTCGTGCTAGCCAGAACAATCCTCAGTTTCCTAACCACAATGAACTATGGATCCTCCTTCTTCTTAACCTCTGTAAGAAGTTCCTTCCCACTCATGAGAAGTACTGTGTTGCTTACCTCCGGTTTCACCTCCTTATCCTTGATCGGAAGCAACATGTGTGTCCTCCCATTCTTCTCCAAGGTGTATGTGGTCATTCTCCCATCATGAATCACATTCCTGTCATATTTCCATGGTCTACCCAGCAATAGATGACAAACATCCATAGGAATGACATCACATAATATCTTATCATTATATCCTCCTATCTTGAATGCAACCAAGCATTGTTTAGTAACAGTTACCTGGTGCCCTTTTTGTAGCCACGAAACTCTGTATGGGCTTGGATAATCAATCATCTCTAGCTCCAGCTTCTCTACCATCTCTGTAGATACGAGATTATCCATGCTACCACTGTCTATGATGACCTTGCATACCCTTTCCTTGGTCTTCCAAGCAGTCCTGAAAAGTCTGGTCCTTTGGACTGAACTCTCCACCTCCTTCTCGGGTGTCAAAAGGACTTTTCGCATCATTAGCGATCTTCTGCCTTCAGTGTCTTCTACCTCAACATCCCGCCTCTGTGCTTCAGCGATGTGAGCTTCTCCAATGTCCTTCTTTTTCTCTGGACACTCGTAAGACTTGTGCCCATTCTTTCCACATGTGAAGCATGTGATTACTCCACATCTTCCTCTTCCTCTGCCTCTAGTATGAGGAAAAGTGTTGTTGTCAGCATAATCTCCTCTCTGCTCAGTATGCTTCCCTCGCTGTGAACTTCCACCTCTCTCTGTTTGAGTCTAAGGTTTCTTCCAGTCTTCCTTGGGCTTCTGGCATCTGTCTTGGGCAACTGATTTTCCTCTGGGATGGTTTCTGCCTCGGCCCCTCTGACTCTGCTTTCGGCTCAGCTTCTCTTCAGCTTTCAGAGCCATCTGATAAGCATCCTCCACCGTTCAAATGGTTACCATATTCATCTCATCCTAGATATCATATATCAGGCCATTCATGTATCTGGCAACTTTTTCATCATCGTTGTCCCGATGACCTGCCCTGATGTTCAGTTTATAGAATTCCTCAGTGTATTCTTTCACTGTCATCAGCTTTTGTCTCAGGTTCTGCATTCTCCTGAATAGAGTAATTTGATAATCCCTCGGGATGAATTTCGCCTTCATCTTCATGATCATTCAATCCCAGCTCTTGATCTTCTTCTTGCCCTTGCAGCGTCTGTCAGCTTGTAGTTCATCCCACCACAATGTTGCATGTCCTTTCAATCTTGTGACAGCATGCTTGACCTTCTTGTCCTCCTCGACATCTTCGTAGTCGAAGTATGTATCTAGAGCTCTAATCCAGTCTAGAAGCTCCTCTGCATCCAAGTTTCCCTCGTAAACTGGAATGTCCATCTTTGCTCTTGCACCCATCCTGGCAATAGCTCTGATCAAATGTTCGTTTGATGCATCTTCAGCTGCAACTTCTTATTCTCATTTAGCCTTAATTTCTCTTTTGGAATCACTCAAATCCCCTGCACTGACTGTGCATCTTTTTGATGTCTCCATGTCTTCGAGTCTAGCCCGTAGATCGGACATTTGTCTCTCCACAACTAGATCTGTCAGCTATCTGCCTCTTCTCCGAGGCATTTCCCTATCCTCTAGTGGATCGGGTGATTGCACGTCCATTCTCATGGGCGGCATGGTGAATTCTCTTTCTCTGCTACAAAAATCAAAGAACCTTTCTATGCTCTGATACCAAACTGACACAGTCGCGCTCACAAGCACATCCACTCACAGAATCTTCTCTTATCCACGCCCTGAAGAACTTTAACGTTCTTCTACTTTCCTATCAGGAAATATGCACCCACGGCAGTCTTCGTGATATCCCCTCTTTGAAATCGGGAGATCAAACTTCGCAACTTCGCGAGGTTAGTAGTCGAGCATTGTACTCTCAAATCCCTGAATGCCAACAATAGTCAACGCTGACCTTTTTCTATCGGGGTTTTCTCTATCACGATTTTTCCACTCGCGATGTCGAACAGCTTGCTTTTCCGAACCCCAAATCCTGATATGCCAATTACCCGACACACGCATGAGTTGACTATTCAACATCCCTTCACTCCATCAGAAATTCAGACTTCACGGTTTTGCGAATCCTGATGCAATCGCTTCGGGACTTCTTGCCACGAAACCTCGATAAGGTGTGCCACCTGTCCACCTCTCTGACCCTTGTGGCCCCACACTATTCTCTTATCCTGTCGGGATATTGCGTATCATGATATCACGATTCCTGATGCAGTGTTATGGAATTTCAACCCACGAAACCTCGACGTGCGAATCCATGAATAGATCTGACGACCCTTGTGGCTCGGATCAACGGCCCTGCCCCTACTGAGCTTCGAACCTTTCAATACCTTCATTGTATCTCCCCTGCACCTCCACAAGATCTAACTGCTCTTGGGAGTTCGTGAATTCCCCTCAGAGAATTCCAACCGTCTGTCCCTTCTGATGAAATCTACGAAATAACTAAGTGTTTATCCGCGGAACTCATCCACCTACGCACGACTTGCGACGCCTCTTACGAACTTTAAGTCGCAACTTCTCTGCGCTGTCCTTCAAAAAATTTGAAGGCCTATCCCTTCTAAGCTTTGATAAAATACCCTTGCATGCACTCCTTGCGACAACCTTCAAGCACGTCTAAGTGTTTAAATCCTTTCGACCCTGCGCACACCTGCAGCAGCAGTCTTTCAACTTTCGCTCAGGTTCGCATCCCTAAACTTCACTCGGCATGCGCACTCCTTGCACGGCTCCTGTGCCCAACTACACTACTAGGTGAATGAAAACAAAAGTTAAACTATCTGAGCCCTTTGTCAACCCACTCCTTGCGAACACTTCGTCTGCACTCCTTGCAGGAAATCCTTGCTCAGATAGAGAAACAATTGAAACTCATTCCTTCTCCCTTTTAGACTTCAAACTCAAACATGAAATCATATACACAGCATATAAATCAAATATATAATAGGAAGCGAACATTCATTAGCATATCATTCAGCATCAATACACAGAGAACAAACAAAAAACCATGAATTTGAATCAAACTCTTATATTAATTCAAATATCAGTACATGGGTGTTTTTACACAGTTTCTCTGCTTCTCTTCTATGCTCTCCTGCTTCTCTGATTTCAATAATAATACAAATGCACAATGAGAATGTCTATATCCTGTTTCCCTCTTGCGCTCTAAAATTGTCTAGTATACACATTCAATTCTACCTACTTGCATTAACTACCTTAAATGCCATCTACCTACTAAGGACGAGAGATAAAGGCTCAAGGTCTGATTACAACATACAAGTTTGCTTCATCTTAATGGCTCATTTAAGATTGTGCAACAACTTCCAAGGTGATTTCAAAATTTATGTTGGTGCTTGTCCAGCAGTCCTCCGCTTCCGCGTTGGCTCGCTTGATGTGTTGGTGATGCTCCTGCATCAAGGGTGCTAGTTAAAAAAGCCTTGGAGATGGCTCATGCTATCTTCAAACCCTAACACACAATTCAATCCAAATACTAGCACCACACCGAGCCACAACAAGGAGGAGTTATTCTGGCTGAAGACAATTTGTCTTATCAACAAAGACCATTGTCATCTGTTCTCGAAGAATTAGTTTTTACAAACAGAAGTCATTGCCATATGCTCTGATAATTGGCATTCATCATGAAGGTGAAAGATTGCCTCTGATTGAAACCTGTCCACAATACCATCAACAGCAACGTGCAAGCCCAGTCGAGTCATCATGAGATATCAAACACACAGAATGCCCAATTGAACGCCCAATTTCATGGAGAATGCAGAGTGAACATTCGGGCATTTTGGTTATTGACAACATGGGAACACAATACAAAGGGTTTCCATCACCCAGTGCTCGAGATCAAAATCCAAATCATAGTCAGTTCTAGGTTCTGTGAATGTTTAAATGGGTCTGACATCATGGAAAACCGCCACGGTAATTCCCCATTGCATAGCACATTGTATGAGACGGCCAATAGATGAACAAGCAAAATTGCCAAGCAGAATCGTGAGCAGAATTTTGCATCTCCTATATCAACAATCAAAGCGTGAAGAAGATTTTCATATGATTGTTTCATACTTGAAGCACAACCTGCAAATCATAAGAGGGGGAAAGAATCATGGTTTTTCATAAGGATTTGATGAAGCAAAGCATCCAGAATCCACCAGCGATAACATTTGTTGGGAAAATATGAAGTTTTCTTACCTGCCTCCAGATGATTCCATGATATCTTTATGTCAAGGGGTTTTCATGGTTTTAGCAATTTTGAAAAAATGGAAACATGATGAGAAAACCCTCGTAGAATAGAGATATTGCCCCCTGTCATCATTATCTCAGGGATAGATTTGTATCTTCGCAGATTGTGGGGTTTTGTCTGCCATGACTCCAGAAAGGTGCATCATGCATTATGATAGACCCAAATCATATTCATTTGGTCTATTGTTAGTTGCACAGGTAGACTGGAAATCAAAAGTGGTCATACAAGCAAACTTTGTTGAAATTATCAGTGAGAGATTTGTGAGAAATGATGGGATAGCTTATGAAATATTTTAGCTGGCATGCAAGTTCATGAGTGGAAAGATTGGGAAAGAGAAAGAGTTGCATGTTCTTCAAGGAAGTCTTGTAAGTAGGGAACGTGAAGAGATCCAAATGCTCACTGGTGAACACAAGGATACAATTAAAGCATCCTACAACAACTCGGTTCTACATCTAGCCTATACTCTGTTTTCTTGCCTTGAAGATGAAGAACATGAACATCAAGACATGGGTAGTAGACCCTCATTACAAATCAGATGATGTTGAGTAGTTTCATAGTGATAGAAGACCATTCTAAATATGCAAAATCAGATCTCAAATGAAATACAAGAATGTCCCCAATACATAAAGAATCATTAAAAAAAGAACCAGAGAAGCTACAAGAAATTCTCTGGTTTTTTTTACCTGTTTTAGTCTTTTTCTTCAAGAGGGGTTACAGAACAGATGGAGATGAATTTGATAAAACCAAAAGAGGTTTTTGTTGGGAACATGCCCCTTCACAAAAACCTCTCTCATTTTTTACACAGATATCACTATTTAAGATATTCAAATTAATCTTTGAGGGCTAATTTTCTGATAAGCTACAGGAAATACTCTGTTATTTTTTCTTGTTTTAGTCTTTATCTTCAAAATATGTTACATAACAGCTGGAGAGGAATTTGATGAAACAAAAAGAGGTTTTTTATGGGAACATGCCCCTTCACAAAAAATTCTCTCAGTTTTTACACAGCTATCACCATTTAAGAGATTCGAATTGATCTTTGAGGGCTAATGTTTTGATAAGCTACAAGAAATACTCTATTATTTTTTCTTGTTTTAGTCTTCTTCTTCAAGAGAGGTTGCAGAACAGCTAGAGATGAATTTGATGAAACCAAAAGATTTTTTTTCTGGGAACATTCCCCTTCACGAAAACCTCTCTCATTTTTTACACAGTTATCACCATTTAAGAGATTCGAATTGATTGTTGGACCCTATTTTTCAGGAATTTACCAGATTTGTTTTCCTGAAAAATCTCATGGACAGCAGTTAACAAGCCACCTCATCAATTCGAATTGGAGATCAGATTGGATATTCTCCTTGATTATTTGAAACAATAAACTAAACATAGATGAGGAGGTTTTCAGATCCATTTCTTTTGGATCTTGATTATTATCTATTGTTTATATATAAACTCTGTAGAATGAGAGGAAATGGTCTAAAAGTTGGAGACCCAAGGGACCTTTTTGTGAAGCGCATTGTAAAGGCATTATGTTCAATTTGACACTTAATAGCAAAGGCATATGGATGGTTAGACCCTCTTTTTCTACTCTGTTATTTCTTTATTCATGCTTGAATTCATATTCATATTGCAATGCTTTTGATTCTTGACTGTTAATTTATACAGTGAAAATTTTACTGTAAAGATTATTTTTCAAGTTTGATATCAAGCTGAACATCTTGTTTCTTTATGATATTTTGAGGCAAGAATTCTTGTGAAGTTGAAAAATTGAAGGCTTCACCTTCATTTTTCTTAATTGGTTTAATCCATCTTTGTGTTTACTATTATTCAGTCAATGGGATATACTTTGTTTTAATCTTGTTTTTCATATTGTGTTGTTACCTTGAAACTAGTTTCAAACCACCTTACTCAAAAAACCCAATCATAAAACCCTCAAAATGATTTTGCAATAAATCAATGATGCCCTATCTTTCCCTTAGCAGTCAAGTGCAACTTTAGGGACTAACAATGTCAACAGATGACATGGCATGATGAAGTCAGCATGACAAATGCTGACATCATCATTCCACATGGTAGCACCAGAGGCTACCACGTGTCACCTGCCAATAGGATTTTCGGGGCTCCATTTGGACCAGTAGAAAAGTGTCATGTGGCACCCATGGGTGACGCCACATGGCACTACCCAAAAGGTGCCACGTGTCTTATACAAAGTTGATGTGGAGGTGACATCAGCATGACTGGGCAGCCATGTGGGCCAATCCAAGGATGCCACTTGGCCCAATAAGAGGGCACCATGTGGCACCCCTGAAATGCCCAAGGAGGGCCCATGACCAAAAATAAATAAAAATATAAAAACAGACCCCAACCAAATCTAGCAAAGGTCCCACCATATCTAGTACATCTACCAAGATTAGAAGTCAACCATCCAAATGTAGCATAGGTTGTAACAAAGACCCAAAAGGGGAGGCCCACGGGTTTGACTCCAGGACCTCCCCCACACGTAACGCCTTAACATTAATGCCAAAAACCAACTCGCCCAACGGTTTCGTTGGTAAATCCATCTGCACAAGTGATATTTAAGACAGGTTTCCTCCCAGCCGGAAAGGGGGAGGTGCAGACCGTACGACTATGGGCATGATTTTCGAGGCAAGGACTATCATTATTGCAGGTTGTAGAGAGCACGAAAACCGAGACATAATTCTTCTCGGGCTTGGGAGTGCTAGAGTTGGATCGAGGCATGGAGATAGTCATTTTTGGGTAATTCGATGCCACGAATTTAGTGGTGCTGTCTGTTTTCTGATTTGAGAATCATTTCTGCAGCTTGATTTCAAAATGAGGTATACTTATGTATTTTTCCAAAAAGTTTTGCTAAGTTAATGAAAGAGCCTACCCATTTGAGAACAGGACCCGGAGACGTAGTCCACTAGGGACGAACTCCGTTATCAAGTTTTTGTGTTCAGATCTTATGTTTATGTCTCTTCATTTTTTAGTTTTCCCTTCTTTAATGATGCACTTTAATTTATGCTCATTTAATGCAATTCTTTATAAGTCACGATGAAAATATCCCAAATTAGATTCTCCCATCGGCCCATCGACACTTTCACCAATTTTCCCATTGAAACTTTTATTGATTCATTCATCGGATTCCATCAGTGCTTTGATCGATTCATTCCATCGACACTTCTATGAGTTGATCTCATCAACAATCGGCCCAATTCATTTCCATCGATGATCGACTGATTATTTTCATCGACACTTGACAGGTTTTACCATTGATGGTCGGACCGATGCGAGCCTTCATCTCTTTGACCAACCCATCAATCATATAAACTTTTCTATTTTTTCTTATCAGCGGTTGAATCTTTGTGCTCATCAGTGGTTTGGTCCAATTCACCCATTGACGCTTTGACTAATTCACAGAGTGGAGCCACATCGGTTGGCATGTATAGAACTAGGTAGACATGGGTATGATGTTTTAACCTTGCATATAATTCTTAAGATATTTAAGAGATCATATCTTCTTGTTCGAAGCTCGAAATCAAGCATATTGATAGTCGACAGAAATCTCTTGAGGAGTTGATTTGACCTTTAAGCTCATAATAAGAGCTAGATTCATAGTCAATAAAAGTAACTTAGTAGGAAATCATGAAAACATTCATGCACCCCACCTATCTAATAATGATTAGGGGGTCTGGTGTCTTACAAAGTGGTATTAGAGTTGTGGTTCAAACACTAGACCTGAGCAAGCCATAGATAGACCACAAAGACAAGATTATTTAATCTTAGTTTGAAAATGAGCCTACAGGTTCTTGAACAAATATTAAAGCATTGAGGTTGTCTGCCCTAGGAACTAGACATTGAGCATTGGTTGCAGCACTAGGACCAGTATGGAAAGTTCCTCGTGTTTTTGGAATTGATTAAGAATTGTTATTTTCAGTCAGTTTGACTTGTGATGGAAGAAACCTATTGTCAGCTATCCATTTAGGTGTAAGTAAAGGGGTTTTATGAACAAGTAATGTTGTATTTTCATTCCTTAGAATTGAGTGATTACAATGGTAATTTGAATGCTATTGTTGGCACAGGGGCAGACCCAAGGTTCAACGCTTCAACATCGCACCAACAAAACCCTAACTACCAGCCCTTTCAGCAACACCTGCGAAGCAGATGAAGTCTCACCCGAGGTAGATGAAGGGGGGGTTACAAGACTCAAGTGTCTATAACCAAGTTGGGACACAGATCTGTGATTACAACACTTAGCAGAGCACTTAGACAATAATAGGTATTATCTCATTCACCTCGCAGACTAAACCCTTATTACAGAATAGCACAATAACAACAAAGGTCAAACACTTTCAATCACTTACCACATAGCATTAGCTCAGATCTAGCATTATTTTATATTTAACACCATTAAGCACTAAGCAACAACATCAGATGCATTCATCATACATTATAATAACAACACTAAGCAGATAAACAACATAATTCACATCACACAAAGCACATCAAGACACAGGATATACGTGGTTCACCCCACTGTGGGGCTACGTCCACCAATGGCTTCTTATTATTTATTAGTCTTCAATCTTCTTACATTCATCTGCTCCAGTGCACAAAGCCACAAAACCAGACTCTGCAGAGGACAGGAGATATATGTGCTGAGCACCAGATCCTCCTTCCCAAGATCAGGTCAAGGCACAGATCCTACTCCTCTGTCAATCATAAAGCCTTACATACAAAGTCTATGCACAAAGAAAATTACAAAACTTGCGCTTAACTCCGCAAGTCTTAACATACTCTTGCACAAAGCCAACTAGTCATGCACTAAGCCAAACAGTAACTATCTTTACATCACTTAGATGCTACTTATTTATACCTTTACAAAAATACCTAATCATGGGTAAACCCATGGGTCGACATCCCATAACCCATTACATAAACCCTAGTAAACCCTTTGTTGGGTCCACAAGCCCACAAAATAGGTGATATCCTGTGATCTCAGCTCCGCCTGGGCGCTCCATCTTCGACCAGCATATCGAAGTCCCAAAATTGGTCAAACACGACCAATGTTTCCTCAAAACTTGGTCAAGGGACAACAAGCCCCCAACACTCACCTGTGACTCATCCCGAGTCACTCAGATCTGGGCAATGTTGCTTCGAAGGCCTCGATCTTAGCTCGAGATGCCCTGACTTGCGGCTTCGCTAGAGATTCCTTCTTGGAGAACTCCTAAATCACTTGTTCTGTAACAGGCCCTTCCAGGCATTGTTCCATTGTCGCAATTACTTGGTCTAGGTGCAAGCCTTGGCCTTCAATCTCTTCGAAAATCATGCAGGCTTTGTCCTACACTGGCTATAGTCTTTGTGTAACCTCCATGACTCTGCTCTGGATGGCAGTAATCTATTGTTGGAGTGCACGCTTCTCCTGTGATCTCTTCATTCACTTAATCGCAATGAGTAGCTTCATTTGTGCTTGCACGGTGGATGCTTGTTGTTGCGCCTCCTATAGTTGTGCTTCCAGTTTCCTCAGATCTACATATTCTATGAGGCGTTCATAGGTTTGCGCACTTCGATCACTCAACTTCTTACATCTGAGGTGAGGGTCATGATCCTTCCAACTACACTTTTGGCAGCTTCCTCCCTCTAATCACGCACTTCTTTCGGATTGCTCGGCACTGCTTGGATCGCTAACTCTTTTATCCTTGCTTGAAGCTATTGAATGGCCTCAACGAGCTTCCCCACTTGCATCTCGATTGAATCTGGTTCCTCCTATTCCAAGCCCGGCACATAACGAAGTGCTTTAGTCACCGCTTCTTTGATCGCAGTCTGCTCTACGAGCAGCTGGTCTTTTTATTTCTATATCTTCACGTTTTCCTCCTCGAACATCGCCCGAATTTCATCTTTCACCTTCTCCTAGGTGGTTACGCAAGACTACGCAACTCGTAGTTTCTCCATGACCTCCTCCTTTTCTTTCTTCAAGGCTTCTGTAGCCTTCTCCTTCTCTTCATGGACTTGACGAAGTCAAACCTTTGTTGCATCTGCTAGCCTTCGTAATTGGGTGGGATCATCCCCCAATTCTACAATCTTTGATGAAGAAGGTGCAGTAGGTACTGCGTAGCTCGAATGGATGGCTTGTTGTAGCTCCTTCAGATCCTTCTCTATTCTTTCATACAGCGTCTCCTGCTTTGCTCTGTATCGCTACAAGATATCCTCTGAAGCATCTTCCACAGCTGCGATGATTAGATCGACATCGTCTGTTGTGAGTGTGGCCTTCATCTTGGGCTTACTGGCGCACATCTTCTTTCTTGTTGAGGGTTTCTGCAGAGAAACCTTCCTCTTCTTCAATGTTTCGGCCTTGGTGGGGGGATCCTTCGACGATGTAACTTCACCTTTTCCTTGATTTTCTCCTTCTTCCCCTCCTTCTTGATTCACTTCATCTCATCCTCCTCCTACGGGCGAGTCAAGCCCACTTTCCTCTGAGGCGTTGTCCTCCTCGTCAGTTTCTATGTTTTGCACTTCCTCCTTTTTCTTCTTTTTCTTTGAACTAGTCTGTCTGTCATGCTTGACTCAGGTGACCAAAGGGCTTCCTATGATGTCGGGGTCAGAGAGATCTACATCTTCAACTAGTACAAGGAACTTCGTCGGTCATTCTTTGGTGATTTCCTCCATATCTTCGTCGATCAACGTATAATAGGTTTGTAGCTTCTCCTTTCTCTCATCCCTACATGTAGTGATATAGATAAAGTGTCGATCTGTGTGGAACTTTTCTAGTGGTCTGTACTGGTGCAATGTGTTTGGTTTCATGCATGGAAATGCCTTAATAGCATGCTTCAGTTGTTGGTAGTAGGCATGGAACACAGATTTCGACTGCCACTGCTTCGATATATCATTTGTATACCACAAGGTGGATAACCTTGCGGCCAACTACTCTGATGGCTCAACTTCTGGTAATATCACTCCTTTCGACATCTTCCAAGCGACAAATGTGATTAATACAAGTAACCAACTGAAATGGAATTCATACCCCTGATCCTGTGCTTCACGAAATTCCTTCTCGAGCTCGTTGACGAGGTAACTTTCCCAGTTCATTTGCATCCCCTCCAAGCACTTCCCAACAAGGTCCACTACGAACCCAACGACCTGTGTCGGATGGTTCTTCCTAACGAACTTGCCAGCTATAAGTTAGAAAGCTAGGTGCATTGCGCCATCCTGGATGGAGGCTACCTTGTAGCCTTTCTTTCCCTTTTCTACATCACCATAATCCTCCTTTATGCGTTGTGCCAGGGAGAAATCTAAAGTCTTCCCTGGGTAGAACTGCTGAGGGTCTGGTCCCTGCATTCTCAACCCTGTAATCAAGTGGATCAGCGTCGGATCCATAGTAACACGCCTGTCAATCCACAAATATCATCCATGGTAGCATGACAAGAGGATTTTAACGCAAGTGTTAACCTCCTGATGTCGGCCAAAGTGAGGGATCTTCATTACATTCAAGATCGTTGACTGCACGAGCTCCTTAATCCATGGCTGGGAGACTATGTGCGACTTCTTCTCAGTCGTCTTCATTAAATACCTATGGGGCACGAGCATGGCATAGTTCTTTCTGTCGCCGAGATTAAAGTTGATGTTCTTCAAAGATGGGATCTGTCCTAACTAGGGTCCAACTACGCGTATCCCCTTCGAGATGTACATAGTGATCAACATGTACTCGAAGTCACGTGGGATGTTGTCATGGTTAACCATGCCAGCCAAAGGCGGTATATAATCTGGAAAGACTGAAGGGATCTACTTCGTGTTAGCCAGATCATCGCGGTGCTTGCTTCACTTCTCATTAGCATGGCTAGAACAATGTCCAGTCGAGGGGGATGCTTGCAGTCCCCCAGTCGACAATGCCTGTATTCCTATAGACATAACTCTCTCAGCCATGATCTTGACAAGAATCTCCTCCATGAACTTCTCTAACGTGCTTGGTTCTCCTGACATTCACACTTATAACCAAATAAATCGAGTAGGCGAACAGGCAAGTGAGGTAATCAAACAGATGGCGATGTTTAGAAATCACAGCATGGTATTCAATCAAATCTTTGTTAGCTTGGATAATCACAGGTGGTAAAAAGTGGTCCTGGCACAACGTCTGACAGGTTAAATAAGAAAACTTCATAACAGATTCTTCCAACAGGAAGGAATGTGTCCATCAATGTGAATCTGGTCGTTATGGCACTGTCTCAACGGTCCATTTGCTCATAACTGTGTTTTCTAGCCATTTTGGGGCGTCATTCTAACGGTTAGGGTGCCTCGAACGGTCATATAGCTTCATCGTGGCAAAGTCCCATTCTTTGTAGTTCTATTATTCTGGCGAGGTTTAGGGCCTACAAGCCTGCCTTCTGCGAACTCTTCTCTAGAACTTCCTGTAGTTTTTCTAACTTGGCTTTCTTCTTACTGAGCTTTATTTCCTTCTTTCCTGTGATCTGAGCCTATGGATTCCTCTTTCCATTCTTTTTCCTATCTTCTCTTAGCATAGTAACTTTGCACTGCTGATGTTCTTTCAAAGGGTTCAAAGGTAGTACATACTCTCTTATTAACTCCAGGGTAGGTATTCTTCTTTCTTGCATGGATAGGTCCTTCAATCCCTTTTGCATTCTTTCAACCTCGACAGTTAATTCACTTGCCCTCTGTTGCTTTGACTTATCCTCTTGTTGTTCTATTAGTCGCTCTATTTCTATGGTTATGAGGTCCCTTAGTTCTTTCTTTTTCTGTTCTATAGCTTCCTCCTCTGCTTTCCTTCTAATCTGATCCTTCTCAATCCAAGTCTTTCCTAACAAAAGTGGAAAAGGGGCATTGTTCTCAAAAAATTTAATGACTTCAAATTCTTATTTAGTTGATGTTTCATGAGCAATCATAGGTATATTAGTAACTCTTCCACATATGGTTATCATATTTCCTTTAAACAAGCATATCCTTCCGAATGAAGGTATCATAGTAGGCTTTCCCAAAATTTCCCAAGTGTTTTCTGGCATAATGTTTATGTGTGTTTCTTCATCCAATACACAGTCTATGTCAAAGTCTTTTATTCTTGTAACTATGCGTTGTTTTTATTTCAGGATCTATGGTAAACTGATGTCTCTGTGATCATTCATTACTTCTTTTAACTGTATTAACATAGTCTCTAATTCTTTCTCTTTATGATTCTCTAACATATCCTTAGTCTCATGACCTTCTTTATAGTTTTCTTGTCTCATGTTCATATTTTCAACTTTAGCAATCATCCTTGGGAAATCCTCAACCTCATGACCAATAGCTTTACAACAAAGACAAATAGGACCTGTACCAGGGCATTCCTTAGCAAGATATCCTGGTCTTCTACAATTATAACATAGTGTCAATCCTCTCTTTCTTTTAAATGATCCCCATCTTCTCATGTACTGCGCACTGGGATCACATTGTTGGACCTGCAATCTGCAAAAATTCTTTCTAGGTTCCTGCATCCACTTATTAGTCCAACAATTCTTTCTATGCATAGGAATAACATTTCTTTCTCTATTTCTATCAAATTTATTCATATCAACTCTTTCTTCTAACTATGCCCTAGCTTTCAGACTAGGACAAAATCTATCAAACATACCTAGATTCATGTTTTCGAAGAAAAAATTTCCACTTATCTTACCCTTACCAGAGCACAAAGCTTTAAGATCTTACCTCTTTTCTTTAGATTAGGTTTCTTTCTTAGTACAGAGCTTCGTAAATTAAGTAGAATATTGTGCACTACAGCAACACATCTACACACAGAGATTTCTCTTTCCTTCAGTTCCCAGCAATCACAGTTTCAGGTCCCGGCAATGGAACCATTTGTTGGCACAAGGGCAGACCCAGGGTTCAATGCTTCAACAATGCACGAACAAAACCCTAACTACCGGCCCTTTTGGCAACACCTACGAAGCATATGAAGTCTCACCCAAGGTAGAGGAAGGGGGGGTTACATGACTCAAGTGTCTGTAACCAATCTGGGACACAGATCTATGATTACAAAACTTAGCAGATCACTTAGAAAACAATATGTATTAGCTTATTCACCTTGCAGACTAAACCCTTATTACATAACATCGCAATAACAACAAAGATCAAGCACTTTCAATCACTTACCACATAGAATTAGCTCAGATCTAGCGTTATTTTATATTTAACACCATTAAGCACTAAGAAACAACATCAGATGCATTCATCATACATTATAATAACAACACTAAGCAGATAAACAACATAATTCACATCGCACAAAGCACATCAAGACACAGGATATACGTGGTTCACCACAGTGTGGGGATACATCCACCAACGACTTCTTCTTATTTATTAGTATTCAATCTTCTTACATTCATCTGCTCTTGTGCACAAAGCCACAGAGCCAGACTCCACAGAGGACAAGAGATCTGCGCGCTGAGCACCAGATCCTCCTTCCCAAGATCAGGTCAAGGAATAGAGCCTACTCGTCTGTCAATCATAGAGCCTTACATACAAACTCTGTGCACAAAGCAACTTACAAAACTTGCACTTAACATACTTTTGCACAAATCCAACTAGTCATGCACTAAGCTAATTAGTAACTATATTTACATCACTTAGCTACTACTTATTTATACCTTTACAAAAAGGCCTAATCATGGGTAAACCCATGGGCCGACATCCCATAACCCATTACATAAACCCTAGGAAACCCTTTGTTGGGTCCACAAGCCCACAAAATAGGTGATATCCCGCGATCTCAGCTCTGCCTAGGTGCTCCATCTTCGACTAGCCTATCGAAGTCCCAAAATTGGTCAAACACGACCAATGTTTCCTCAAAATTTGTTCAAGGGCCAATAGTTATGTTCACAATAAGCCTCCTTCGGAGTTGTAAGATATATGATAGAATTTGTTGGCCTCCCATTTTTTCATGATTTAATACCTCTTTTTCCCACTACCATCTTGCTTTATAACTGAACCTAACCCTCTTATGATAGATTTCCATGCTCTTAAACTCAAAATCCCTTCAAGAAGCATTTGGAGACAATTGTTGCTCATTTTATTATATTTCTTAAGTTCTTAGTGAATTAAAATGAGTTTTTTAACTAACCTTGCTAATGACGAATTTATCAATTCAGTTCATGTACCCTCAATGCAGTTATGGTACATGAATATGTTTGCTATCATATGTGTGCATGCTCAAATGGAAAATGACCACCTGGGTTTTGAAGTTCTAGATGCCAGCGTGGTGTGTGTCCCTCAGTTCGTACTCAAGATATTTTAGGTGAGCGTGAGGTGGCAGTAAAACGCATGATCAAAACCTTCTAGTGCATGAGATGTTAAACGAGATCAGTACAGTAATTTTATTTGTATGCACTTCCTGTCATACGAATAGCATATCAAATCGAGACATGATTTGGTTTGTTCCTATAATTTCTAAGTATAGACGGTGGCCTGGAGGTAAGTAGCTTTTGGAACCCATTAATCAACCAACTAAGGAACCCTCATAGATCAACTTTGAACAATCAGGTATGACACCTACCTTTTTCTTTTCTTTGCATGTTTCTATTTTCTTTATGAATTAGTTCATAGGTTTAAAGGTCTAACTAACTTAGTCTTATTACTACTATCAAATATTATTTATAAAACCTTGTTACTATATATATTATTACTCAAGTTCTATATCCTAATCATATAAATCCTAATCTTATAAACCCTAAGCAGAAAAATCCCCCTACTACATATATTAATACTATTATGTATCCTAATTGTTGAGGAAAAAGATGTGAAATAATCTTACTCAAGCATTTTCAGATCTTGCTTGGCTAAGGAAAGATAGACGGGAATATCACCCTATGTTTATAGCCTCAAAATTTGCTTCCTAATCCACAAGTATTAGTTACAAGGGCTTAGGTTGATTTTTTATAATAAAAGATTGTTGTAAAATTCAATATTTTTATATAATTTTCTAAATATAACAGATGCAAAAGTAATTGTGGAGACAAAAGCAAAAATACCAAGTCACAATTTAACACAGATGAGATAGAATAGAAATCGCTTATTTCATTCCAAGAAATCAAAAGAATCGTTCTCTTTACAAAAATCCTTGAGGGAGTTTGGACCAAAGTCAAACTTAGATGTCCCCGATGAAAACCATACAAAAGGACTTCTGACAAAAAGTAAAAAACTGAACTTTAAAATCTGAATCAGCTTGCCACAGATTGCTTCCAACTCGAATCTACACAATATCCTTTATCAGTCATGAAATTTAATTCATAAACAGACAATTCTACACAGACTATCAAAGATAGATCAACACCTCTGAAAAACAAGTGTATGGATGATGTAATTCATCCTTGAATCTTGTTGTCTACAATAGGACCTTGTTGTCATAAAAGAGAATTAGGATTTTAATGAATTAAAGAATGAATGAAAACTGAACTATCTCAACAAAACTCAAGAGCAGACCTTAGTATGGTTTCTCCTTCTATTCTCCAAATGTTCTTCCTTCTCTTTTTGCCTTTAAACAATCAAAATTAGTTGAAGTAGTTCAACTACTTTTTTAGTTAAGTTAACTAAAACTCAACTAAATTTTAGTTTAGGGAAAAACTTAATATAATAATAATAAGGGTCTTTAATAAATAATAACTAGAAGGTGTGACCCCTTGTGACTCCATTTAGTTTCTTAACAAAAATAAACACAACTATTCAATCAATCAAACACATCCCTCGTTGTGGCTCCCATCATCATTCTCATAATTTGAAAATTAATATCAATGATATTTTAAACCATTTCCAAAAAAACATAATATCCAAAATATCCAAAAATAGTATCTTGTCCAAAAACTTCAGCAGTCAATTGTTCTCAACAATCAATAAATAAATATACTCAAAAACCATGTTTGCCACTTTGGGAGACAATTTTCCCTTTGTTGTTGCAATCTCCCTTTGATTTCTCTGAATTATCCTTAGGTTGTGAGGAGCCTTTAGGCTTGATCTCACTGATAACATGAGAGCAGCCATCTCTCAAGTGCATAAAGGATGAAACAGATTTGGCAGAATCACTTGAGGGAGAGGAGGGGGCAGCAGCAACAACTTTTCCTTTATCATGTGTATGGTGGGCTTCAGTTTTGAGTCTGTTTCTTGCATGGGAATATTGTACAAGTGAGTGTGCAAGGGAAATTTGGACAATTCGGTTAACCGGTGGAGGAGGAGCAGGTAGAGACAAATTGGGCCATCCACAATGTTGGGAGACTGTTGGGTGAACAATCTCTTGCCATCTGTCATTTTCAGGGACTTCAGGTTGTAATGAGACATGAGGGGGAATTAGGATACCAGGGACATGGTGGGGTTGGAAGGGAGGCCTTTCTGGACTAGGTTGGACTACCCATTGTCAAATCCAGTTGAAAAATCTAGCTTGGAAGAGTTGGTTTAACTCTTGTGGATCTGCATCAAAATGTATCGAAAACCTTGGCCTTCTAGGGCCTCTGTTCCAATTTCCTCTTCCCCTATTATTTCGGCCATGGCTTCCTCTGTTGAAGAAGATAATTCATGTATGTAGTGTTTATTAGCAACTAACTTCTTATACAAACCATACATAACATCTCTTTAAATATGAAACAAAGTTTGGCTCAGCAACACATCATACCCATGCAATCCAATCCATAAAAATTGTTTAATACTTTTCAATGAGCAGAGGGTGAATAAGGGTTCTGGGATATCTGAGGAGGTTTTATTGAGCAAAAAGTGATAAAATGAAAGGGAGTAGATCATGATTACTACTCAACAAATCATCAAACAATCAACTGTGTTGTAATAACAAAACATATCAACTATAACTCATCTTTGTGTCATCCTTAAATTGCTATAATACAGAGTTTCCATTTAATTATAATTTAACTTTAAGAACATGGCATGCAAAGTGATTCTAGGAATGTGAGGGGATTCGTAATGTGTGAAAAAGTGACAGAATGGAAGGGAAGTTAATGGATATTGTTCATAAAACAAATTAAGTAATCAATAATCATAACTTTGTACTAAAATCAATCCAAAAAACACCAACACCACACCAACAATTATTGTGTATCAAATTGTTCATTGTTCCAACATTTAAATTTCCCATAATTTCTCAATTCATAACATTATGTGCAATCATAACTCATAATCAAAACAAACTTTCCATTTCAACGGTCCTGATAAGAAAGCATTGATCTTTTATTTATTTGCCTTCCTTTTAAGAATTAAAAAAAAACGCACAACAATATGCTCGACCTCTATCCCATAATGCATCACTATAATAATCAACATCCATTGTCTACCAACTTACAATTGGGCCCAATTAAAATATATACAGGTCCTTTTTTTTTCAAATACGAACAGGCTTCCAAAATGTGTTTGATTACACACAG
Organism: Picea engelmannii; assembly: GCA_009831015.1. NCBI lineage: Eukaryota > Viridiplantae > Streptophyta > Pinopsida > Pinales > Pinaceae > Picea > Picea engelmannii. The sequence goes on along the minus strand of ML798276.1, from coordinate 344,955 downwards.
TCTTCATCATATAAACCAACGAGATGTTGCCACGAAACAACACTCAACATAAAACCTGATCCTTATCACTATTGATATAACTTCCTTTTAAAACCATTGATAATATGTACGATGATCCAATAATATATACGAAGCGAACATAACCAATTACACACAGACACCATTTTTAAAATTAGCCATAACCCTGATCGGGCCTAGCAAAACACACAGGTGTTTCCAATTTCAATCAATACCATGCTAGGAAAAACACCATATTTAAAAAAGACAGTTCTCAACAGTATGCAAGCGCCTATAACTGTTCAACCAATTTTATCATAGAAAGATAAGACAAATACTCGATGAAAAACCTCGATAACCATTCCACTAATAAACTCATATTTGACAACCAAGAAGGTGCCTAAAGGGAGCAAAGACAGTTGGAAATCTTATCGGGTCTGTCACAATTAAATGCAAGGAGACAACAAGAGCACGTTCATATTTTAACCATAACACGAAGAGTTGGAGGTCTTCCGAGACTTATCAATCATAGGGAGAATACCATTGAAAAAGATACAGCAATGAGCCACACAATGCCCTTATTACTCCAAGTCCTGCAGAAGACCAATGATTAACACCCGAGGAGACCAAAGGTAGGCAGATAATAACCCAATGCACATAGTGCGTTTAATACTTGCATAGGAGAGGTGAAGTTAACTGAACACTGATAGCTATTAAAATAAAACACAGAGATATATCATCTATATCCATTTACTTAAGAGTCAAACAACCTGACAACAATACCAGTGAGGACACATACATCATAACGTTGAGATATAACTTGTATCACCCCACAATCACGCAGTACATGTTAATGTTGTGGCCACCCAAATATTGGATCTTGGGATACTTCGGTGAAAATATAATAAGAATGAGCCAATGACCATGACTCGGGGTTTGAAGAAATAACACAACAACTATTGGCCATCCGAATGCGACTGGATAAGGGTTACAATCATGATTGTGAGGAAACAAAAATAACCGACAGTAATACACAGAACAAAACCCTCCACCATCAATACAGAGTGATATGTACCACATTCACTTATTATCCATAGAGACCCATCACGATATTAAACCGACCGAGCAACCATTCAATGCACAACTTAAACAAAACCCAATTCTTTTGCTTTCAATCTAAAAAAAATTATAGTCATCACAGAGAGAAATAACACACATTTCACAGTCGAAATTCTCAGGAACACACAAAATCAAAGCATCACTAAGCCATTATTTGTTCATACACAGAGAATATTTCATGGATGGAGAGAAAAGGAACCATACCTATAACAAAACGCTTAAAAGGGCGAGTTGGACAAGCCTTCTTCTTTCCAAGATCCTGAAATGCAGAGCTTCACAAGCAACAGACTGAAACTGAAAATAAGGAATAATCCTAGGGTGGCGGCCGATAGGGGGAGTATGGAGTGACATACAATAAATGCATGTCGCTTCCATCCCGTGGCCTATTCAATTCGAAGTATGAGACATCCAAACCTTCACCAATCAATTAAACCATGTATTCAATGCCAAACCGTTTGAAATCTGCGATGATACCCTTTGCATAGTGCACCGCCCAATATCACTTACACGTTAACCCTTGCCACAATTCTATGCCAACATACATATTGCAATGTGTCCAATTAAAATCTAGTGAAATTCACATAGCCCACTAACCAACCATAGCATAATAGTTAGGACTAACACTAACATTGCTTTACTTTTCCATTTGCATATAACCCTTTATCACAGCTCAAACATAACTTATTTCCCTTTAAGATTTTTTTCATAGGTTTTCTTTCTTTGTTTTGATTATCTTATCACTAATATATCTCTTGCATATATGTGGCTAGGTAATCGATAATGATTAGTGACATGGTTAAATCATAGCAATTGTAAATACATGCCCATTATAACAAAAAAAATGCTTTGGATCACAAGAAGCATTCCATAAAATGCATCATCCACCTGTTACTATGTCAAAATGAAACCAAGATTGCATTGTCACCCATGTAGGACTGTGTAGGCAGCATCAAAATAGTAGCAGAAAAATGTGTGATATGTCTATCCTTGCACCTCTAGTCTACAAGTGGGTCCCACCTACTAGTATTATATTATTGGCATAATTTAAAGGGCTTTAGCAATACTTTACGAGCGGAATTCATCGTTACGATTTTAATCATCAACAAACTGGCGACTCCACAGGAAAATTTGTTTCCAACAGATTAAGAACTCAGAATGTTTGGTTTCGTAGACCAAGTAAAATCAGATCAAGAAGATATAAATCAGAATGATTATGCAACAGGGGGAAGTGAGCGGATTTAATGGAAAAATGATCGGGAATTTGGGAACAACTCATGGAAAGTTTAAGTATGAGGGGGTTTATCCCTGTAAGCATAATCATTCAATTAAAATTTTCTCTTGACTTCAAGGAGAAAAAGTTTCTGAACTTGCTCTTTTGAATCTCGAAATGGATGAAGAAACGGAAAGCAGAAGCGGGATGTAACCAACTATCTCATAAAACAGCAGTGAAAGCAAATAACAAATTACTTGATGCCTTCAGGGGGAACATCATAACAGTCATGTAATCTTTATTGTTATTGATTAACAATACTTTGCAGAAGTGTTTGTTGATGATTAAAATCACAACAAAGTTTTTCCTGCAGAGTGTTGCTAAAGCCTATTATTATAAAAGCTAAATAATACTAGTATGTGGGACCTCCTTGTAGATTGGAGATCATATCTGGTTCTTATTTGATGTTGTGTTATTGTTCGACACTGCTTACATCATGGATGAGATATTTTTTTATTGGCAATGGATAAGGCTTATTATGTGTTAGTGCTAGTTACAACAATTGGATGATGATTAGGCGTGCTATGTGTGTTTTATGTTGCTCTAGGCTCAAGTTTTATTTTACAATGGCCTATGTTATTTATTGTTACCATTGATGTCTATTCTTGGATCCATTACTGGGACACCTACACAAGATACATGTTAGTAATAATATATAAGAGTAGTGGGAAAGAAATGAAAGCAATGCAACAAAATCTAAAGAAATTAAACTATGCAAATATACTACTATACATGCATTGAAATTTAAATGGTCATTGTTAAACCTAGCAATAAGCTAATGGTTATGCGATTTGTTGAGTTATATGGAACATGGTTGATTTATGTTATGGCATAAGTTAGAAATGTGATATGGTCGCGCTATTGGAAATTAGTGGGTGATGGTTTCGATACATGGTTTAAATGAATGATTAATGGATTAATGGATGACATGTACTAAGGAATTAATTGACTGAGGGTGGAGACCTCATGCATTTACTGCACTTCACCCTTACTCTTTCCATTGGTTGTCACCCTAGTCGGCTATTGTTCAACTGTGTTTGATGTGGTTAGGCTCCGACTTTCAAGCAGAAGGAGAACCGCTCGGCCAACCCACGTTTTTAAGGTGCTCTTGATTACAGATATGTCTTTTTTTCACCATCCATGAGTCTGCTCTGGTTATGAAATAGATATTGGCTCAGATGTATGGATTTGTGCTTCCTTAAGCATGGAAACTGTGTAAAATTGTGATATTTTTTTTAATGAATCGTTGGTGGCTTTCACTGCAATAATGTTTGAAGTCACAGTGTTATTGGTCATCCTGAGTGTTAGCAGCCATAAAGGCTCTATGTCATCCTTGTTGGTTTTAGTTGGAGGGTTTTGTTTGGTCTAAGAGTAGCCGGTTGTCTTCAAGCATTCGTATCCCATACCCAGTCTTGGCTTTTATGGGGTTTAATGGGTTTGAAATGCCTTGTGTCACTGTGCATTATTCACTTGGGTATTGGGTTGTTCATGCTACTAATGGTCGTGCAGTGGGTTATATTGCTTCTTCTCAGCTCTGTTTCATCTCATCCTTGTTAGTTGGTTGGACAAGAGAGCCACGAGGGTTATACCCTGCGTGTGCTAAGTATCGTTACAAGGCCAAGATGGAACCTTACTCCTCTGTTCATAGCCTCTCATGTCATGAGATTTGTCACCCTGTCCGTGAATTCAGTCATGGTATACCCTGTGTGTGCACCGTTGGTCTCGGAGGTTTTCACCATTAAGAGGAGTCGACTCTAGTCTCCCTGTGTTGGTCCACAGAGCAAACCCTTGATTCCTCAAGCCCGAGTGTTGATAGAGGAGACCATTATGGCTTGTCAGATATACTATTGGTTGTTATGGATTGGTGGTGTATTGTCAACAGAGTTGATTACTGGCTCACCCCGTTGATTATGTGATAGTAGTGTTGGTTTTGGTATCTAGTCACTGCATTTGTCATTACAATTGAATGGATAAGCTCATCATCATTAATTGGATGATTTGTTAAATCAAATACATAGTCAGTGTCCTTGTGATTATTGAATTGGTAACCCAACACTGTTTTTAATTGATTAAGGCACAACATTGCTCCATGCGTGATGTGTGGGTATGTGTGGCATTCCTACAGCATGTTAGGTCGAGTTGTTGATTATTATGACTGTGTGTTTTAATTTCCATGGGAGTATTGCAAACATGGTGATTATGGTATGGCTATCCACTATGTATGCTATGGATATTTTTGGTTGCATCCTCAAAGATAGTCACAGAGTTTTTTAAACATGGCTTTGTTGCAATTTGACCATTTGTGTTATGAGATCGGGTATACTATTGTTGCCTCGTTGTATTGGATGGATAGCCCAACATTTTGAATGTTTAGAGTCAAAGAAAATTGGACCTGTACAGTCATAGAAATACACTTGCGTTTTGTCGAATGGTTTGTGTATTCCACAGCATAGCGTGAGTTGAAGTGGTGATTGTTGTCTATGTGTTTAAATGGAAAGTTAGGATCTTTGCAATTTAAATATGGATTATTGTGTTGACTGCCCACTATGTATGTTTAATGAATATCATGCATTTTAACAATGATAGGCATGGGTGCTGTGAAAGTATAACCTCATTGCAATTTAATTATTAAATGAATTAAAAGACGGAATCGAGCACGACATTTGAGTTGTATTTGGTGATTGAAATAATTCGTGAGCAGTGGTTGTTTTTTATGCTAAACAAAGTGGAAATTGGTGATTGTTTATGCATTTGGGAATTGTTTTAAAATATTAAATGGATAAATGAGAGGAATAGAGCTCCCCTATAGATTGTTGTGGAATGCATACTATCTTGTTTTATGACACTATGTTAAGTATTTGGTTACAAACAGTGAGAAAGTTAATGCACAGAGTTGTTTGAATTATACACAGTAGTGGTTTTTTGGGTCATGGTGGTCATTTGGTTGGTATATTTCCTTTTACAGAATGGTTTTATGGATTACTTAATTAATTTTATGAACAGTACCCGCTCTCTTTCCCCACCATTATTTCTCTTTTTCGTTAATTACAACCCCATCGCTTCCCACATTCATTTTTTCACTCCCTATTCTAAAATTGATTACAGTGAAAAAGAATTCTATATTGGAGCAGTTGGAAGTCGTAGTCTCTTGGTTGGATCACAGTGATGTTTTCTTTGGTTTGCATTACAGTTGATTGTTTGTTGTCTTTGAGTAGTAATCATGTTCTTTCCCCCCTCATTATATCATGTTTCGCTCAATACAAACCCCTCTCATATCCCAGGACCTTTTGTTCACCCACTGCTCATTGACAAACAGTTAAACAATTTGTATGGATTGGATTGCATGAGTCTGATACGTTGTTGAGCCAAAATCTATTTCATATTTTTAAAGAGTTCGCATGTATGGTTGTTAAAATGACTATTTTCTAATCAATCATGCATGCAGGAATGATTTTTTTCAGCCGAGGTATCCATGGTAGAGGCAACAGAGGGAGAGGTAATTGGAACAGAGGCCCAAGAAGGCCAAGATTCTCCATACACTTTGACGTTGACTCACAAGCCAGTTGTTTCAGGCCATATTTTTCAATTGGATTGGGCAAGGAGTGGTCCAACCTAGGACTGAAAGGCCTCCCTTCCAAGTTCCGCAAGCCCCCGGTATTCGTTTTCCCCCTCATGTCTCATTGCAACCCGAGGTTCCCGAAAATGATGGATGGAAAGAGATTGTCTACCCAACAGTCTACCAACATCATGGTTGGCTAAATTTGTCTTTACCTACTCCTCCACCTAACAATCAAATTGTCCAATTTGCCCCTGACCACTCGCCAGTGCAGTCCTCCCATGCTAGCAAGAGATTGAAAATGGAGGCACACCATGCCCTTGAGAAAGGAAAAGCCATTGCTGCCCCATCCTCGACCTCCAATGGATCTGATAAATCTGTGTCTTGTCGGATGCATTTGAGGGACGATTGTTCTCATGTGATTAGCGAGATTAGGCCTAAAGGCTTAGCACAGCCAAAGGCAAATTCAAGAAAGTCGAAAGGTGACAGCAGCAATCAAGGAAAGATTGCATCTCAGAGTGGGAAATATGGCTTTTGAGTTTTTATTTTATCTATTGTTGATGACAGTTGACTTCAGAAGTTTTGGACAACATGTTTTATTTTTGGAAATATGAGTAATGCATCTTTGAAAATAATGTCAAATATAAATGAAATAAATTGTCAAAATGTGCATGTGATGATGGGAGTCACAAGG
>ML798276.1:325641-338173 GCA_009831015.1 Picea engelmannii | reverse complement strand
AACTAAAAAGTTGGTTGATTTTTTAGTTAACTTAACTAATGAGGTGGTTCAACTACTTCAACCAATTCTAATTTGCTTAAAGGAAAAAGGAAAGGGAGGAACAAGAAGAGGGTAGAAGGAGAAGCATACTAAGGTTTTCTCTTTGAGTTTATGCTGAGATAGTTCAGTTTTCATTCATTCCTTAATTTATCACAAGCCTAATTTTGTTTTATGATAATAGGGTCTTATTGTAGACAACAAGATTCAGGGTTGAATTACATCATTCAGACACTTGTTTTCAGAGGTGTTGATCTATCTTTGATAGTTTGTGTAGACTTTTTTGTTTGTGAATTAGTTTTCATGACTGACAAAGGCTATTGTGCAGAGTTGAGTGGGCAGCAATCTGTGGCAAGTTGATCCAACTTTTAGAGTTTGGTTTTGATTTTCTGTCAGAGGTCCTTTTGTATGTTCCATCGAGGATGTCTAAGTTTGATTTTGGTCCAAAATTTCTGCATGAAATTTTGTAAAAGGAATACTCTTTGATGAATTGGAATGAAATAAAGGATTGCTTTATGTATCATCTATCTTGATTATCATCTTGGTGTCTTTACTTCTATCTCTACATTTATTTCAGCAACTGTTATATTCAGAAAATCATATAAAAAGTGAATTTCTTGCAAGATTTGTATTTATAAAAGACTAACCTAAGCACTTGTAATTAATACTTTTGAGTTAGGATGTTATTTTTGTTGGCTATAAACATAGGGTGATATTCCCGTCTATTTTTCTTTAGCCAAGAAGAATCTGAAAATGCTTGAGGAAGATCATTTCATATATTTTCCTCAACAATGTCGTTGTGGCAAAACTGATCCAACATTTTATTTTTGACAAAAATTGAAGTCAAAAGAACAAAAAGGAAAGAAAATTCATAACTAAAATGAAACAGCAAAATTGAAATGAGCAGAAATGAAATGACAGAAATGAAAATAGCAGAAATGGAAAACTACTAATATGAAAGCAAAATTGAAAATTTACTAAAATACAGAAACAATTCAAACAGCGTTAAACTCTTCAAGTTGGTTCCATGTAATGTTTTAAGTGGGAACCGTTAGTGTTGTAGGAAAACAATCGCTCTTGTAAATCCTTTAGAATATAAGAATTTTCACCGAGAAAAAAATTGATCTTGAAAGGACCCAGCCATAATTTTTTAAATTTTGAATGTTTTCCCCTATCAGCATGAGTTGAATCCCACAACATACCTTCTCATTGACTTTAAATTTGATTGCTTTGACACTCTTGTTGAAATATTTTTTAACAGTATGTTATCTTCTCTTTATATTACCCAAGGAAAACGTCATTTGCTCCTCTAAAACCAGAAGTGCATTCATCCTTTGTGAAACATCAGAAGAATTTAATTCTTCAACTTGTAGCATTAACCTTAAGGAGGAAAGTTCTAGCTCAGTGGGCAGAATGGCTTGTTGACCATAAACAATATGTAAAGGAGTGCAACCAGTGCCCACCTTGGTGGTAGTTCGATCTTCCCAAAGGGATTAAGTGAGGAGAGTGTGCCATCGACGAGGCTTATCTTCGATGAGCCTTTTGATAATTCTCACCAGATTCTTGTTGGTAGACTCGGCCTGCCCATTTCCTTGGGGGTAATAAGATAATGAAGTAAAAATTTTAACCCCCAACTTAGCTAAAAATTGGGTCATCTTAGCAGAAATAAAAGTGAGACCATTGTCTGTAATAATTTCCAAAGGAAGACCAAATATGGAAAAAATACTATTTTCAAGGAAAGAAATCACTTGCTCATCTATTGAATGTTTAAGCGAGACAACTTCGGCCCATTTTGTAAAATAGTTTGTGGCTATCAAGATAAATACTTGTCTTGCTGAAGACAGAGGATTAATAGGACCAATAAAGTCGAAACCCCACTTTGAAAAAGGAAAGTCTGGGAGGACAGGTTGTAACAGAATGGCCGAAATGCGTTCTTTCCCAGCAAATTTCTAGCACTTGTCGCAAGATCTCGAAAAAACATAAAAATCACGAAAGATTGGAGGCCAATAGTATCCTTTCTGATAATCTTAAAAGCAGTGGTTTTAGTAGAAAAATGACCTCCTATGTGAATAACGGAATTTGGAGAACCATGAGTTTCTTGCAATAGTTTATGTGCTTCCTCATTGTTTACACAACGAAGCAACATACCATCGGCAGATCTTATAAACAAGAAGTCTCCTATAATGATGTATCTAGCATATTTGAGACGAAGCCTTCTTCTTTGATGAGTGTCTAAGTTATCTGGACATATTTGATTTTTCAAATAGTAAACCATTTTTTTATACCAAGGATGTTCAGACACGGGAAAGATTTGATTATCAATGTAGAACAATGTTGATAGAGAACTATCTTGTTCATCAATTTCTTCACTAGTTTTAGCATGATAAGCTAAGTGAAGAGCTAAGTCGCGTCCCTTGATGGTGTTATAAGTCACGATAGTTAAATCATGCTCTTGGATCTTAGCAAGTCAATGTGAAAGCTTCCATGAAAGATAAGTCTGTGAGAGAAAAAACTTGACAGCGGGTAAAGGGACTTTTACCAACGTATGCTTACCTAAGATGAAGTGGTGAAATTTTTCAACAACTTTAACAAGAGCGAAAGCATTTTTTTCAATAAAAGAATATTTAAACTCATCATAGAACAAGATTTGACTCATGTAAGCCATTGGTTTTTCATTACCTTGGTCATCACCTTGCATGAGGATAGCAGAAACTGCTTCCTCTATGGCATTAGTATATATCATAAATTCCTTCTCAAAATCTGGCTTCGCCAGAACCGGTGCAGAACTGATTTCTTTCTTGATCCCTACAAAAGCATTTTCGACACCATCTATCCAAGAAAAGGAATGATCTTGCTTAAGCATATTATGAATTGGCTTGACCATTACAGCAAAATCAGGAACAAATCTACAGACAAAGTTAATAACCCCTATAAAATCTTGAACCTCCTTCTTGGAAGTGGGAGCGGGCAGCTTTAGGATAGCAGCAATCCTTTCAGGATCAATGCCTATTCCTCAATCGGAGACAATGTGTCCAAGGATCTTACCCTTGGTAATGTCGAAAATAAACTTAGAAGGATTTAGAGAAATGTCAAATTTCTTGCATCTCATGAGAACTCTTTTAAGATGACCAAAATGATCTGATTAGTTTTTAGAGTACATAGTTAAGTCATCAAGATAGATCTGAATAATCTTGTCGATCAAATCATCAAAATCTATTTTCATAGCTATTTGAAAAGTGGCACCTACATTAGATAAGCCAAAAGGCATATGTTCATAAGCAAAAGTGCCCCAATGAGTAATAAAAGTGGTTTTATATTTATCTTCCCTTTTTACCTTGATTTGATTGTAACCAGAGAAACTGTCAAGTAAGGACATCATCTGTGACCCTACAACCTGCTGCAAAATCATTTCCATATTAGGGAGAGGAAAGTGATATTTTATACTAGCCCAATTCAATGCATGAAAATCTACGCATAATTTGCTTTGACCAGTTGTTTTCCGAATGGGAACCAAATTAGAAACCCATTCTGAATACTTAACTGGGAAAATGATCCCAGCCTTCAAGAATTTTTCCAACTCCTTTCTAATAATTGCTTCCAGTGCAGGGTTAATGGGTATTTGTTTTTTCCTAACTGGTTTTATGCCCTCCTTGATAGGAATGGCATGTTGTATAAGAGCAGGATCAAAACCACAAAGATCCTCATAGGACCAAGCAAAAACATCTTGAAATTCACCAAGCAGTCTGGCGAACTTCAATTTTTCTTCATCAGAACATTGGGCACCTATTTTAACATTCTTTGGAGACTCGGGTGTCCCAATGTTCAAGGAAATGGTTTCACCCACTTTCCTTTTCGACTCCTCTTCTTTATGTTTCTCTTTTCCACCTACATCACTCGATGAAAATGAATTTTCTAGAGGATTCAAGCCTTTAGGAATCTTATTATCTTATATTGATATAATTTCCTTAGGCTTATAAGGTTCATTTTGAATGAAAGCACAGATGTTTTCATCATTAGGGAAGACCTGTCATGACTCTATATTGTCAGGGATATGTGGACGATATAGAGATTGAAAATTACAATCAGGTCTTTATGACAGAAGTTGTCGATTAGGAGAGGCTGCAAAAACAACTAATTGATCAGCCATTGAGTTCAATTCCCTTTTAACATGAGTGATGTTGAAATCTAGTAGGTTCGAGATAAGTGCCCAAACAGTTTGGGTGTAGCGTTTCATTAACTTGTTTCTAGGAGAGTATATCTTACGTACAAGGTTCACAACAAGCTAGGAATCCCCAAAAATTGTAAGGTGACCACAACCCATATTATAGGAATTTTCAATGCCTAACAGTAATGCTTTGAATTCAATGACATTATTTGTGCAAGCAAACTCTAACCTATAGGAAAATTTATGATTTTTTCCCACAGGAGAGTACAAGATAATACTAGCTCTATTTCCTTCATTGGAGAATGAACCATCAAAGTGCATATGCCACATCTTTTCGTCTAAGTCGATTTGTTCCATGGTAGTGTTGTCCTCCTCGACAAAGATGGAATACACTCCTAGGTCCTCCTCGATATAATTTACATTAGGTTGTGGGACACTTTCTATGTAAGGTGAAATTCTTCCCTCTCTGAGGACTATGATGTTTTTTCCATTCCAAGGAATGGATAAGTGTTTGTTGGCACCAAGCCAAAGTGGAAAGAAGGATGATCATGGGAAAGAAAGTGTGCAGAAATTGAAGTAAAAACTGGTGAAAGAACAGCATGCGCAAATGCAAGAAAGCGTGCACAAGGAAAGTAACAGCCAACAAAAAGAACAGCATGTGCAAATGCAAGAAATCATGCTCAAGGAAAGCGACAGCTGGAGGAAGAACAACACGCGCATGGGAGGAAGACCTAACAACAAAAGGATTAGGGTTTTTGTAATATTCCATAAATGGTTGAAGAGCTAGAAATGTGTGTATATATATATATACAAAGGTATCATGTAGGGGGTTGATCTATCATTGTTGAATTTTGTAGTTGTTATTATTATGGGTTTTGGGTTTTTGAGAAAGTAAGTTGTTATTCAAAGATTGTAGCTATGCATGGTCGAATGTGATAGGTAGTGTTTTAGCTGTATGAGCCAATTTTGTAAGTTGTTGAGCAGAGAAGAGAGGAGAAAAGGTAGATATGATATTAGACCACAGGCTGTAGAGCCTGGTGCGATCTAGTTCGCCTCACATAGATCTTACCCATTTTCATGAAGAATTGTAAGAGTAAGGCACCGGGAATTATAGAACTATCATAATAAAAGAGCCAAGAGCCAAATCTTTGTGGACGTAGCCCAGGGGGGGGTGAACCATGGTAATCTTTGTGTAATATGATGAATGCATGCATGTCTTTACTTTCTTTCAGCAATTAATGATTACGCTTGATGAATGAGTCAACATATTGTTATGAAATGAGGCAACAGTTGGTTTGTTGAGAAGAATGGGGGAAAAATCTCTTCAATCTTTGAATGAAATTGGATTTGAATCCTTAGCCAAGCCATGATCTTAGGGAAGATCCCTAACTAAAGGAGGAAAATCCTCAACTTACCCCAAAGATATCTCAAGTGGTTGGGCCTCTCCAAGCCTATATAAGCAGGCTTTCTTATGGTGAAAAGGAGAGGGATTTTGGAAGCATGAAACCTATGATCTCATAGGAAACACACAGTGAAGTGGAGGATATTAATCAGTGAAGTTATTTTCATTCTGATCACGGGTCTTTTGAGCAAGGGTTAGACAAGGAGGACTTGATGAAGCTGCCACACTAGCATCTACAGTTGTAAGTTTTCTTCGTTGTTGTTCTCATCAATATAATATGCTTGGTTTGTTTCTTTCTAGTTTGTGCTTGATCTCACATGAACTTGTCTCTAAGTAGATAGATTTTTTTTAATATAATCTTAGTAGAATAGGAAGTGGTTGTACTTTCATTTGTCTACAGGGCTTGTCGAGGAGTGAAAGATTAGAGCTCAACTCGGATCGTGCAGGGACAAACACCAGTAAAAGGTACTTCTCTTCTCCTTCCTACTCACACATTAGTTTATCTAGATCTAAAAGGAAGTTAGTGACCATGATAAGCATCTTCTATCTTAAGAGTTAAGAGTCTAGCTCTCAAGAGGAGATCTACCTGTCTGCAGGGAGATTTTCCATCAACGGAAATTGGTGACCATACTGGGGATCGAATCGAAACCTTTTAGTTTTGGTTTTCCTCATAGACCTTGTCTTACCCCTTGTTCTTTTTAAAGACCTTCTTCACCCCGTATGTTTTATTTCACATGTTGATTGACTCCTTACCCCATCACATTCAGCTTTATTCCCAAAATTTGACTGAAATTTTGGGTTTTTGGACAATTTTCTGAGTTTTTGAAGCCTGGCGCCCCTGTGCCTATGTTATCCCAGCAAAAAAACTCCCTACAAGTATTAGACAGAGCTTTATAATTCTCTATTGTCCCTTACACCAGAGCGCCAGCCTCTCCTTTGCAAAAATACCTTCCAAATTTACATTTTTTGAGGTCCAGACCCTGTTTTTTCACTTGTTGAGGTTCTTTGTGATTCAATGCTTCTTCCCATTGACCTTTGACATCCTTACTTCTGAGGAATGAGAACTTTGCTATTCAGATTTTGTGGCCTTCTTCCTTCTTTTGATTTTTTCTGTTGTTGAGAACTTGGAATAAATTTGTTGCTTTCTTCTCTCTTATCCGACTCAGCGAGAACTCTGGTGAAGGGCATCAGCAATCTGTGAATCATCTTATTTGGTTCTTTGAGGTCATTGTTCTTAAAACATATATCTTTTGTGTGAATTATTTGATTTTGCTTTGTTATCTTTTGTTTTCTGTTTGCTTCTTGTTTCAATCATAGCAAGAGGGTGTGTGTCATTTGTGCGAAATCTGCTTATACTTGTCTGAATCTCCTTGATCTGAAAGGGTAGTTGGTAGGAGAAGTTTTTTGCATTGCATTAATCATCATTTGCATACAAACGAAAAAGATACATTTTAGTGATTGGTTTGCATATTAGAAGGCTTTTTTGAAAATGTTTTAGCATTGCATTGGATTCGATTGAGAACCAATTTATTGAGGACATTTCATATTAGTGTTTGTTAGTGAAAACGACTCCTTCTCTTTCCCTTAAATAGGTGTTCATTGAAAAGAAATGATTGTGTATCATATTTTATGCATCTTTTTGAGAATTGATTCATCATTCCATCAGTTTCACTTTCGTGCACCCTTTGAGTAAAGAACAGTTGTACAACGAATGCTAATTAAAATTATCTAGAACATTTTTTTGTTTTTAGGATCTTCCACCAACAGTAGACTAGGGTTAGCACTTTGGATTAGGTTATGAGTACAACTCTCCAAAGTTTTCAAAACAAACATTAGCATCCTGAGATAGGGAGAGTCAAATCCAATTGTCGTATTGGTTTTCTAGGATCCCCCTCTCACATAGGGGTTATGCACGAGGTCGCATTCGAGCAAATTATGGAGATTATCCCACCGTGGTTCAACTATTTGTAGTGGTCGGATCGTATATTGGGGGTCGCTTGGAGGTATACCCATGATTATGTGTGGGAGCCTCTCAGGTTGATTTCGGACTTGTTATCCTGCCCATAAGTTTTGGATTGGACGGTCAACTGTACCCGCCCAGGGACTCACTGCGAATTGGTGTCTTTAGTTGCCATAATCTTTAGGTACTTACACAAGGTGACAGTGAAGGGAAGTCTCAATGTACCTGGAACAGACATTGGTCAAACTGACTCGGTCTCCTTAGAGGGTAAATCCACAATTACTGCATGAAAGCTTGCACCAAGGTGAAAGTTCGTTAAGCAAGTCGCCATTGTAACTGTTCCACCATATCCTAGCCCCTTCTTGACGTGATCGTGCGACGTTGGATTTCATCACCAACTAGTACGATCATCGAGAGAAGTTTTGTTTGCTTGGTTGATTCCTAGATTTTATTAGCGTATGTTGTTTCTTTTTGTTAGTTGGCCCTAGATTTTCAGTGTGTTTTGTTATTCTCCACAATTGAGCCTATAGATGATAAAGGTCTTCGTCGATCACGTAGGATGCAAGGGCTGCCTCCGGAAGGCTATCAACCCTTACCTCCTAAACCTCCAAAAGACAACTATTGTAGAGAGGTAGAAAATCAATCTGACGCTGGAAGTGTTATTTCTCCCCCATTAGATAACTCAGAAGGCACTTTGGTCACAGTTGAAAATCCCACTACATCTATGTTGGTAACTCCTCTTGAACCACTTTTGGTTCATTTAGACTCCCTTGGGAACGTCATAGATGAAGAGATCCCACGATTACCAGAGAGGATCTTTACCGAAACATATATGGGATCCACAGAACCATTCTTTGGTGATGAGTATAGGACTCTTGTTCGTCCTAGCACCGCAGTAGATATCAATCCCACACCTGCTCATTCTGTATGGAGGACTTCATCGGGACATGATCTCTATGAAGATTTTGAATCCTTTCGACAACCCTTTCATCCTCATGACCCTCCTAATGAAACAGGACCATCTGGTCTAACCATGAATCACCCAGTTGATTAGGTTAATAACCCTACTGCTACACCAGCACAATTACATCCTAATGTTAGACTCATCACCTCTACTCATCCCTAAAGCACTTCAATCTCTACCCCCGTTTCTACAAGTTTTTACTCTACAGCTCCACATGTTCCACATGATCCTACTGGGACATCTTCTCACCCAAGAACGCAAACCCTTGCTGGCCAAACACAACCGGCTGGAGGGAAACCACCATCCAACGAACCTTTTCCTCCTGGAGGAATATCTTTCCATGGCGGGCCTACCCCTCTCGGGGGACAGCCCCCTCTTCATGCTCCTCCTGGATGGCAACCTTCGTTTGCCAGTCAAACCCTGGTCATAAATCCACCGTTGGCAGGGGGGCAACCCTCGTTTGCTGGAAACCCTTCAAAATCCTGGGGAGTATCTTCAAGAGGCACTTTTACTCAACCCCACATTGGGGGGCACTCATATAATAACCCACTAGGAGGAGTATCCAATCTTTTCCCTTCCGGAACATCTTACGGACAATCTTATCCGGGTGGCATCCCAAACACCACTTGGAGTTCTCCGGGACCACAGTCTTATCCTCCTCATGGATCCAATGTGTATCCACCTTCAGGATCTACTCCTTACCATTCTCAAGGGGGAAATGCTTATCCTCCTCATGGGCAAGCAAATCACTTGGCCTATAATGCTCAGAACCCACCGGGTTATGCAAATGTTTCTCATCCACCATCGAATCCTGCTTATTCTGGCCAGCAACAATTGTATATAGGAGGACCTATTGGTTACAACTATCCACCTAACCCAGTTTATGGTCCTACTGGTGTTCCTATTCCGCACCAGTATCATTCGCAAATTAACTGACAGCTACCTTTCCTTGTGACTCTGGATCTCCTAGACTTGTATCGGTTAACTAATTATCCTATTTTTCATTCACCGATTTGGCCAGTCATTCCAGCTAAACTTCCTTCTGATATTCCAAAATTTGACGGAAACCCTGGCGAAGATCCAAACAATCATGTGATGACTTTCCATTTGTGGTGTTCATCAAAATCCCTCATGAATGATTCAGCAAAATGGTATATCAAGCTACCACGTGCTTCTTTCCATGATTTCAATTCCCTTGCCATGTCTTTCCTCACGCACTTCAAATGCCTATTCGCTATGAGATGGGTACTGAACTCTTGACTTCCCTTTGTCAAACTAACTCCGTGCATATCTATGACCATATTCATGAGTGGAGGCGACGACGAAAGATGATCAAGGCAGTCATTCCTGACATACTATTGGTGGAATGGTTTACTAAATCATTGTTACCCCCGATCGCTCATGATGTCGCTATGGGTGGTGCAGTCACAAAGGAACAAGCCATCACTCGGGCTTAGTATTTAGATTTGGTTTATTCCCAATCTAGTACTTTGTATGTGTTTCTTCTGAATGTTGCTCAAGATAATACCGATCCATCCAAACCATCATCCTCATCTCATGCAGATGGTGTTATCGGTTCTATCAAAACTTAATCTATTTCTCAATCGACTACACCCTCCTCTACCTCTCCCCAAAATCAGATCTCAGAGGTGAATGCAGTTCAATCTGCCCCTTCACAACAATCCGGAGGTAAGAAGAAGATAAAGAATAAATCAAAAAACAATAATGAACAACCAAAAAATCAAACACCTGCTACCGAAAAGAAACCACAACGGAAACTAAAATTCTTGTGGATCATTTGTGGTGATGATCACTACACTCGAGATTGTCCACTTTGCAATGAAGTGGCAAAAATTTTCCAAGGAAAGTCACAACCCGCTATGCTTACTCAGCCTTTTCCACGGCAGCAATCCATGGTTGCTGAAACTCCCTCTCCTGGGGGTAGTTCTAGCCATCCTAATGATGAGGCCTCGTCGAGTGCACATATTTATATGTTTAATGGGATCAATTTGACCATTCACTCTAAGACATACGACACACCAGGTAACCCTGACAAAGGAAAAGACACTAACGGTACCGGTAATTTACCGGATCCATCATCATCCTCCGTTAGTATTCCATTGGTTAATCCTCCGTCTGGACCACTCTAGATTGAGAAACCCATGTTCAACTCTATCTTACGCCCTCCTAAGAGAACTATACATAAATCTACCTTTAATCCTAGTTCACGTGCCGCCCAAAACTACAACATTGTTGAAGATTTGGCTCAAGCGTCGTGTGCTATGTCTGCGTTAGAAGTTTTACATCACTACCCCAGTCAACATAGAACGCTCTTGGATTCTCTTGACACTTTTGATCCTGAGTTGTCAATCATATCCTGTTTAACCTGGACAATTACGCGTCTCGACTCTCCCACCAACTTGCTTTCCAAGTTGATGTTGTTTTTCACAATCAACAAATCCACCGAACTATTCTGGATGAGGGAGCCTCGACTTGTGTCATGTCTTTGGCGTGTTGGAAAGGTTTAAAATCACTAGCACTCAAAAAATCCCCAATGATGTTACGCGCCTTCGACGGGTGAGGTTTTCATCCCCGTGGGCTTTTACAGTCCCTGCCCATCCAATTGGGTGGCAAAACTGTTACTGTTGATGTCGAGGTGGTCGATTCTCCCCTCGATTACAACTTGTTACTTGGAAGAAGTTGGTTTTATGCTATGAATGTCGTTGCCTTGTCATTTTTTTGATGTGTCCAATTTCCTCATCAGGGAAAAATTGTCACTATTGATCAATTGGATTTATGCACGACCGATGCTCGCGCTCCCGCTACCAACAATATTCCTTTCTTGGGAGACCACAAGATCATGTATGAAAGCATTGGTGTTGTCTTACTAAAATATTCTAGCCTCATGGGTACCTTCCCTACACCACTTCCACCGAGTACACATCATATTGCCACCGTCGATATGATTTCAACCGCGGATTATAAATCTTTGGAATCATTTGACTCTTGGATTGTACCTTGTCCATTGGAATTCAATGCACTAGGTGACACCATGCCACTTAGTCCAGCCAAAACATCATACAATTCTATCCCATCTACCTCTCCCTCGTCGGATGACCAACATCTATTGGCACCCGACAGTTCCTCGATGCAATCACGGTTGAGTTCCTTGTCATCTACAATCGACTGCATTTCCCCAATTTTTCCTTTCGATGAATCTATTCCGGAAATGTTTCGCATTGACAAGTTACCTTGGGATAATAACCATCACCGATCCTCTTTTCTTTCCCCTCGTGAAGAACTTCGGGAAGATATACAGTCTATCTCCCCTCCTGATGTCGATTCTCTACCATCTCCCATGATTTCAACTTCCGATGATTTGGATCCAGTAGTGGACATGGTGATTTCTTCAGTAGGATTATTGGAGCCTGATCTCCTTACTCCTATCGCGACCCTCGACATGTGGTCCTTCCCGAGTGATTATCTTTCATCCAACAAAGATCTCCTGGAGGCCATGACCGAGTTTTTGTCCCTTGACATGGTATCCTTCCAGAGGGGTATTCTCTTGGAAGCCATGATCAAGAAGCAGCCACGAGCATAGTTTCTCTTCTCTGTAGCAAGCTCATTAAAAAATTAAACAGAGGCCATGAGCATAGTTCTTTTCCTGTGTCAAGCTCGTTAAAAAATGAAATAGTCACCTCTCTTGAACCTTTTTTCATCCACCCTTCTCCTTTTTCTCATCCAGTAGAGATATTGGTGACAACCTCAAAGTCGGTGAATGAATTGAAGCTTGGAGGGCATGTCTCCAGCCTTTTATGATCATTTTGGAGTTAAGCCACTAGCTTTCAAGCTGGGGGCATACCGAGATTATTCTTTGTTCTTTATCGTGCTCGTAAATACATGAGAATGCATCCAGGTAAACTTTTTGTAAATTCTAACCTTGTACAATATCTACTGCAAACTGATATTCAGAAAAGAACAGAAAAGATACAATGGCAAATACAA
>ML798276.1:293886-310061 GCA_009831015.1 Picea engelmannii | reverse complement strand
ATCTTGTAGATAATATTACTCAATGTATTCTCTAAAACTCCTCCAATTTTCACTCCTTGAATCCTCCCCAAAAAGAGGTTATAGAAAGAATGGTAGACTTTATTCAATTCTGGTCTATTCAGAAGACCCAACTTGTACAGCATCCCCCGTGCTCAATATTTAACATCTGATTCTAAAACTTGTACACAAGAAACTACAGTCCATACTCTTTCCAATGGATGTGGTCCCATTTCATTTGGATTCTGTATGAAGAAGTTATGATTGTTTTACCCGGAACACTTGTTTATTGACTAGCTTCAGGACTGGTCACAAACCCTATCTTCCACAGAGTGTATCTCCATAATTGTAGTGAATCAAGAGCTAAAATTTTTACCAAAGGTACCTTGATATGTATTCTCAATACCATAGCGATTTCACCATCTGAATCATTCTAAAAAAAACGTTATAGCAAAAATGGTAAGATGACCTGAAAATAACATACCTTAGAACACATCACCAAAAGACTTCATCCTCCCTTGAAATCAGGCCTTCTTTTACTTCTTATTCCCTCTGAAATTCGAATTGTATCAAATGAATGTATAATGATGTTTATTTATACCATTTATGTCACTTCCTTTTAACATTAGGTTCGACCTGACACTTTCTTATTTTGTAATTCTTTTCTTTAATTATCTTTAGGGCCTACATGTACAATTCACTTTGTCATCTTCAAAAATTCATTTCTCCTCAACCATGAGGATCCACGTGATGTGCCACATACCATTGGAAACAACATGATGTATACTATCCATTCATGGGTGTTGTATCTGCATGTGCATTTTCCTTCATGTCCAAATACCTTCATCAATCTTGCGGTCCAAAACCCATGACTAGGGTTGACTTCAATGAAAACAACCAATCTTCCAACAACCACCAGAGGAATGGTTTCATCACTTTATCCATACTTTAGAAGGCACACTAGCGAATTGGTATACAGACTAGGAACTACGCAAAGGAACCACGACATGGCAGACATTGCAACACAACTTTATAGTCACTTTCTCATTCGAGCACGAGAACCCCAAAATCGATATGGCCCTAAAACGGATCAAAGGCGTCATATTCATTAAATAATTGGAAGTGGAACTCATTACAGAAGAATAACAGAGGAATAAGAAGACATTCAAGGAACTACTTTCATGTTACCATGTATAGGAGGAAGCATCGGATGAAGATGATCTACATGATATTCAGATCGAAGAAGTCGAAGGCGCGAGAGATGTGGAAGGACCACCCATAGAATTGGACGTCATCTATGTGCCATTAAGGATAAATAAGGTTAACATAGGGACTGACGAATAGCCCAAAATGGCTAGCATAGGAGACTACTGGGACAAACAGACACTAGAAAGTATCACAGAATTGTTACGCGAATATAGCGACCTTTTTCCCAAAACCTTCACAAAGATGAAGGGTAAAGCCGGAGAACTAGGAGAAATGAAGATACCTCTTAGACCTGACGTGAGACCTATTAAACAACGACCCTACAGACTGAACCCCATATATAAACAAAAATTCAAAGACGAGATCGACAGGATGCTCGAGGCCAGCATCATCGAACCTGTCGAAGAATCAGAATGGATAATTCTGATGGTAGTATAGGACAAGAAACAGGGAAGAGGGATCAGGATATGCATCAACTTGAGGAAGTTGAATGATGCATGCCTACACGACCCATTTCCTACACCGTTCATGGACGAAGTAATAGAGAATGTGGGGGGGCATGAAGCTTATTCATTTACCAATGGATTCTCATGCTACCATTAGATTAAGATAGCACAGGAGGATAGAGACAAGACCACGTTTGCAATAGAATGGGGATCCTATCAGTACACAGTCATGTCGTTTGGACTAAATAATGCACCTGTGATATTCTCCAAAGTTGTCATCGCAGCATTTAATGAATTCATCCATCAATTCCTCGAAGTATACCTAGATGACTGGATAGTTTATAGTCTGTTGAAAAACCATGTGGAAGTTTTACGACTAATGCTAGAACGATGCAGACAGTGCCAGATATCACTAAACATCAAGAAATGCATATTTGGAACACCATTTGGGATACTATTGGGACACAGTATGAAAACAGTGTTTGCTAGTAGATCCAGCCAAAATCGCAGTCATTGTTAACCTACTAGCACCAAAAACAGTCCGCCAGCTACAAGAAACATTAGGACACACCGGATACTACAGGAAATTCATCAAAGGCTATGCGCAGATCATAGCACCAACGAAAAATTTTCTAAGAAAGGATACAAAGTATCAATGGAATGACGAGTGTCAACACGGTATGGATACCTTGAAGGAAAAAATGGTTATTGCACCCATACTAGTATTTTCAGATTGGGAGAACACATTCCATGTACATCTAGATGCATCAACGATAGCACTTGGAGCTATCTTAGCACAACTAGGAGTGAGAGATTTGGATCACCCAATAGCATTCGCAGGCAGAAAATTATGAGACTCAGAGCAGAATTATAACACGACAGAAAGAGAAGGGCTAGCTATGGTTTATGCACTACATAAGTTCCGACATTACCTACTAGGAAAACACTTTAAGATGTTTATAGATCACTCAGCCCTGAAATACCTAGTCAACAAGCCAGTGTTGGGGGGGAGAATCTATCGATGGTTATTGCTATTTCAAGAATTTGACTTTGAGGTAATAGTTAAACCAAGAAAATTGAATGCAGGACCTGACCACCTATCAAGGGTCACAAATGGAGAGGAACCAACGAATTTAGAAGAAAAATTTTTGCATGCACAATTATTCTCAGTACAAATCGTTGACGACTACTTCACAGAAATCATCTAGTACTTGAGCACAAGCACCGCATCACAAGAATACACCACTGCACAGAAGAAGAACCTGGTAGTATGCGCAGTCGACTATCAACTGATCGCAATACATCTATACAAGATGGGTACAGATAGCATCTTATGAAGATACGTACTAGACCATGAATGACCAAGAGTTCTAGTAGAATCCCACGAGGGAATAGCACAAGGGAATTACACAAGAAAAGATATCGTGCAGAAGGTACTACGCATAGGATTATGGTGGCCAACGATCCACAGAGACTCGAAAGAGTACTGTCAGCAATGTGATGTCTTTCAAAGGGTAGGCAAACCCAACAGAAGGGACAAGATGCCACTACGACCGCAAGTGACATTACAGACATTCGATAAATGGGAAATAGACTATGTAGGACCAATTAACCAACCAGACAAAAGAAAAGGGGCAAGATACACTATTACTGCGACGGAATACCTAACAATATGGGCGGACGTCGCACCAGTAAAAGATTGCAGCACAGATACAGCTGCACACTTCTTGTTTGAACAAGTAATTACCAAATTTGGGTGCCCAAGAGTTTTGATGAGCGACCAAGGCACACACTTCATAAATAGCACCATCTGAGCGATGCTTGAAGAGTTTGAAGTTCATCACCAGAAAAGCACACCGTATCACCCACAGGTAAATGGCACAGTAGAAGCCTTCAACAAAATTCTGGAGAACGCACTGAAAAAGATCTACAACGTCAATAGAGATGATTGGGACCTTAAAGTACCAGTAGTATTATGGGCATATAATACCACATGCAAAAATTTAAGATGGCACACACCATTCAAACTGGTCTATGGCCAAGAGGCGGTAGTGCCATTAAAATTCCTAATACCTAGTCTATGTGTAGCAGCTATCACCCAAATAACAGAACGAGGCGCAGTACAGGAAAGACTGAATCAGTTACTGTCAATGGAGGAAGATCGTATCCTAGCAGGATTCCATCAACAGGTACAGAAAGAAAGAGACAAAGCATGGCATGATTGACACATCAAGAGGAAAATGTTTAAAGAAAGAGATCTAGTATTGCTCTACGACAGCAAATCATTTCAGCACCTAGGCAAGCTGAGAATGCACTGGCTAGGACCATATGAGGTAAAATCTGTAACGAACGGAGGAGCAGTACGGTTAAGAGATTTAGCAGGTGTAGACCTTAGAGGAATGATCAATGGGAGCCAGTTGAAGCTGTATAAGGACAGTCGACCACCCACTGTGCAGTATAAAAAAAAAATGTGCATGCAATATGAAATACGAAGTCAACAAGGACAAGGACAACGGTCGTATCAAAAAAGGGAAACAAGTGAGAAAAGGAAAGTCGTCGAAAGCAGGCTGACAAGACAACATGAGGCAGAATTAAAGCAAGGCAAGGATGGATGGGATGTCACATTAAACGCGCCAACTAGAGATGGCAAACTAGGCGTAATGGTAAGTACGAGGGGCTACCCAGAGAAAACACAGCCTCCACAAATCCCAGTACCCAAGAAATGAAGAATGGGCCAAAGCAATTCGACTCAAGTAGACGGCAGGTTAGAACATCAGGGGAAGAAAGAGACTACACAGTCGACCAATGGGCAATAGAAATAGGCCAAGGGAGCACAGGACACCGCCCCATACCCCATCACACAGGAACCAGGGGGAACTAAGAGACCATATGTGCAGACAGCAGGCGCACGTAATAAATTGAAGGCACAACGAGCACCACTGGACTATACGATCACGGAGGATGATGCAGAGATGATCGCCATAATGGTCCAAGATTTCTTAGCAGAGGATTTCGACCATGAAGCACATCACAGGGACAAACTGCAAGAAGGGCTGGCAGAAATGGGACAACTCCTCAAGAAACTTGGGGAAGCCCAGATCGCAAGTAGCAGTAAAGGCATAGATCCATCAACCACACAGACCAACGAAAGAGTGGAGGTAGAAGAATGAGACTCAGTTCTTCCAATGCCACACGCACACTCAACGGTCTACATAAAACCTAGCATGTTGCGGATGGATGAAATTGTGGGACAGACACCACTGAAGGACTTGGACCACATCCAATTGGTCTTGACATGGATGCCATCAAGGGAATTATACAAGTTGCAGGTTAGCGTCGACCATGAGATGCAGTCTCGAGCACAAAAAAATTTAGTCCAGCTATAGCAAGCAACAAAGAAACGGGAAGCGCTGGAAACAGCTTGCGAGCAAGACAAATCTAAAACTCGGGAGGAGAAAGAACGTAGGAATGAACTAGAAAGTTGAGTGGAAGAAATTTTTGGGAAGCTTCCAAACACCATGCAAGGAAGGGAACTCCCAGCCACATAAAAGATCGACCAAATTGCACAGGCACTCGATCAGTATCAGAAGGAGATTGAGACTCTCTGGGGACAGATTAGACCAACAACTCCACCAGCAATGAGGGAGAAAAGAAAGCAGGAAGAAACAATGCAACTACAGGAGATAGAAAAACAGGTTGGCATCACGGCTGACTTGTTTGAGAAAGAAGCACAACTTTGGACAAGACTGGAAGAAGACCCATAGGTCCAACACTGGGACAAGGAAGAGGAGAGGATCAATGCAACAAGCCAAGAACTCAAGCAGCGAAAAAATACCATACCAATCCCAAAACGAGTCAAGGGAACACAATAATTGAAGAAGATGCAAGCGGAACTTATCACTATGCAAACACAGAAACAGGAGCGTCAGGCTCAAATAGAACCATTGCAGGAACGGGTAGCAAAAGTACTCGCGTAGGCATAAGGAGCCAAAACACAGATAGCACAGACCCAACTAGAGTGTGAAGGATTGATGAGTGACTAAGTGGCAGTTCAAACAATCAACACGATCAAGGAGAAAACCATGCAGACACTGACAAAAGAAGCTGAGTTGCAGGAAAAATTCTAGACGATCACCAAGGAGATCGAGGAAGCACAACGATATTAGGTGACTTGGGATGAGTCACATGTCAGTGTTGGGGGCCTGTTGGCACCAAGCCAAAGTGGATAGAAGGACGATCATGGGAAAGAAAGTGTGCAGAAACTGAAGTAACAGCTGGCGAAAGAACAGCACACATGAATGCAAGAAAGTGTGCACAAGGAAAGTAACAGCTGGCGAAAAGAACAACACGCATGAATGCAAGAAATCATGCTCAAGGAAAGCGACAGCTGGAGGAAGAACAACACACATATGGGAGGAAGACCTAACGATGGAAGGATTAGGGTTTTTGTAATATTCCATAAATGGATGAAGATCCAGAAATGTGTGTATATATATATATATATATATACGAAGGTATCATATAGGGGGTTGGTTGATCATTGTTGAATTTTGTAGTTGTTATTATTATAGGTTTTGGGTTTTTGAGAAAGTAAGTTGTTATTCAAAGATTGTAGCTATGCATGGGAGAATATGATAGGTAATGTTTTAGCTGTATGAGCCAATTTTGTAAGTTGTTGAGTAGAGAAGAGAGGAGAAAAGGTAGATCTGAGGATTAGACTGCAAGTTGTAGATCCTGGTACGATCTAGTTCACCTCGCATAGATCTTACCCATTTTCGTGAAGAATTGTAAGCACAAGGCGCCAGGAATTGTAGAACTATCATAATAAAAAATCCAAGAGCCAAATCTTTGTGAACGTAGCCCAAGAGGGGATGAACCACAGTAATCTTTGTGTAATATGATGAATGCATGCATGTCTTTACTTTCTTTCAGTAATTAATGATTACGCTATATGAATGAGTTAACATTTTGTTATGAAATCTGTCTATACTTTCTGGGAAAGAAATTGTCAAATAGGCATATACAACCATGAGGAATAAGTCGATTACACTAACAGCTTGTAGTACGAGGTTCGAATCAAGAAAACCATATCTCCTACTCTATCCCAGGTTGTAAACACCTGAGTCTTACAGTCACCCATTTAAAGCTATCTCGAGTGAGACTGTGCGGTACCTTCTGTGTACTGTGTTGCCTTTTGGTTTACCAGGAGAGCCGATAGTTTTAGAGGCTTTGTTGGAACCCTGAATGACATGAACCCTGGGTCAATAACGCAGACGACCGGAGAAGGGAGAAACAAACCAACAATGTCTCTTGTCTAGTGAGAGGTATCCACCCATCAAAGCTTGCCAATATCTTCCTAGGATGATCGAGTAGTTACTTACTGGCATATCGATTACCTAAATATTAAGGGTTGCCCTTATTTCAGGGTGCACGCACAAAACCAAGGTCATGTCCTTGACTTCACTTATAGTCGTTTGTTGTAGACTATTATAAGAGAGCATGCTTTTGGCATTTTCATTTGTACAAGACAAGCCTAGTGATTAAACTCAACCCGAGTATTAGCGGTATCTAAGATGGTATTAAACAAGTTTTGAAGCAATGTTGGTCTGATATTAAAGACCGGGCTCAATATTAGGTTGCATTGCAACAGGTACAGCATTAAGACTGAAACAGTCAAAGAATCAATATCAAAAAAATAGACATATTCTATGGTAATCAAGCATAAAAATCAACCAGAGAGATATGGAAGATCTCCCCAGTATGGTCGGCAAATAAATGTTGAGGAAAAAGATATGAAATAATCTTACTCCAACATCATTTTCAGATCTTGCTTGGCTAAGGCAATATAGAAGGGAATATCACCCTATGTTTATAGCCTCAAAATTTGTTTCATAATCCACAAGTATTAGTTACAAGGGCTTAGGATGATTTTTTATAACAAAAGATTGTTGTAAAATTCAATATTTTTATATAATTTTCTGAATATAACATATGCAAAAGTAATTGTGGAGACGAAAGAAAAAATACCAAGTCACAATTTAGCACAGATGAGACAGAATAGCAATCGTTTATTTCATTCCAAGAAATCAAAAGAATCGTTCTCTTTACAAAAATACCTGAGGGATTTTGGACCAAAGTCAAACTTAGATGTCCCCAATGAAAACCATACAAAAGGACTTCTGACAGAAAGTAAAAAACTGAACTTTAAAAGTTGGATCAGCTTGCCACAGATTGTTTCCCACTTGACTCTGCACAATATCCTTTATCAGTCATGAAATTTAATTCATAAACAGACAACTCTACACAGACTATCAAAGATAGATTAATACCTCTGAAAAACAAGTGTCTGAATGATGTAATTCAGCCTTGAATCTTGTTGTCTACAATAGGACCCTGTTGTCATAAAAGAGAATTAGGATTTTAATGAATTAAAGAATGAATGAAAACTGAACAATCTCAATAAAACTCAAGAGCATACCTTAGTATGTTTTCTCCTTCTATCCTCCTCATGTTCTTCCTTCTCTTTTTGCCTTTAAGCAATCAAAATTAGTTGAAGTAGTTCAACTACTTATTTTAGTTAAGTTAACTAAAACTCAACTAACTTTTAGTTTAGGGGAAAACTTAATGTAATAATAATAAGGGTATTTAATAAATAATAACTAGTAGGTGGGGCCCCTTGTGACTCCCTTTAGTTTCTTAACAAAAATAAACACAACTAGTCAATCAATCAAACACATCCCTCTTTGTGGCTCCCATCATCATTCTCATAATTTGAAAATTAATATCAATGATATTTTAAACCATATCCAAAAAATATAATATCCAAAAATAGTATGTTGTCCAAAAACTTCAGCAGTCAACTGTTCTCAACAATCAATAAATAAATATACTCAAAAACCATATTTGCCACTTTGGGAGGAAATTTTCCCTTTGTTGATGTTATCTCCCTTTGATTTCTTTGAATTAGCCTTAGGTTGTGTGGAGCCTTTAGGCTTGATCTCACTGATAACATGAGAGCAGTCATCTCTTAAGTGCATGCGGGATGAAACGGATTTGGCGGAATCACTTGAGGGAGAGGAGGGGGCAGCAACAACTTTTCCTTTATCATATGTATGGTGGGCTTCGGTTTTGAGTCTCTTACTTGCGTGGGAAGACTGTACAAGTGATTGTGCATGATCAATTTGGACAATTGGGTTAACTGGTGGAGGAGGAGCAGGTAGAGACAAATTAGGCCAGCCATGATGTTGGGAGACTGATGGGTGAACAATCTCTTGCCATCTATCACTTTCAGGGACTTCAGGTTGTAATGAGACATGAGGGGGAACTGGGATACCAGGAACATGTTGGGGTTGGAGGGGAGGCCTTTCTGGCCTAGGTTGGACTACCCCTTATCCAATCTAGTTGAAAAATCAAACTTGGAAGAGTTGGTTTAACTCTTATGGATCTGCATAAAAATGTATCAAAAACCTTGGCCTTCTAGGGACTCTGTTCCAATTTCCTCTTTCCCTGTTATTTCATCCATGGATTCCTCTGTTGAAAAAGCTCATTCTTGTATGCATCGTTTATTAGCAACTAACTTAATATACAAACCATACATGACATCTCTTTAAATATGAAACAAAGTTTGGCTCGACAACACATCAAACCCATGCAATCCAATCCATAAAAATCATTTAATACTTGTCAATGAGCAGGGAGTGAATAAGGGTTATGGGATATTTGATGGGGTTGTATTGAGCGAAAATTGATAAAATGAAAGGGAGCAGATCATGATTACTGCTCAACAAATCATCAAACAAACAATTGTGTTGTAATAACAAAACATATCAACTGTAACCCATCTTTGTGTCATCCTTCAATTGCTATAATACAAAGTTTCCATTTAATTATAATTTAATTTTAAGATTGGGGCATGCAAAGTGAATCTGGGAATGTGAGGGGATTCGTAATGTGTGAAAAAGTTAGATAATGGCAGGGAATTTAATGGATATTGTTCATAAAACAAATTAAGTAATCAATAATCATAACTTTGTACTAAAATCAAACCAAAAAACACCAACACCACACCAACAATTATTGTGTATCAAATTGTTCATTGTTCCAAAATTTAAATTTCCCATAATTTCTCAATTCATAACAGTATGCGCAATCATAACTCATAATCAAAACAAACTTTCCATTTCAACAGTCATGTTAAGAAAGTGTTGATCTTTTATTTCTTTGCCTTCCTTTTAAGAATTTAAAAAAATGCACAGCAATATGCTCGACCTCTATCCCATAATGCATCACTATAATAATCAACATCCATTGTCTACCAATTTACAATCGGGCCCAATTAAAATATACATGGGTCCTTTTTTTTTCAAATACGAACAGACTTCCAAAATATGCTCGATTACACACGGTCTTCATCATATCAACCAACGAGATGTTGCCATGAAACAACAGTCAACATAAAACCCAAGCCTTATCACTATTTATATAACTTCCTAAACCATTGATACTATGTACGTTGATCCAATAATATATACAAAGTGAACATAACCAATTACACACGGGCACCATTTTTAAAATTAGGCATAACCCTGATCGGGCATAGCAAAACACACAGGTGTTTCCAATTTCAATCAAGACCATGCTAGTAAAAACACCATAATGAAAGAAGACAGTTCTCTATTGTATGAAAGTGCCTATAACTATTCAACCAATTTTATCATAGAAATATAAGATAGAGACTCTACGAAAAACCTCCATAACCATTCCACTGATAAACTCATATTTGACAACCAATAAGGTGCCCCAAGTGAGAAAAGACAGTTGGAAATCCAATCGGTTCTTTCACAATTAAATGTAGGGAGACAACAAGAGCGCATTCATATTTTAACCATAACATAGAGAGATGGAGGTCTTCCGAGACTTATCAATCATAGGCAGAATATCCTCAAAAAAGATACAACAATGAGCCACACAATCCCCTTATTACTCCAAGTCCTGGACAAGACCAATGATTAACACCCGAGGAGAGAAAAGGTAGGAAGATAATAACCCAAGACACATAGTGTGTTTAATACTTGCAGAGGAGAGGCGAAGTTAACTGAACAGTGGTATTTATTAAAAGAACACATGAAGATATAAGATCTCTATCCATTTACTTAAGAGTCGAACAACCTGACAGTAATACCAGTGAGGACGCATACATCATAATGACGAGATATAACTTGTATCACTTTGTTATCGCACAGTTTGTAGTTAGGATAAAGGATGGATGAAAAGAGGTCAAACTCGTGTAACTGAACCAATCCCACCCACTGTCACCTCGATCGGAAGGTTCTTTCTATTTAGGGAGGTAAAGCCCAGGGGAGACGTCCCCGATAACTTGAGGTTTTGAGAAGGCAAGAGGTTTTAGCAAAGCTGAGTGATAATGATCCCCCTCACAACTTACCACCTGATCATAAAGTCTTGGCTTATAGCCAATAAATATAGCCAGAAGTAATAACCAAAAGATCACCTGCCTGAGAACAAGATAACAAGAAAACAATGCATGTGTAAGCTTGTTTGTTGGTTAGTACTTCATATAATCAATGACCTTTCTGATAATAAGCAATTGAGCAATAAATATTAACGAAGTCAATGTTTATATAATAACAATGATTACAATATTACTTCTTCAATAAATGCTAAAGAAACTTGGCATTCAATGTAACAAATCAACACTCCATTAGATAATGCATTAAACAACCATTCAATTGCTTTGAAAGTAAAACAATAGCTGCACAATGATGTTTATAGAAAAAAGATGACGACATAAATTAGTTAGTAGGGTTAGTCTTCGGCTAGGGTTAGAAAGATTAGTAATTTCTCAAAGTGTTTGATTGAAGTTGTGATCAAGTTACTCAATACTAAGGAGGCCTTAGATCAGTGCCTTATTAGGGTAAATGGAGTCAAAAGGAAAGGACACAAAAGTTGAAGGATCAAGTGAAAGTAGTAAGACTAAGGACAAGAGGGTTAGACCTTGAGGTGTTGTTATGGAAAGGCCTCAAGGATGAAACCCTAGGGGAGAGAGGCTCACTTTGGTGTAGGGGAACTAGGCCTCAGTGCTCTCTCCTCCTTCCTTAGCTTAATGGAAACAGCTAGCTAAAAGGATTGCATAAAAATAAGACAAGAGGTTTTGCAGGTAACGTGTTTCTATGGCAAGGCTTTACCAGGCAAACCCTAGGGAAAATAGGCTCACCAAGGTTTAGGGGAACTAGGCCTTGATGTGTTTTCTCCTTCTTAGCTCAACAAATAAAAACGAATAGCAAGAAGAAGAGGGATGGAGTGTTGCTAAGGAAAGGCTCTATCCTCTTCAACAAATGGCTCAAAACCTTGATGGGTACATGAGACAAGGACCTTCAATGTGTGCTTGTCACCTAGGGTTTATTCAGCAAATTATAACAATAGATGTAAGAAATAACACTACAACCATTCAATTAAGAATTTTTGCATAAATTTACTTACATTTAACCAAGAAAAATCATAGCAAACCCTAGTTGTAACACCTTCCACCAAGAGAAATGCTAATAAATGCCAATATAAGTCCAAAAAATATTCCTTCAACAAGTGCACCTCCCAATTTCAGCCAATAACTCCAAAAGTGGTGAAAATTTAAGACCTCACTAATGAGTGGGTGAGAGATGATAAAAAAATGAAGGTAAAAACCCTCAATTTATACAGTACCATGACATTTTAGGTCATGAAAAAGGCCGACAAGGCCAAAATACTAAAATCATATTGTTTTACATTAATTGCTTAAAATAAAACCCTAATCAAGCCAAAGAGAGACGTCATCCCCTCTCTAGGGTGAAGTTAGCCCCTTCTAGGGCAAATGCAGCCTCCAGGAGTAAGACGTTAGCCCTCCTTGGGCTTCTCTAAGCTGCCACACGTGCCAAACTGCCTTGTCCATCTGCCAAAATGTCCATGAAGAAAGGATGCCATCATGGACCTCATGGGTGACATCCTAGGCCTTCCAAGGCCAACGTTCCATTGAAAAGCACACAACCCCCTAGGTCAAGCTCTGTCGGGGTGCCTCTGCAAAACATCCTCCTTCTCTCATGTGCAAACCCCTATGTCTTGTTTGTGCTCCCTGCTTGTTGGATATATTGTCATTGATGTCAACAGTCGATGTGATGATCTGTTGTTAATGTTGAATTACCACAAATGAGATTGTCATTGATGTCAACAGTCTTAGTAAGCAGAGCAACAAGGTTAATCTCAGGAAGAAAAATAATCGACAGAAGAACATCACCTTAAGGTTGAAGAAATTCATAATTATTGTTGATCACGACAGGATCAACAATGTTCCTATGCCAAAGCTCAGGATAGATAGTGTTCTGAGACACACAGATGAGATCCTTGCATACATCAAGGCTCGCAAAAGGATCAAAGGTCACAAAATTTTTGACACGTAGAAATTCTTCTAAGTCGGGAGGATGTGTAAGCTCTGGAGGAGGAGCGACAGTGGCCATTGGATCACCAATCTCGAATACTCGATGGTCGTCAGATCATAGTACAGACAGGAGGAAGTGCGCAAAGGAGGAGATTAGACCTCAATCGTCGGATTGGAGCGCTAAGGACTAATAGTCGTTGGATCCAATATAACTGCGAAGAGGATAATGGGCAAGATCCATCATCCAACTCCGTGAAATACGAAGTCGCAAAATGATATGGGTCGTTGGATCCAAAGGACACGTGGCGAGAGATCAACATTTCACTGACTCGCGAGCTGGAGAAGTCAAAGGTGAGAGTTGTAGGAAGTCACGAATTGATCTGAGCCGTCGATCCTAGATTCTAATCTGAACTGTTGAATCCAGAGGACATGTGGTGAGCGATTGGCATTTCGTTGACTCGCGAGCCAGAGAAGTCAAAGGCAGAGATGTAGGAACTCGTGATATGTGAAGTCACAAAATGATTTGAGCCGTCGATAATAGATTCTAATCTGAATCGTTGGATCCATAGGACACGTGGCGAGCGATTTGCATTTCGCTGACTCGCGAGCCGGAGAAGTCAAAGGCAGAGATGTAGGAACTCGCGATAAGATCTAAACCATTGGATCATGTTAAATTGGAAGGACGGGATAAAGCTACAAGAGTTGCATCGCATAATAGATCTCGACTGTCATATCATATGATGTAAATCACAATCGTCAGATCGTCCGAAGAAGATCTCAAGCGTCAGATTTTCCAAATCAAATATGGGTCGTTTGAGCCAGAGGACACATGGCGAGTGATTGGAATTTCGCTGACTCGTAGATTCAGAGAATTCAAAGGCAGAGTTGCATGAACTCGCGAGGTGCAAGGTCACGACATGATCGCAGTCGTCGATCAAAGGGAGAGATATCGATCGTTGATCTGGAGCAAAAAGGATAAGCGAGGTAAATAGGTTGTGAGTTCAAATATTCGAAAACTCATCAGTTGTCGGATCAAACCCGAGTTCTTATCAAACCATTAGATCCGAAGGAAGGTGCACAAGACAAGCTCTGAAATGATCAGGATCATCTGTTGTCAAGGAGGGCATGTGGTGAAGGGTCATCATTTCATTGACTCGAAGAGTGAAGAAGTCAAAGAGCCATTCGTGAGAATTCATGAAATGCGAACTCGCGACTTGATCACAGCCGTCGATCAAAGGGAGAATGAGGATCGTTGATTCAAGAAGGACATGTGGCATACCACGTCAGGAGACTATGTTAGCAAGGACACGTGGCATGATCAGACAATGACAAGTGTCAAGTTGATTCAACATTTTAGGTACGTACAAATCATGAATCAGAGGGACACATGGCAGCTACTCGACTCGTGACACATCATCAAGTGACGGAAGCAGTCTAGAGATCCAGAGTAAATGGTGGTCATCTATCCCGATGAATGATTAAGTCTTGGCTGTCAGATTTAGTAGTAAAAGGATGAGTGTAAGGTTAAAGTTGACCGTTGATCTGTCTCTGCAAATATAAACGTGAACCATCTGATTGTATCGGCGATATCGTAATCGGGAGTTTTGAAATGTTGGAAGTCACAAAGACCTGAAGGTCAAAGTGTCGAAATTCCATCAGTCATCCATCTCATTAGAAGATCGAATCGCAACCATTGAATTGATAAATGCTCAAGCGCTCGTCTCACCTAAATGTGAGGTCATCGCCATTTGGTCATATGGTAAAGAGATTTGAAAGGGAAGATTGTAATACGTCGCTTAGATTAATAAGCATGTGGTTCTATGCCTATGGTCATATGAAATTGGTTTGAAGGGAGCGCCTCATACTGATTTCATTCAACAAAAAGTTACACCAGAACAATACAGAGAATTGATAAATGATCGAATATGGTCTATTGGTGAACCAAGAACGCAGCAGAAACATGAGTACGATCTAATGAGTCGATACATGGATATGATCAACTCATGACAAAAATAAACCGATACACAATCATGATTAAAAGAGAGTTAAATTATGAAAATATGAATAAAGAATAAAAAGGAAAAATGATATTAATTAAAGTTTAGATTATCATTTTAAATGAAAAGGTACAATGGTTCAAATAAAGGGACACGATGTTTTTAAATCTCACACCAGTTTGAAGATTATATAAACGAGAAAGAGTGTTGAGAAGAAAGGTGTCTCTGCAGTCCAGAAAAGAAGATCAAAAGTTGAAGCAGATTCCAAAGAAGATATCAGAGGAAAGAAAATGTGAATTACAGAGAGAAGATGAAATGTGGTGATGAGTGTTTTATGGTATACCTCTGATCATAATATAGATTTGATTTTATAATGGATCACTACTACTGGAGTTAAATAAACTCTAGTTGGATAGACTGGGTTCTATCAGCAAGTTGGGTCTTGCGCCAAGCTGGGTCTTGGCTGAGAATTGGTACTCTTCGAGGGGTTGGTGCTCCTTACTTCAGTTGGTGTTGAAACAATAGTTGGTGCTAAGGAAAATCCTCTTTCACATATATGCATATTACTATGTTCATATCAATTATACGAAAGTTTATACAAACATCTAGTGTCTCTATGTTCATTGTAATTATGATTTGATTGTTATTAATCTATTCAATTATGTTTTAACTGGTAACTTGAAAGAAGAAAAAGTTAGAATAGTTCACACACTAATTCACCCCCCCCCCTCTTAGTGTGGGTGGTGTGTTCTTCAATTGGTATCAGAGCAGGTTCCTTCAAACACAGTTTAAATACTGGAAGGCAGATCCTGAAGAAATGGGTGGACACATGGCTCTCTCCCAAATTGAAGCTCCTTTATTCGATGGAACAGCTTATTCCTCATGGAGAGAAAATATGAAACAGTTTTTGAAGTCAAAAGGATCTGAGGTTTGGAATTCAGTAGTACGAAATCCCTGGGACTTAACTACATCAAAGAATCTATCCAAAATTACAGTCCAAAGAAGAGAAAGGAAGAACAATGAAGTGGCATTCAAGATTCTTCTCAATGGATTATTAGATACAGTCAAGGCAAGCATAGGAATATGCACATCCACCAAGGACTT
>ML798276.1:237711-257529 GCA_009831015.1 Picea engelmannii | reverse complement strand
TGGAAAACGATACTTGGGATCTTGTACCTCTTCCAAAAGGAAGAAAACTTGTTAGATGCAAATGGGTCTACAAAACTAAGTATGCATCAGATGGAAGTGTTGAAAGACACAAGGCTCGGTTAGTTGCCAAAGGATTTTCCCAATTTGAAGGAATTGACTATAATGAAACCTTTGCTCGTGTAGCAAAAATGAATTCCATCCGCCTTGTTCTTGCCCTTGCTGCCTCACATAAATGGGAGGTCCATCAGATGGATGTTAAATCTACCTTCTTGCATGGAGATTTGCAAGAAGAAATCTACATGGAACAAACTCCTGGCTATGTCCAAAATGAATCTAGCCTTGTTTGTCGCCTCAAGAAATCTCTTTATGGTCTCAAGCAAGCTCCCTGAGCTTGGTATGCCAAAATGGGCAACTTTCTTATTGCCACTGGATTCTCTAGATGCCATTCTGATCCTAATGTCTATACCAAGAAAGTAGGAAGCCATCTCATAATCCTTGTCCTTTATTTTGATGACCTTATCCTTACTGGTAGTGACTCAAAACTTTTAAACCATGTGAAAACTAGCCTTAAGAAGAAATTTGAAATGACAGACTTAGGCTTTTTGCACTATTTCCTTGGCCTCCAAGTTTTGCAAACCAATGAAGGAATTTTTATTTCCCATTCTAAGTATGCTTGTGACCTTCTTCGCTGCTTTCACATGGACGATTGTAAACCAACCCCTTCTCCCTTCCAGTCTAGAGTCAAGCTTACTACCACTTGTACTTCTCGTGAAGTTGATGCCACCCTGTACCGTCAGTTAGTTGGTAGCCTCTTATAATTGAGTCATACGCATCCTGATCTTTCCTTTGTTGTTGGTCTTGTTGCTCGGTATATGCAAATACCCCATGAAATCTATTGGAAAGCAGCTAAAAGGATACTTTGCTATGTTCATGGTACAGTTTAGTTCGAGATCCATTACAGTTCAGGGGGGACTCCTTTATTGGTTGGTTTCACTGATTCAGATTGGGCCAACGACCCTGATGATTGGAAGTCTACTGCAAGTTATGTTTTCAGCCTTGGTTCAGGACCTCTCACTTGGGCCTGTAAGAAACAACAGGCTATTGTACTTTCTTTAGCAAAAGCAAAGTATCGAGCAGCGGTAAATGCAAGTCAGGAAGCCATGTGGCTTCGACAGATCCTTTCAGAATTTGGCTTCCAACACCAGCATCCAACCAGCCTTTGGTGTGATAATCAAAGTGCCATCAAGCTTTCCAAAGACCCAATTCAACACCAGCGTGGAAAACACATCAAGATACACATGCACTTCATCAGAAAGCTCATTCATGATCAAGTTATTGAAGTGCTCTTTTGTCATAAAGAAGATCAAGTTGCAGACATTTTCACAAAGTCTCTTATAGAAGCAAAGTTTTCCGAACTTTTATCTATGTTAGGAGTTAAGGAAGTTTTCATTAAGGGGGGATAGGCTCTAATGCCTCCTTCCTTCTCCTATTGTGTCACTATTGTAAATCCTTCAATCCTATCCCAAGTTGTTCTTAAGGGGGGATGTTAGGATATTTAGACACTTAGGAGTTAGTTAAGATCTACTTGGTCTATTTTGTCATTAGGTAAAAGTGTGCTTTCTGGTGTGTTTCTTTAGTATGCATTTGTAGTTAGAAAATCTGATGATCACGATATGTTCCCGACATAGAGTGATCTGACGGTTCATACTCTCCTCGATCTTAATGGCCATTGATTCGTGGCTTAACACCCGATTGGTCCATGATCTCTATTTAAAGAGCATGGAGGGTCATTTGTCGATGATCGATTTTGAGAAACTCTCTTGTAAAATCTCTCTGTAATCTTTTTCTTTGCATTAATAAACTACTCCAAGTGGCCGTGTTGGCTAGGGTCGTGGATGTTTCTCCGTAGGGGTTTTACCATGTGAAAACATCGATGTGTTGATCTTTGATTTGGTTATGTGAGTGGTTACTGAAGGTGTTCGTCCTCTATTGGAATACATGTGTTGTCGAACATGTGTCAGCTAGCAGTGTCGATTTTCATACGACATCCATCCCTTCAAGGATGAGGTATTATGTGATGTTGCCCCACTGGATTTCTGTGATGTTCTCTTGGGCCAGCCATATATTTGGAAGCGCCATGTTGTTTATGAGTCTCGACCCCATAGTGTCATTGTTACTTTGGGGGTCATATCTACAGAATACCAGAGGTAGTTCCAACTATTTTCCCACCTAAACAATACTGCAAGGTAGTAGCTCATACTAAAAAATTCAGCTTCTTTACAATCTGTTCGAAAGGTGAACAGAAGGATACCACAACCACTACAGTCTCGGACCAAGCACCTTCTATCCAACAGAAGCAAGTCGACAAGATTGTAGCAAATCAAAAAAACTCTTTCTACACACAGTCATCTCAGGTAGCCCGACTGGTTGAACATATTCAACCCCACCAGACACAGGTTCGTAATAACCTTCCACAAACTGAGCAGCGCAACATCTCTAGCAAGGAAAGCATCTCAACAAGATTCAGATTCAGCAAACGCTTCCCTCTCTCCCCTGGGAACTTAACGCAATGGAGACCATTTCTTCCTAAGGAGAGAGGATTGATCCAGGTGGATATTGGTGGCCACCCACCTATTCCACGGGCTCGAAAAACAATTTTCCATCTTGGTAGTTTTTTGGTAGTTTTTCGGCATCCAAACTTTCAGAGTCGTTTTGAGGCCCTAAACAATGTTTTTTGGGGGATTTGGGGCCCGGGTCAATACTAATGGCAATCACCTGGGCTAGTCAAAAATCGTTCTTCTCGGTTAGACCTTTTCAATGGTGTATTGAGTGCCCAAAATGGAGATTGTATGCAAAAGTTACGCCCTCGGGAAGTTGATGTATCAACTACCCCCATCGGGTCCCGCAAACCTTTTGGCTTTTCATCTTCTGTGGTTAGGGTTTTGGATTTTAATTACGTTAAAAATGCCTTTGGAGCCTCATTGTAATGATTATCTTCTTGTGAATGAGAGTAGCCATCACATCTCTTCTCAGAGATAAGTTTCCATCATTCTAGCGAGTCTTTCACTCTATATTTTTACAGTTTTGTACATTTCGCACATTAATAGAAACTGTGTATTACTGTATTTCTCTATTTCTCGGAATATTTATGTGTATTTCATTATAATATCTCTGATTTCATTTCGTTCTAAAAAATAATCTGGATTAGTGGTATCAGAGTAGGCTGCTCTTGATTGTTTTTCAGTGCATGTCCCCGATGAGGTCCGAGTATAGCAAGTTGGGTTTCGAGCTTGTCTCTCTTAAAGACAATTGCTCTTGCATGCCCAAGAAACCCTCCATGGCGGAAGAAAATAAAAATGATGGAGCAGAAGATTTTATTAATCGATTTCTTGAGCAAGCTCTCACGTGACAAAGGGACGAAATGATGGAGAAATTTTCCCACATCCTTCAACACCTATCGATAGTAGCAGGCACGTATTCATCAAGTGGCCACTTTGGAAGCACCTTTCCTTTCAAGGTACAAGTTAATTTTGACATTCCCATAATTGAAGGTCAGATAGATGCAAATGCCCTTGAAAAATGGTTAAACTTTCTAGAAGGGTATTTCTCTGTTCACAATTTTTTCGACAGGGAAAAGATCACCTTCGCACTCCTTAAGGCTCTCCCCCATGTCAAATATTGGTGGGAAACTTACTGGGAGAAAAGTTCCATAGACGAGTGTGGAATATATGGGGTCGAGCCCACTTGGGATTTTTTTGTGGATGCGGTAAAGGAACAATATTACCTTGTTGGCAACTATGATGACCAGTATATGAGATGGACCACACTGTGGAAAGAAAGGGGCCAAGTAGTTCTAGAGTTCACCAATACCTTGCACACCAAGATGGATATCAAGGACTTTGAACGACATTTGGTTCTAAAATACTGCGGGGCTCTACACAGATACATCCAAACTGAAATGGATGTTTTGGACATCTCATCACTTGGTTCTGCTTATCGATATGTTGTTAAAATCGAGCAAAAGTTTAAGTACCAGCACAAATGGGAGCTCGGGTCTGCAAATCCGCAAAAACCAAAGTATGATAAAGATGGCCCTAACAAACAGCGTCCTGAAAACCAGTCTAAGCCACAGGAAAAGAAGGGTCACAGGAAGACGAATAAGGACACTGGAAAATGGTGTGATTTCCACAATAGCCCCCCTGGCACAACACCGATGAATGTTGCTCAAAACAGTCATTGGTGGCCAAGATCAAAGACAAGGAGTCAAACCTTTATTCAGAATCTAATTCTGAAAATATTGGTAAAATACAGATCATCAACACAAACCCCACTACTATTGTCGCAACCGCAACAATTCAACCAGAAGAACCAACAGATACTGAAGAGGGGGAGTGCCTTTTTCATTCACAGATGTGGGTGAAAGGGACCCCACTGCATTTTATTGTTGATAGCGGAATCCAGAAGAATCTCATCTCAGCAAGGTTTTCAAACAATTGGGATTTTAGACAACACCACACCTGCAGCCATACAACATCGGGTGGCTTTGCCAGGGACGATATCTTCGTGTCAGCCAATAGTGTCAATTTTCATATGACATCCATCCCTTCAAGGATGAGGTATTATGTGATGTTGCCCAACTGGATCTCTGTGATGTTCTCAGTCTCGACCCCGTAGTGTCATTGTTACTTTGGGGGGTCATCGCTACAGAATACTAGAGATAGTTCCAACAACTATCCCACCTAAACAATACCGTAAGGTAGAATCTCATACTACAAAATTCAGCTTCTTCACAATCTGTTTGAAAGGTGAACAGGAGGATTCTACAACCACTATTGTCTCGGACAAAGCACCTTCTATCCAATAGAAGCAAATCGACAATATTGTAGCAAAGCACAAAAATTTCTTCTTCACACAGTCATCTCAGGTAGCCCAACTGGTTGAATAGATTCAACCATTGCAGCAACAGGTTGATGACACCTTCCACAAACCGAGCAGTGTGACATCTCCAACAAGGCAAGTAGCTCACCAAGATTCAGATTCAACAAACAATTCCCTCTCTCCCCTGGGAACTCAACGCAATGGAGAGCATTGCTTCCTAAGGAGGGAGGATTGATCTAGGTGGATATCGGTGGCCACCCACCTATTCCACGGGCTTGAAAAATAGTTTTCCATCTTGGCAATTCTTCGGGTTCCAAACTTCTGGGGTCATTTTGAGGCCCTAAACGATGTGTTTTGGGGATTTTGGGCCCAAGTGACTACTAAAGTCTTCACTTAGGCCAATTGAAAATCGTTCTTCTCGATTAGACCTTTCCAACGGTGTATCGAGCCCCCCAAATGGAGATTGTATGCAAAAGTTACGCCCTCGAGAAGTTGACGTATCAACTACCCCCATCGGGGCTCGCAAACCTTTTGGCTTTTCATCTTTCGGGGTTAGGGTTTTGGAGTTTACTTATGTTAAAAATGCCTTTGGAGCCTTATTGTAACAATTATCTTCTTGTGAATGAGAGTAGCCATCACATCTCTTCTCAAAGATAAGCTTCCACCATTCTAGCGAGTCTTTCACTCTGTATTTTTACAGTTCTGTACATTTTTAACATTAATAGAAATTGTGTATTACTGTATTTCTTTAATTTTGGAAATATTTATGTGTATTTCATTATAATATCTCTGCTTTCATTTCGTTCTAAAAAATAATCTGGATCAGTGGTATCATAGCAGGCTGCTCTTGATCGTTTTTCAGTGCATGTCCCCGACAAGGTCTGAGTATAGCAAGTTGGGTCTTAAGCTTGTCTCTCTTAAAGACAATCACTCTTGCACGCCCAAGAAACCCTCCACGGTGGAAGAAAAGAAAAATGACAGAGCAGAAGATTCTATCAATATGTTGCTTGAGCAATCTCTCACGCGACAGAGGGACAAAATGATGGAGAATTTTTCCCACATCCTTCAACGCCTACCAATAGCAATAGGCACATCTTCATCAAGAGGCCACTTTGGAAGCACCTCGCCTTTCAAGGTACAAGTGAATTTTGACATTCTCGTATTTAAAGGTCAGATAGATGTGGATGCCCTTGAAAAATGGTTAAACTTGCTAGAAGGGTATTTCTTTGTTCACAATTTTTTCGACAAGGAAAAGATCACCTTCGCACTCCTTCGGGCTCTCCCCCATGTCAAACATTGGTGGGAAACTTACTGGGAGCAAAGTTCCACAGAGGAGTTTGGAATATATGGGGCCCAGCCCACTTGTGTTTTTTTTGTGGATGCGGTAAAGGAATAGTATTACCATGTCATCTTCATCTTCGTCAAAGGTCTTAGCAAAGGTCGTCAAACAGTTGGGATTGTCGACAACACCACACCCACAGCCATACAACATCGGGTGGCTTCATCAAGGACGAGATCTCCGTGTCAGCCAGTAGTGTCAATTTTCATATGACATCCAGCCCTTCAAGGATGAGGTATTATGTGATGTTTCCCCACTGGATGTTTGTGATGTTCTCTTGGGCCATCCATATATGTGGAAGAGCCATGTTGTTTATGAGTCTCGACCCTGTAGTGTCATTGTTACTTTGGGGGGGTCATCTCTACAGAATACCAGACATAGTTCCAACTACTTTCCCACCTAAACAATCCCGCAAGGTAGTATCTCATACTACAAAATCAGCTTCTTCACAATATGTTTGAAAGGTGAACATAAGGATACTACAACCACTACAGTCTCAGACCAAGCACCTTCTATCCAACAGAAGCAGGTCGACAAGATTGCAGCAAAGCACAAAAATTCCTTCTGCACACAGTCATCTAAAGTATCCCAATTGGTTGAATAGATTCAACCCCACCAGCAATAGGTTCATGACAACCTTCCACAAATCGAACATCGCGATGTCTCTAGCAAGGCAAGCAGCTCGTGAAGATTCAGATTCAGCAAACGCTTCCCTCTCTCCCCCGGGAACTCAACGCAATGGAGACCATTGCTTCCTAAGGAGGTAGGATTGATCTAGGTGGATATCGGTGGCCACCTACCTATTCCATGGGCTCTAAAAACAGTTTTTCATCTTGGCAGCTTTTCGGTAGTTTTTCAGGTTCCAAACTTTCGGGGCCGTTTTGAGGCCCTAAATGACGTTTTTATGGATTTGGGGCCCAAGTGATTACTATAGCACTTACCTAGGCCACTCAAAAATTGTTCTTCTCGATTATACCTTTCCAACGATGTATCGAGTGCCCCAAACGATGATCGTATTCAAAAGTTACGCCCCCGGGAAGTTGACGTATCAACTACCCCCTTCGAGACCCACAAACCTTTTGGCTTTTCATCTTCTGAGGTTAGGGTTTTGGATTTTACTTATGTTAAAAATGCCTTTGGAGCCTCATTGTAATTATTATCTTCTTGTGAATGAGAGTAGCCATCACATCTCTTCTACAAGATAAGTTGCCACCATTCTAGCGAGTCTTTCACTCTGTATTTTTACAATTCTGTACATTTCGCACATTAGTAGAAATTGTGTATTACTGTATTTCTCTGTTTTTGGCAATATTTATGTGTATTTCATTATAATATATCTGCTTTCATTTCATCCTCAAATACAATCTGGATCAATATCCTTTGCTTACTAATCTGTCTTTGTTCTTTATGATTTATC
This sequence comes from Picea engelmannii, assembly GCA_009831015.1. NCBI lineage: Eukaryota > Viridiplantae > Streptophyta > Pinopsida > Pinales > Pinaceae > Picea > Picea engelmannii. Next base: position 249,895 of record ML798276.1, on the reverse strand, counting down.
CATTTTCTTTGAGTTTGTTTTTGAATATCCACTTGGTTCCTACCACATTCTTGTCCTTGGATCTAGGGACAAGTTCCCATGTATGATTTTTCTCAATTTGATCAAGTTCCTCGTTCATTGTTTTTATCTAGTCTTCATTCTTGCTGGACTCTGCAAAAATTTTGGGTTCTATTAATGAAAGCATTGTCTGTTCATAATAAAATCTATGTTTCCTTATTGTTTCTACACCTCCATGTGCATCCCCTATAATCTGATTTCCAGGGTGATTCTTTTGAACTATTTTTTATGGTGCTTTTGGCAAGGGTGTTTCTTATTCATCTTTCTCATCTTCAGTTTTTGGTTCATTCTCTTACAGTTCTTCAGTATCTTCTTCATTTTGTGATTCACCATCTTCTTCATCATCATTGGTTCTTCTCCATTCATCAATTTTTGTTTCATCTTGAGATTTGACTTTTCTCAAATTTAGATCATCTATTTTCACATTTTCACTTTCCACTATTTTGTGCAATCTTAGATTATAGCACTTATAGGCCTTTTTGTTAGGTGAATATCCCAAAAATATGCCTTCATCTGATCCAGAGTAAAATTTCCCTAGATTATCTTCATCCCTCTTGATGTAACACTTACTTCCAAAGACTTTGAAATGTTTCACAGATGTTGGTCTTCCAAACCTCAATTCATAAGGTGTTTTCTCATGGTTAGCTCTAAGTTGTGCTCGGTTAAGTATGTGGACTGATGTATATATTCCATCTCTCCAAAATTTGTCCAGAAGCTTGGATTCATTCAACATAATTCTTGCAGCCTCTTGAACAGTTTTGTTTTTCCTCTCAACAACTCCATTCTATTGAGGAGCTCTTAGAGCTGAGAATTGTCTCTTGATTCCATGATCTTCACAAAACTTATTGAATTCTTTAGAGGTAAATTCCCCTCCATTATCTAATCTTAAACATTTGGTTTTGAGATCTGTTTCATTCTTGACATAAGTCTTGAATGCTTTAAACTTTTCAAATGCCTTAGATTTTTCTTTAAGAAAATATACCCAGGTCATCCTTGTGTAGTCATCAATGATCAACATTAAGTAGTGTTCCCCTTATATGCTTCTAGTCCTAGAGGGCCCACAGAGATCAGTGTGAACAATCTCCAAGGGTTTTGATGGAGAATGCTCTTTTGTCTTGAATCTGACTCTTGTTTTCTTCCCTAATTGACAGTGTTTGCAAACATGACATGAGGGCTTGATGAATTTTGGCATGCCTTTTACAGCTCCCTTTTTACTAGATTTGATTAGATTATCAAATTTCAAGTGTTCCATCCTTATATACCATAGCCAACTTTCATCTACTTGACTCATATGGAATTCTTCTTCTTCCTCAATATCTAAGATATACACATTGCTTGAGCTTCTTGGTGCAATAGCAAATAATCTTATTGATCCATCTTCTCTTATTTCACATTTTTGGGAGTCAAAAATGAGTATATGTCCCTAATCACAGGTTTGGCTTACACTGAGTAGATTAGGTTTTAAATTTTCTACTAGCAACACATTTTCTGCTTTATTTTTCTTGTTTCCCGAGGAAACTATGCCTTTTCCTAGTATTTTGGCAAATACATTATCACCAAAAGTGACTTTACCTTTATCTGTCTTTGTCATAGTGAGAAATTTGTCTTTATCTCCTGTCACATGTTTTGAGCATCCATTATCAATATACCATTTTCACTTTTTGTTCTTTGCATATAGGGACATTTTACATTCTGATACTTTTTCATCTATATGCTTTTCTCTCCATATCTTCTTGTCATGTTTGTTAGTTTTCAATATCTTCAAGGAGTGCATTGGTAATCTACATTCACTGGTTTTATGGCCATAGTTGTTAGATTTGTGGAATTCAACATTGTACTTTTGTAAAGGAGAGAATGAATTATAATTTATTTTCTCTATATCATTCTTGTTGTTCTTATATCTTTGGACATTTCTTGGTTTGTATCTTTGGATATTTATTTTCTCTATATGATCACTTAAACCACATTATGCTCTTGTTTATGTTCGCATTCACAAAGAAACTTTTACTTGACGATTCTCCTTGCAAACACAATTAATTCTTTATACAGAGATAACTCATATAGGCACAATTATTTCATGAACATGGTTCTTGATCAACACCCAAACAAAGTTTTCCATTTGATTCAATGTCATTTTGTACATCTTATATTTTTTTGTCTACAACTCGAATAATCTCTGCAAATTCCTCATTACTTTATTTTCTTTTGTCATAGCTTTACTATTGTAATGGTTGCCATTAATCAACTTTCTCTACTACAATTTTTCTTCCCCTACAAACATAAATTCTCTATGACCAAAGTTGACATAAAAATCAAATTATTTCTCCTTTGTTCCTCTTTGAAAGGTTGAATAGCAGGGTACATTAACAAAGTTATAATCTAATGGATTTTGATGGATGATAGACCTATATAGATCCTTGTTGACATCAATGACCACTTCATAACACAATGTGACCATATTGGCCTTCTTGACATCAATTTCAACACCAAATTACTATGTCCAACATTCTCCTCGTTTGGAATTGATGGCAACAAGATAGAGATTTTTTATTTTAATATTGTTTTCTCTCCCCCTGTGACAGCAATGATTGAGAGGATATTTATTTTCTCCCTTTGAAGTGATGATCCCTCTGAGGTGATGCTCCCCATGTCCATATATTTTTTTATGCAATTTTTAATGAGGTATGGAGGTTACCCCTAACTTTTGTCTTAGATTTTCAAATGTACTTCTAGGTAAGGGTTTTTAAAAATGTCTGCAATTTGTTCTTTTGTGTCTACATATTCTACTTTCACCAACTTTGGAGAAACCTCATCTCTTAAGAAATGATATTTGATTGGGATATATTTGGTCTTACACTGCATTATAGGATTCTTAAAGATATTTATGGCATTGGTGTTATCATAGTTAATAGTGATGGGATGATCATATTTCACTTGTAAATCTTCTAGAGTTTGTTTCATCCAAATTACTTGTGTGCAGCAAGATGCAATAGCAATGTATTATGCTTTTGTTGTAGAGAGTGATATAGATGTTTGTCTCTTGCTTAGCCATGCCACCATGCATTTTCCTAGAAAAAATGCTCCTCCACTGGTGTTTTTCCTATCATCTTGACTACTATCCCAATCTACATCAGTGTATGTATTCAATGTAAAGTCTTTTTGCTTTGGATACCATAATCCAAAATTTGAGGTAGCTTTAAGATATCTAATTATCCTTTTTACCGCCTTTAAGTGAGATTCTTTAGGTGTAGATTGAAATGTGCCCACAAGTTCTACAACCTACATGATGTCAGGTCTCGTTGTTGTTGTATATAGCAGACTTCCAACCATTGACCTTTACATACTTTGGTCTACTTTTGGTGAGTCGTCCTCTAGGCTTAGTTTGCATCATGTGACCATGGGAGTGCACATAGGTTTATTGTCTTCCATTTGGAATTTCTTTAACATTTATTTGACATATTTATCTTGAGAAATGAATATTCCTTTATCTGTTTGAGTGACTTGTAAACCTAAGAATAAAGTTAGTTCTCCTAGCATAAACATCTCAAATTCTTCTTGCATTTTTGTGGCAAATGTTTTTCTTAGTATGGTAAGATTACTTCCAAAGATGATATCATCTACATATACCACCACGACAATCATATCTCGATCCTCAAATTTGATATATAAGTTGTTGTCAGTAGTCCCTCTCTTATATCCTTGATTTTGTAGATACTGATCAAGTCTTGAGAACCATGCTCTAGGGGCTTGTTTAAGACCATACTTGTTTGCACACATAGTCCTGATTTTTTTTTAATATGAATCCTTATGGTTGCTCAATATAGGGGTAGCAATGAGCTAGAGTGAAGGGCAGGGAAGATGGATATTCCTACATTTGATGCGTTACCTAGGACCACTACACAGGCTTGGGTGCAGAAGTTGGATGCTTATTTGCAGCTCGACCCCATGGAGGAACTAGATGCCATTAAGTTTTTTGTTATCTACCTGGAGGGCAAAAGCTATGACTAGTAGTACCACGGTATGAATACCTATCAGACAGTTGGATTAGGTAGATGGATTGTTGGTTGTCATTGATGTCAACTATTGGAGAGTGATATTGTATATTGATGTCAACCCTTAGTGATTGATGTCAACCCTTGCATAAAGTTCGGTAGTGAATTCCGGTAGCACAAAGGTTTGGATAATGGACCCAAGTTTGTTTGATGTAAATATGACTCGTTATTCTCTTGTCATCATTGATAATAAGTAGAAATGGATGAACTCCAAAGTGGTCCCCTTATGGTGAAAGCCCTCACGGGAAGACGCTTTGCGGATTGAGTTATCCTAGAAGTATGGTTAGAGAACCCGTGCTTATTTCTGGAATTATGAGATGAATGTCAGTGAATTTGTCAGTGAAACAATCCTAGATGGATATTTCTTGTCATGCCATTTCCGGTCGTATGTGGAACGTCACATAACTCTTCACGGTTAGAGAGTTATGGCCATGAGAAGTTGGAGAACCCAAGTTTGGGTAATGGACCCAAGTTTGATTGATGGATAACGGTATGAGTTTTGATATATTTTTAGGTAATACTATTCTATATGGATAGTACATGTCATTCCATTTCTGGTGGCATGTGGAACGTCACATAACTCCTCATGGCTTGAGAGTTATGGCCTTACGAAGTTGGAGGACCCTCATATGTCATCTAGAAGCCCCAAAACGTCAAAGTAGTCAAAGTGGTTTAAGAGTTTTTAAGGGTAAATAATAAAGTGAAATGATGAGTGTACTATAATTCAAAGTGAATACAAAATAAATTATTTAAATAATAAATTTAATGGAGAAATTAGAAGTGGGTTAACCCTAAAATAAGGAAAGTGGGTAAAGTGACCTAGAAGATGTTTTTAAGGAAGCTACTTGGAGAGTATAAATAAGAGGCAAGGCTCTCTCATTTTAAACACACTTGAGCATATTGAATACCTATAGGTGTATGAGGTAACCAAAGGATATCTAAGCTGAATTTCTGAGGAAAGTGAAGAAAAGAAGGCCGGAATTAAAGGAAGGATAAATTCTTTTGATGATGCTTTCTAAGGTATGTTTTTTACAGGTCATCTCACCATTTTCGCAATAAATTTTTTCTAGAATGGTTCAGACCATGAAATTGCTATTCCATTGAGGAAACATATCCAAGTATCTGTCATAAAAAAGTCATCTTGTGGGTCGTTGTATATTTTGAGTTACACTCCGTGGAAAATAGGGTTTGTGGTCAGTCCTGAAACTAGTCAAAAACAGGTGTTTCCGGTAAAAACATCATAAATTATTCATAACATATCCAAATATAGTAAGACAAAATGTGTTAGTTAGAGTACAGTATGTAGTATACTGTGTAATAGTTTCATATCAATTCAACAAATATTTCATGCGGGGAATGCTCTACAAGGTCGCTCTCTAGAATAAGCAAGAATTCAGCAAGGTGTGCCATTTTTGCTATAACTCCTTTTCTAAAAGGTTCCAAGTAGTGAAACCTGGAGGAATTGCATAAAACACATTGAAGAACATTGTTGATCAGTTTCAGATCTTTATTCATTACACATACAAAGTTATGATTATTTCAAGTTAGGGTTGTTGACTAATCCAAAACTAGTCTTGTGAGACTAAAGAAAAGTTTGATGAAAATGCTAGTCTCTTGTTGTTAAAGTTAAGGAAGGTTTTCAGGTATGTGATCATATACACCAGGTCTATTACAGTTACAAATCATATTTGGATGATGAAATTGATGAGGGATTTTGGTTGAGGTACAAGTTGGGTACATGATTGAGACAAGTAGTTGATGAGTTGGCACATACATGAGGTGTATAGTTGATGATACTGGTACATATTGATGAGTCATAGTTGATGATTACTTGACACATGATTGGTACATACTTGGTACATGGTTGGTTGCACTTTTTTATGGTACAGGTTGATTACAGATTGTTTGGTACAGGTTGGTGCATGGTTGATGCACTTGTTTATGGTACTGGTTGGTGCATGGTTGATGCACTTGTTTATGGTACAAGTTGATTATAGGTTGAGGTACAGGTTGATTCATGGTTCATGTTATTGGTACAGGTTATTTGATGCATGGTTGATGCATGGTTCAAGTTATTGGTATAGGTTATTTGGTGCAGGTTGATTGGTACAAGTTTACAACAGTATATCTCACAGTGATAGTGTGGCAGTAGTTCCATCATTCTACTTATACATCAGGGCAAGGATAGGTGGTTGTAGCCACCTTCTGATTGTAACCGGAGAACATAGGGGACTGTAGCCTCCTTCTGGTTGTAGCCAAAGAATTGGGGAGTTGGAGCTTCCCTCATGTTGTAGCCTGAGAAACTAGGGGGTTGGAGCCTCCTTCCAGTTGCAACTGAAAAACAAAGGAATTTGGTGCTTCCAATGAATGTAATTATTCAAGACATATAAGATAAAGAATTACGTGGGTTTCTCCCTCTTTCGGTTTCCACGTAAAACATTGGGGTATTGTGTATGTGTATGATTGTTCATTTGTTCATTGTTTATTTACTCTGCAGTTATTGGATGATAATGATACATTGATATAACACTTGGATTATATGGTTAAAAAGAGTTAAATTGCTCTATTACTGATTCACCCCCCCCTCTCAGTAATCCAACAATTGGTATTAGAGCAGGTTTCTTCAGGAAACGGTTTAACCACTGGAAGGAGAACATGGATTATTCTGAGAATGGAGTACCAATGTTTAATGGTCAAAATGGTTTTAAGTATGAGATGTGGAGCATAAGGATGAAAGTATTTTTACAGGCATAAGGACATTATATTTGGCTATCAGTTATTACAGGATGTGATAGTTCAAAAAGGGCAAAGACTGCAACCAAGAAGGAATTGAGGAAGAATAACAAAATAGCAATGGATTTCATTTGGGAAGGATTACCTAATCTGGTAAGAGAAAAGGTTGGTAAATGTTCATTAGCAAAAGAACTTTGGGATAAGTTACATGACATATATTCTTCACCCATCACAAATTCAGAAAATGCCAAAGAAGATGCAGACACAAATCAAGAAGAATTATGTTCACCATGTCAAGCAGATTCAGAAGATGAAGAGTACATAATCACAAGAGGTATGTTGTTTTGTTTTAATTGTGAAAAACATGGACATCTTGAAATAGAATGCCATGAAGGAAATGAGAAAGAAAAACTAATTTAAAAGGAAGACAATTATAAAGAAGAATCGATTAGTTCTTTAGATGAACTAAGAGAAGAAAACAATTCACTCAAGAAAGAATTGATGAAACAAAAGGAAAGTGTTCACTTTTTTTAAGAAACCCAATAGGTCATCGAGAACTTAAGAACTCAGCTAGAAGAAGCTAGAAAGATCGAAGAAAATCTTGAATATCAAAAGCAGTGTTTAGAAACCAACATAGCAGCATAGAAGGAAGAAGCAGAAATGAGAGAGAAGGTATTGATAGATCATATTAAGGAAAGAACCAACGATCTAAACCAGCTTGAGGCAGAGTTTGGTAAAGAAGAGAAAGGACTTGAAAAAGAAATAATCACATTAAAAATTTAGCTTGAAGAAGCGAAAAGAACAGAAGAATTCATGAAGTCTCAGATAATGAAGAAAGAATAAGAGGTTGAGAAGCTTGGAGAAGAAGTTGTCACATTGAGAAGTAAAATTGCCAAGCTCAACAAGAACATTGAAGAGACAAAAACATCCACATCAGTTATAGAGAATGAAGAAAAGCACTCTAGGTTGCTAGAAAAGAAAAATGAAGAAAATAGAAAGAGTTATGCAGAAGTACTCAAAGGAAGGAATCATGGTCAACCAGAATCTAAGAAAACTATTGAAGATACATCTTCAAGAAGACCATCCATGTTCAAGCCACAAAGAAGCTTCAATCATGATCATGATCAGTCAAGGCAAAAATTCAGAAGGACTACGCTACAAAGAAGATCATTCACTCCCAGGTATGCAAATTTATTTTATGGTCATTGTTTGTATTGTACTAACTTTGGACATAAGGTTGTAGATTGCAGAGATTATAAAAGAAATGTTCAAGCAAGAAGTTCATATGTGGTCACACGTAACATTGAGTGTTACAAATGTCATAAGTATGGACACATAGCTAGTTATTGTAGAAATGTGATCGATACGTCCATGAAAGAGAATATTGATATCAGATATAAGAAAGTATGAATAAGAAAACAAGAAGAACGGGTGAACAAAGACCAGGTACCAGAGATCGCAAGATTGGCAATAAAACAAGATGAAGAAAATTCTACAAAGAAAAATAAAGATGTCAGATACAGAAAGGTTTGTAAAATAAATGAAAGAAAGGAAGGACAGGTAAATAAGGAACAGGTTCAAGAGATTGTACTTTCAGGCATTGTAGTGAAATATGAATCCACGAACAAAAAGAAAGAAGTCAGAGATCAGAGAGATAATGAATCTACCAATGAAGATGATGATGAATCTACCAATGAAGATGATGATGAATACACATCAGAGCAGGAATTGTTCTGAGCCATCCGGCTTAGATACTCCCAAGTAATATGAATATTAGACAGGGGGAGTCTATGTGATAGTTATGATAGACCAAAGAACCATCCTTCGAGAAACTTGCAGAGTTTGAGAAGACAGATTCAGAGCAATCAGTTAGCAGAAGTACAGTTTGATAGGTTAATCAAGACTTCATGATAGTATAGTGATAAATGTGTTAGCATTATGGACAGTTGCGCAAGTAGAGTCTTGGAAAGTATGGATGGAGATGGATTCGTAAGAACACTTAGCATGTTTGGACAGATATATGATAGTGGACGGGAGCATGGATTCATAGATTGGTTCAGAGAGTGGTTCAGAGACAAAGAAACATTATCATAATGGATGATAATTACACAGAAAATAACTCGAACAATGCTAATGGATTCCAAATTGACAAATATTTTTTGGACACATGCAGTGCATACATCAGTTCACATTCAAAACAGATTAATGGTCAAAAACAACAATGACAAAACTCCCTATGAACTATGGAAAGGAAGCGCAGACAACAACCTCTACATCAAACTCAAGGTAAAAATTTATTAATTGAAATTTATGTTGATGATATTATTTTTGGTAGTGATGATGACAGGTTAAGCCAGAAATTTGCAAAGGATATGCAGAATGAATTTGAAATGTCATTACTTGGAGAACTATCCTTCTTTCTGGGACTTCAGATACGTCAAAGCAACCAAGGAATTTTTATTTCTCAAACCAAGTATATCAGAGAAATGCTAAAGAGGCTCGGAATGAAAGATTGCAAACCAGTTATCACTCCCATGCAAACCAGTTGCAAGTTAAGCAAATATGATGATTCAAAGTCTAAAAATCAGAGGCAATACATGTCAGTGATTGGCAACCTACTATATGTGACAGCATCCAGACCAGATGTAATGCAGGCAGCTGGACAGGTGGCACGATTTCAAGCAGCACCAAAGGATTCACATGTATTAGCAGTGAAGAAGATTTTCAAATATCTCAAAGGAACAAAAGAGCTTGGATTATGGTATCCAAAAGGAAAGGATCTATCACTTATTGCCTACACAGATGCAGATTGGTCAGGTTGTATTGATCAACGACGAAGCACCAGTGGAGTAGCGTTCTACTTGGGTGAGTGTTTAATATCATGGCTAAGCAAGAAACAATCATCAGTATCTTTATCTACAGCTGAGGCAGAGTATATTGCAACAACATCATGTTGTACACAAGTTCTTTGGATGAAAAAAACTCTGACAGATATACAGGTTGAGTATGATGATCCCATTCCAATCTATTTTGATAATACAAGCGCCATCAATATCTCAAAAAAAAACCCGGTGATGCACTCCAAGACGAAGCACATTCCAATCAAGTATCACTTTTTACGGGAACATGTTGTAGAGAAGAACATCATATTTGAATATGTGGGAACAAAAGACTAAGTGGCATACATCTTTACAAAACTGCTTCCACGGGAAGCCCTTGAGTATCTTTGCCAGAGACTAGGAGTAATTTCTACTCCAAAATGAATGCTTATATTATATGTCTTAGATATACACGAGGAAGCACCATAAATAGGACAAAGGGGGGGAGATTTATCAGATGCAAAGGTAAATGATTGGAGAGAGCGCATAGAGGCATGTTTCCAAGGGGAGTGATTGTCACAAGGGCAGAATGAGCAATATGACTTCAGAGTGATACCCTTTGTCAAAGGGGGAGATATTATTCATATGAAGGGAAAGAGAGTAATTAGAGGATTATAAACGCAAAGAAAAATCAAAGGCACATAGACAGGGGAAGCAGCCCCAAGGAGAGTTCAGTCAGGGGGAGCAACCCCAAAGGGAGATACATTTTTCCATTGAATTCAAAGGGGGAGAGATAGAAACATTGATAAAGAGTATAAGCATGAATGTTATCAGTTATCATGACTAAGTATTGCCATCAATGTTGGTGTTGCCATCAATGCCAAAGGAGGAGATTTTCAGACAGTTGGCTTAGGTTGATGGATAGTTGGTATGGATTGTTGGTTGTCATTGATGTCAACTATTGGAGAGTGATATTGTATATTGATGTCAACCCTTAGTGATTGATGTCAACCCTTGGATAAAGTCCGATAGCACAAAGGTTTGGATAATGGACCCAATTTTGTTTGATGTAAATATGACTCGTTATTGTCTTGTCATGGTTGATAATAAGTAGAAATGGATGAACTCCAAAGTGGTCCCCTTATGGTGAAATCCCTCACGGGAAGACGCTTTGCGGATTGAGTTATCCTAGAAGTATGGTTAGAGAACCCATGCTTATTTGTGGAATAATGAGATGAACACCAGTGAATTTGTCAGTGAAACTATCATATATGGATAGTCCTTTTCATGCCATTTTCGATGGTATGTGGAATTTCACATAACTCCTCACGGTTAGAGAGTTATGGCCATGAGAAGTTGGAGAACTCAGGTTTAGGTAATGGACCCAAGTTTGTTTGATGGATAACGGTATGAGTTTTGATATATTTTTAGGTAATACTATTCTATATGGATAATACATGTCATTCCATTTATGGTGGTATATGGAACATCACATAAATTCTCACGGTTTGAGAGTTATGGCCTTACGAAGTTGGAGGACCCTCATATGTCATCTGGAGGCCCAAAAGGTCAAAGTAGTCAAAGTGGTTTAAGAGTTTTTAAAGGTAAATAATAAAGTGAAGTGATGAGTGTACTATAATTCAAAGTGAATACAAAATAAATTATTTAAATAATAAATTTAATGGAGAAATTAGAAGTGGGTTAACCCTAAAATAAGGAAAGTGGGTAAAGTGACCTGGAAGATGTTTTTAAGGAAGCTACTTGGAGAGTATAAATAAAAGTCAAGGCTCTCTCATTTTAAAAACACTTGAGCATATTGAATAACTATAGGTGTCTGAGGTAACCAAAGGATATCTAAGCCTGATTTCTGACAAAAGTGAAGAAAAGAAGTTTGGAATTAAAGGAATGATAAATTATTTTGATGATGCTTTCTAAGGTATGTTGTTTACAGGTCATCTCACCATTTTCGAAATAAATTTTTTTATAGAATGATTCAGAACATGAAATTGCTATAACATTGAGGAAACATATCCAAGTATCTTTGGTAAAAAATTCAGCTTGTGGGTCGTTGTATATTTTGAGTTACACTCTGTGGAAAATAGGGTTTGTGGCTAGTCCTAAAACTAGTCAAAAACAGGTTTTTCGGGTAAAAACGTCATAACTTCTTCATAACATATCCAAATTTAGTAGGACCAAATGTGTTAGTTAGCGTATAGTATTTATTATATTTTTTAATAGTTTTAGATCAATTCAACAAATATTCCATCCGGGGAACGCTCTACAAGGTCGCTCTCTAGAATAAGCCAGAATTTAGCAAGGTGTTCCATTTTTGTTATAACTCCTTTTCTGAGAGGTTCCAAGTAGTGAAACCTGAAGGAATTGCACAAAACACACTAAATAACATTTTTTATCAGTTTCAGATCCTTATTCATTACAGGTACAAAGTTATGATTATTTCAAGTTAGGGTTGTTGACTAATCCAAAACTAGTCTTGTGAGACTAAAGAAAAGTTTGATGAAAATG
>ML798276.1:187083-215172 GCA_009831015.1 Picea engelmannii | reverse complement strand
ATATTGGTGGCCGACCACCTATTCCAACTGGATTATTTTGGACGTTTCCATGTCGGTACATCTTTCGGTACTTCTAGGGCCATTTTGGGGCTCTAAACAATCTTTTCTTGGCTTGCCACAATCAAACTATAGAAAATGTCAAAGTTTGATGGGATAATGCGTAGTTCTCGAAAATAACTTTCCAATGGGCTATCACACGCCTAAAACGGAGATCGTATGCAAAATTTACGACCACGGGAAGTTAATGTACTAACTTATCCCAACAAGGCCCACATGACTTTTGGTGCTTCATCTCCTAGTGTTACTTTTTTGGATGTCTATGGTTTTGGCATTCATTTTTATCATAAAAAAATGCCTTTAGAGCCTCATTGTAATCATCTTCTTGCGAATGAGCGTAGCCGTCACATCTCTTCTCAGAGATAAAGCTGTCACCATTCTAGCAAGTCTTGCACTTTGTATTTTTATAGTCTCTATACATTTCTTTCATTAATAGAAATCATGTATTGTTGTATTTCTCTGTTTCTGGCAATTTTTATGTGTATTTCATTGTAATATCTCTGCTTTCATTTTGTTCCGAAAATAATCAGTGGTATCAGAGCAGGTTGCTCTTGATCATTTTTCAGTGCATGTCCCCGACGAGGTCCGAGTATAGCAAGTTGGGTCTCGAGATTGTATCTCTTGAGGACAATCGCTCTCGCATGCCCAAGAAACCCTCTATGGCGGCAGAAAATAAAAACGACGGAGCACAAGATTATATTAACCTATTGCTTGAGCAAGCTTTCCCCTGACAGAGGGACGAAATGATGGAGAATTTTTCCCACATCCTTCAACGCCTTTCGATAGCAACAGGTGCATCTTCATCAAGCGACCACTTTGGGGGAACCTCTCCCTTCAAGGTACAAGTTAATTTTGATATTCCCCTATTTGAAGGTCAGATAGATACAGATGCCTTAGAAAAATGGTTGAATCTGCTAGAAGGTTATTTCTCTGTTCACAATTTTTTCGATAGGGAAAAGATCATCTTCGCACTCCTCAAGGCTCTCCCCCATGTCAATGTTAATGTTTACGCCATTATTATAGTTCTTTGCATTTCAATAGATAAGACCATCATAAGAACAAGATCACTGAGAAATACACATTCACAAGAGACACAACAATTATCTTGGGAAACCCTCTAGGGGAAGAAAACCCAACAAAAACTTCCTTATCATAAATAGCTTATACAATGTTCAAGAGATAACTCAAACCAATACAAATAGTCCTCTCCAAGAGATGCCCCACTCTTCTCCCTCTTTCCAATTGGTAATTGCAGCTTGCCTCATAAGAGAATGAGCAAGTGAGTTGTGTGTTTGAAGTGAGGCGCTACCTCTTATTTATACAAGACTGGCACGTGTGAAAGGTCACAACTGGCAGGGCCGACCTCTTACTCTGGGTGGGTAAACCCACCTTTAATTAATTCGAGGTCTTCCATAATAACTGTTGGGGCCGACTTCTTATTCTGCCCTTTGTAATTGTCCGATGACCAATCTGCAAAAGGGGATTTGGTCCTTATTCAATTACCGACATGATTAATCCACATTGGGGATTAATCCAATAATAATAATAATAATAATGACATGATTAATCCGCAATGGGGATTTAATCCAATAATAATAAGAATGCTCTTCGCAGTTACATTATTTCAACAGTCAAACATTGGTGGGAAACTTATTGGGAGCAAAGTTCCACAGAGGAATCTATAATATATGGGTCCGAGCCCACTTGAAATTTTTTTATGGATGTCGTCAAGGAACAATACTACCTTTTTGATAACTACGAAGACCAGTACATGAGATGTACCACACTACGCCAAGAGAAGAGCCAAACAGTGTCAAAGTTCACAAATACTTTCCATACCTTGTGCACCAAACTGGGTATCAAAGACTTCGAGCGACATCTGGTTCTGAAATATCATGGGGCACTGCATAGGTACATCCAAACCGAAATGGATTTCCTAAACATCTCATCATTGGGAGTGACCTATCGATATGATGTCAAAATCGAGTAGAAATTTAGGCACCAGAACAAATGGGAGTTTGGGTTTGCAAATCCGCAACAACCAAAACATGGTAAAGACTGCCCTAACCAACAGCCTTGTGACAACTAGTCCAAGACACAGAAAAAGAAGGGTAAAGGAAAGACAAAGAATGACACTGGGAAGTGGTGCGACTTCCACAAAAGCCCCTAGCACAACACTGATGAATGTCGCTCAAAATAGTCATTGGTGGTCAAGGTCAAAGACAAGGAGCCGAACCCTGATTTGAAATTCGATCCATAAAATATTGAAAACCAACATATCATCGACGCTGACCTTACTGCTACTATCGTGACCGCAATAATTCAACCAAAAGAACCAGTAGATCCTAAAGAGGGGGAGTGCTTCTTCCATTCACAGATGTGGGTGAAGGGGACCCCATTGCATTTCATTTTTTATAGCGACAGCCAGAAGAATCTCATCTCAGCTGAGGTCGTCAAACATATATGTGGAAACGTCATGTTGTTTATGAGTCTCGACCTCATAGTGTCATTATTACTTTGGGGGGTCAGCTCTACAGGATACCAGAAGTAGTTTTGACTACTGTTCCACCAAAACAATGTTGCAAGGTAATCTCTCATACTGCAAAATTCATCCTCTTCACAGTCTGTTCAAAGGATGCAAGAAGGCCACTACAACCATTGTAGCCTCAACACCTTCTATCCAGTAGAAGCATATTTCATAAAAGAAAGCAGATATTGTTTCCTCACCTACAATGGTGCCTACATAATGCCCCATCAACCAAAGACAACAGGTTGGTGGAACATATTCAACCCCGCCAACAACAGGTTTGTGACAACCTTCCACAGACCAAGAAGAGCAACTTCTCCAACAAGGCAGACAACTCACCAAGGTTCAGATTCAGAAAATGCTTTCCCCTCTTCCCCGTACACTCAATGTAATGGAGACCATTTCTTCCTAAGGGGGGAGGATTGATCTAGGTGGATATTGGTGGCCACCCCACCTATTCCAAATTCCAACTAGCTCATGTGGACAGTTTTTAGTTCAACATGTTTCTCTATAATGGGGACATTTCTTTGTAATTGTGGGCTTTGCACTTATGAGGCTATCTTGAAGCCCTGCACAGCATCTAGGTGGATATTAGTATCTGCCCACCTATTCCAACTGGTTTATTTTGGAAGTTTCCATATCAATACATCTTTCTATACTTCCAGGGTCGTTTTAGGGCTCTAAACAATGTTTTCTTGGCTTTCCATAGTCAAACTATAGACAAAGTCCAAGTTTGACGACATAATGTGTAGTTCTCAAAAATACCTTTCCAGCTAGCTATCACATGCATAAAACAAAGATCATATGCAAAAGTTACGACCCCAGGAAGTTAATGTACTAACTTACCCCAATGGGGCCCACATGAATTTTGGCGCTTCATCTCCTAGGGTTAGGTTTTTGGATGTCTAGGGTTTTGAAATTCATGTTTATCATAAAATCACTCTGTATTTTTATAGTCTCTATACATTTGTTTCATTAATAGAAATCATGTATCGTTGTATTTCTCTATTTCTGGCAATTTTTATGTGTATTTCATTGTAATATCTCTGCTTTCATTTCGTTCCGAAAATAATCTGAATCAACTAAGGCAGACAGGGCCAATAGAGACTTACATAGAGGAGTTCGAGAGGGTGGTCATAATGGTACTGGATGTGTCACAAGCTAGGTTGTTGATGCTCTTCTCAAAGGGATTGGTGGAACCCTTATGTGGTTTGGTTAAGGATTTTAAGCCCCACAACCTACATGAGGCTATTTGGAGGATGAGAGACTTGATGGGATCAACAACAAGAACCAAATTCAATCCAAGGCCACCACTAAACCAAGGGGTGAAGGATCAAAGAGGAATGGATAAAGGTAAAGGGAAGATGGATGAGGCTACTAGGAGAGAGTTGAGGAGAAAGCAACTTTGTTTCACATGTAAGGAACCTTGGGAACTAGGGCATAAATGTATGGGAAAGGGAAAGGTTCACTATATTGAGGTGATTTTTGATGATGAGGAGGAAGAGGAGATTGGCCACATTCAAAATAGAAAGGTCAATCAACCTAGGACAGAAAATGCGCAAGATGAAGGTGGAGATGAAGTAGATCTCGGTCAAGCAAGGGATAAGAAGATCACTATTGCATCCATTAGCGGGGTCCCAAAGTATAGCACATTAAGAATGAGAGGAGTTCTCCAAGGGTAGAGGGTTTATGTTCTCATAAATGGGGGAGCTTCACACAACTTCATTGATTCAACATTGGTAAAAAGAAGGCACATACCTACAATAGAGTTTGAGGGATTTCGTGTGGAGGTAGCAGGAGGCAACACTATGCCATGTGACAGGTATATTCCAGGATTGCATCTCACCTTGGGAAGGTATGACTTGGCACAAGAACTCTATGTGATGGACTTACCAGATACAAATGTTATATTGGGGGTCCAAT
This sequence comes from Picea engelmannii, assembly GCA_009831015.1. NCBI lineage: Eukaryota > Viridiplantae > Streptophyta > Pinopsida > Pinales > Pinaceae > Picea > Picea engelmannii. The sequence goes on along the minus strand of ML798276.1, from coordinate 210,665 downwards.
GGCTTAGTACCTTGGGGCTTATCACCACCAATTACAAGACCATGGAAATGTCATTCAATGGGGAAAATGGAAAAAGGGTGACTTTAAATGCGATGTCAGGAAATGCACCAAGAGTAGTTACAACTAAACACATGGAGGCCATTTTCAAGAGGGAGGACGTGGTTCATGCAACATAATGTTTAATATCAGTTCAGTTAAAACAAGGAGGGGCATCCACAATACTCCCATGCCATACAAAGAATAATTAATACTCACATCAAGGTCTTTGAGTCTATTCCACTAGGGAAACCACCAGATAGAGGATTTGAACACATCATAAGGCTGGAGGAGGGTGAAAAACAAGTCATCACCACACCATATAGACATCCCAAGAAATACAAGGATGAGATTGAAAAAGCTATCAAAGAACTATTGGACATGGGCCACATTAGGCCAAGCTCTATACCATTTGCATCTTATCTGGTATTCGTGAAAAAGAAAGATGGTATTATGCGCATGTACATTGATTACAGGGCCTTAAACAAGAAGACCATAAAGAACCGATACTTCATCCCTCAAATAGATGAGCTATTGGAGTTGCATGTGGCAATCTACTTCCCCAAGATTGACTTACGCTCTGGATATCATCAAATCAAAATGAGGGAACAAGATGTGCCCAAGACAACTTTCAGATGCCACTATGGTCATTATGAGTTCCTTTTTATGCCTTTTGGGTTGACCAATGCGCCAACCACTTTTCAGTCATGCATGAATCATGTCTTCAACAAACAGTTGAGGAAATTTCTACTAGTCTTCTTTGATGACTTTCTGATCTATAATAAAACACGGGAGGATCATCTTAAACATGTAGATTAAATCTTAAGCATCATGGAGGAACAATCCTTGTATGCTAAGGAATCAAAATGTGAGTTTGGAATGACTAAAGTCCTTTATTTGGGACATATCATTGGAGAAAAAGGGGTACAGGTACACCAAGAAAAAATGCAAACCATACTTGATTGGCCAACACCTAAAACACTTACATAATTGTAGGGATTCCTTGGCATTTTCAGTTATTATAGGAGGTTTGTCAAGGGGTTTTCTCAACTTTGCGCAACATTGACAGATTTGACTACGAAGGGCGCATTCAAGCGGAGACATGAGGCACATGTAACGTTTGACAGGATGAAGAAGGTAATGAGCACTTGTCTAGTTCTCTCTTTACCAAATTTTTCTCAACCATTCATTTTAGACAGTGATGCATCAGGGGAAAGAATTGGGGCAATTCTTATGCAGAATAGGAATCCCATTGCCTTTGAGAGCCAAAAGTTGAGAGGGATTGAGTTGTTGTATACCATATATGACAAGGAGATGTTGGATATAATGCATGCTCTTTCCAAGTTCAGTCAGTATTTGGTTGGGGAAAAATTTGTAGTCAGGACTAATCATAACAACCTCAAATACTTTTTAGAACAAAAAGACCTCAATGAGAGACAACAAAAATGGGTGAGAAAGATCCAAGCTTATGACTTTGACATAGAATTTTTCAAAGGGAATAACAACATGGCGGTTAATGCTTTGTCTAGGAGACCCTCGATTTATCCTATGACAGATATTTCAGTTGATTGGAAGGCGCAGTTGTTGGTAGAATACTCAAAAAATCGGTTTGTGTGTGAGTTGATGGATGGACAAGTACAAGCTGATAACTACAGGATCATAGATGACATCATCTACTACAAGGGTCAAATTTTCTTGGTTCCTGAATCTTTGTTCAAGGTGAAGGTACGGAAAATATCTCGTGACTCACCTTTAGCAGGACATCAAGGGTTCATCAAGACATATAGACGGGTAAGGGAAAGGTTCGCTTGGAAGGGTATGAAGGAGGATGTCATGCGCCACATTAGAGAATGTACCACTTGCTAGGAGAATAAGGATGAGCACACCCACCCAGAAGGCTTACTGCAACCCCTTCCTATTCCAGAGCACAAGTGGGAAAGTATCTCCATGGACTTCATTATAGGATTTCCCAAGGCCCATGGCATGGATTGCATCTTTGTGGTAGTGGACCGATTAACCAAGTTTGCTCATTTTTTTTCCATTTCCACTGATTATAGTGCATCACAGGTGGTCGAATTGTTCTTTAGGGAGATTTTCAGATTGCATGGGTTACCCAAAACCATTGTGAGGGACAAAGATAGTAGGTTTATGATCACTTTTTGGTAGGAATTATTTAAGTTGGTGGGTACAACATTAACTCCCAACACTAACTATCACCCCCAAACCGATGGCCAAACAAAAATAGTCAAAAAATGGTTGGAGGGATATCTTAGTAATTATGTGTCGGGACAATATAAAACATGGGTTAAGTGGTTGCATTTGGGTGAGTATTTCTACAACACCACTTACCACATGTCCATTGGTATGTCTCTTTTCTTAGCTTTGTACAGTTATGACCCCCTCACTTTTGTGGAGATTGTATTTGGACACACTAGAGCACCCATGGTACACGATTTGATCCAAATGAGCCAGGACATACCTTGTGTATTTGAGGCTCCATCCATATAGGAAAGCATCCATAAAGAAGAATGGCACTGAGAATATCAAACCTTGCTTCTATGGGTCATACAGGGTGAAGAAGAAAGTGGGAACAATTGCATACGAGCTTGAGCTATCCCCAAAAATCAAAATACATAATGTTTTGCATGTGTCATGTTTAAAAAGGGCAATAGGACAACACATCATTGCTAATAAGGGACTACCTCCAGTAGATGAGGAAGGGCAGTTGATCTTGATACCTGAAGAGGTGTTGGAGGTGAGAGAGAGGAGATTGAGGAATAGAAACATCAAGGAGTACTTGGTCAAATGGAAGAGTTTTCCCATAGAGGATGCTACTTGGGAAGGTGAACAGGCTCTAGAGAAAGCACGATCAAAATTGCTTGTGGGAAAGCAATTTCCAGTAGGGGAGAATGTAATGTCCCCCTCCTCTTGATGGAGGCTTGGAGAGACTCAGTAGTCTAGATGTCCCCACTAGACTATAGTCACGTGAGAAAATGGGGACTAGGAGGCACCAAAGTAACTACTTGAAGAAATAAGGTTATATTATCAAAGCAACTTTGGGAAAAAGATAAATTAAGTGAAATGACAAAATGAGGAAAAGTGAAGAAAGGTTATATTATTAAAGCAACTTTGGGAAAAAGATAAATTAAGTGAAATGACAAAATGAGGAAAAGTGAAGAAAAGAATCTTAGGAATTAATCAAATAACTTAAGTGGAAATTAGACATTGGGGGTATAAAATAAAAAGGAGGGTGCCTCACTCCACATTCTGGCCATTTTTACTTTTTCATCTTGAGCTCATGAGCTTGGACGTTTTGAGGGTTTTGGGAGAACAAACCCTAGAGATCAATAAGGGAGTGAAATATTCTCTTGTTCGTGATCCAAGCTTGTCCAAGGAGGTGAAAGATCCCTCCCTCACCATTCTACTCAGTTACAAGTTGTTTTCTATAGTGAATAAGAGGAGGAGATGCGTAGTCTATAAGTTTTCCAGCAGGAGGGCACATTACTTCTTCATTTCTTGAGCATTCTGAGAGATATCTTCATTCCAGCTTCTATATTCTATCTGCGTTATTCCAGATTTGCAGATCTATTGTATGGAGATCTTCTTATTATCTAAATAAAGGTCATATCTGAAGTTGTTGCTCAATCTATTGTGTTATCTCTATTGTCTTTGGTTATTGTATGTGTTGTTGTATATCTTCATCATTTATATGTTGTTAAAACTCCATGAAACCCTTCTAGCTCAAATCTAGATGGAAACCTGCAAACAATAAAGAAAAACCAAACACAAAGTCAGGAAAAACACATAAGTTCCTAGACAAATCAACTGGGGAACATTACACACTATATAGCCTTTCATCCTCACACAACAAAGTGCATAATCATTCCCTTTGAACAAAGGTGATTTGGTGGAAGACATTCCTTCTTGTTGATCCATTGGATTATGCAAAATATACCTTCCATTTATTAGACTGTGCTAAAGGCACCAACTTTGATACCAATTTTTGGATTGTAGTTCAATACTGAGAGTGGGGGGGGATGAATCAGTATTGATAACTTTTATCAATTTTTAAATAATTATTTATTAACTTTTATTGATCAATAAGAAGCTTTAGTAAATAACATCAATAAGTATAAACTTAAATTACAAATTACAAGTTTTATATGAAGATTGATTTAGAGCACCAAATATAAGAGACAACAATCCCCTTGTTCGAGGCACCAACTCTAGGAAGATCCAACTCCCCCTTTGTTTCAAGGCTCCAACCATAGGAAGCACCAACTGCCTTGTTTTAGGGCACCAACCCCAGGAACCACCAACTCCCTTGTTTTAGGGCACCAACTCCTTATCTGTAAACTTTTATTTAGTAAAGGATATTAATCATGTCTTGATCCTACCTTCCACCCCCACTTCATAAGTATCTTCGTCTTTCTTCCTTTGACTCTGCACTTGCTTCTGATCTTTTGATCAGATCAGAGTTCTCTTTTAGCACAGAGCTTCGCAAGTCAAGTAGAATACTGCGCACTACAACAATAGGTCTACGTACAGAGCTTTCTCTTTTCTTCAGTTCCCATCAATCAAAATTTCAGGTCCCGGAAACGAAACCATTTGTTGGCACAGGGGTAGACCCAGGGTTCAACGCACCAACAAAACCCTAACTACCGGCCCTTTCGACAACACCTGTGAAGCAGATGAAGTCTCACCCAAGGTAGAGGCAGGGGGGGTTGCAGGACTCAAGTGTCTACAACCTAGCTGGGACACAGATCTGTGATCACAATGCTCAACATAGCACTTAGCCAATAACATTCATTAGTCTTTAACCCTTATTCACATCACAGGTTAAAACCCTAATTACAGAACAACGCAGTAATAATCAATATTAAGCACATATAACCATTCATCACATAGCATCAGAGTAGACCTATCATTCATTCATGTATAAAACACTAAGTATCAATGGATCTACCTATTATACATCAATATTAAGCAAATAAATACATAAACAACATGAACATCATAGCACAAAGCACATCAACACATGATATACATGGTTCACCCCGGTGTGGGGCTACGTCCACCAACTCTTCTTCTCTTCTTATTAGTCTCTTCAATCTCCTTACAGGCACCAAGCCAGGAATCCAACTTCGCATAGGACAGGAGCTCTGCGCACACCTCGCCGGATCCTCCTTACCCGAGTTAGGTCCAAGCACAGATCCTTTACATAGTCTGTGCACAAAGCACTTATGAAATGCTTGCACTTATCTCTGCAAGCCTTAACACATCTTCTTGCACATAGCTAACATTATCACTAATCCATTGACCATTACAATCACATAGATCGAACTTTAACACTTAGCTCCTCTACTTACATCGCCTAACTACTTATTTATACATTACAAAAAGGGGCCTAAGCATGGTAAACCCATGGGCCGACATCCCATACCCGTTACATAAACCCTAAAACCCAAAAAGCCTGCAAAAAGGGTGAGATCCCGCGATCTTTGCTTCGCCTAGGCCCTCCGTCTTCGACCATCCTGTCGAAGTCCCAAAAATGGTGAAACACGACCAACGTTTCCACAAAACTTGGTCGAGGGCCAACAGGCCCCCAACACTCACCAGTGACTCATCCTGAGTCACTCTGATCTGGGCAATACTGCTTCGAAGGCCTTGAGCTTAGCTCGAGCGGCCTCGACTTGCTGCTTCACCAGAGCCTCCTTCTCGACGAACTCCTGGATGACTTGCTTGGTGACAGGCCCTTCCAGGCACTGCTCTACTGTTGTGACCACTTGTTACAGTTGTGCACCTTGTCCCTCGATCTCTTCAAAGAGGGTGTAGGCTTCGTCCTGCACCAGCTGGAGTCATTGTGTTACCTCCATCACTCTGCTCTGGATGGCAGTGACATGCTGCTGAACTACGCGCTGCTCCTGTGCCCTCTTCATCTTCTCCACTGTTGTAAGCAACTTCAATTGCGCTTACACTGTAGACACCTGTTGCTTCGCCTCCTGGAGCTATGCTTCCAATGTCCTCAGTTCTAGATCTTCTGCAAGGCACTCATAGGTCTGCGTGCTTCGGTTACTTAGTTGCTTGCATTCTGAATCCAACGCCTTGATTCTTTCGATTGTGCTCCTGGCAGTTTCTTCCCTCTAATCCCAAACTTCTTGTGGAGTGCTCGGCACTGCTTGCAGTTCTAACTCGGTTATTCTTACTCGAAGTTGTTGAATGGCTTCAACGAGCTTCCCCACTTGGCTCTCAGCTGTCTCTTCTTCTATTTGGGCCAAGCCCGGTACAGAGCAAAGTGCTCGAGACTCTAACTCCTTGACCGCAGTCTGCTCCACGAGAAGCTGGTCTTTTCATCTCTGGATCTGCTCTTTGTCCTCTTCAAACTTTGCTCTAAGGTCACCTCTATCTTGTTGCGCAACCTGACGTTGCTCTAGGGCTTCCTCCTTTGCTTGCTTCAAGGCTTTTGTGGCCTGCTCTTTTTCTTTCTGGACTCGATGAAGGCGAGGCTCTGTAGCATCTTCTATCCTTCATAGTTGGGTGGGCTCATCCCCAAATTCTGCACCTTCTGATGACAATGACGCAGTAGACCCTAATTGCGTTTCTAGCCTCAATTAATACGATTCCATCCATTATGGCATGGTCCCAATGGTCCAACAACAATCTTTCCAGCAATAACTGTGTTTCTAGCCATTTTAGAGCGTTGTTCTAACTGTCGGGACGCCTCCAACGGTCATATTTCTTCGTCAAGTTGAAGTTCCATTCTGCATTGTTCTACTATTCCAACGAGGTTCAAGTTCTACAAGCCTTCCTTCTGCGAAGTCCTCTCTGGAACCTCCTGCAATTTTTCTAACTTTGCTTTCTTCTTACTGAGCTTTCTGGCCTTCTTTCTTGTGATCTGAGTCTTTGGGTTCCTCTTCTGATTCTTGTTCTTATCTTCCCTTAGTGTAGTAACTTCGCACTATTGAGGGTCTTTCACAGGGTTCGAAGGTAATACTTCTTCTCTTACTGTTTCTGGGGTAGGTGCTCTTCTCCCTGCATGTATAAGGTTTTCAAGCCTTCCTACATTCTTTCAACATCGACAGCTAGGTCTCTGGCCCTCAGTTGCTTCGACTTGTCCTCTTGTTATTCTCTTGGTCGTCCTATTTCTCTGGTTATGAAGTCCCTCAATTCTTGTTTTTTCTATTCTATGGCTTCCTCTTCTTGTTTCCTTCGGGTCTGATCTTTCTCAATCCAGGTCCTTCCTAACAAAAGTAAAAAAGGAGAGTTGTTCTCAACAAACTTAATGACCTCAAATTCTTCTTCAGTCGATGCTCCATGGGCTATCATAGGTACATGAGTAATTCTTCCACATAGGGTTATCATCTTTCCTTTAAACAAGCCTATCATTCCCAACGAAGGAACCATGGCAGGCTTTCCCAAAATTTCCCAAGTACTTTCTGGCATAGTATTCATATGTGTTTCTTCATCCAATACACAGTCTATGTCGAAGTCTTCTATTCTTGTTTCTATACATTGCTTTTCTTTTAAGATCTCTGGTAAACTGATGTCTCTGTGATCATTCAGTGTTTCTTTCATCTGCAATAATATAGTCTCTGATTCTTTCTGGTGCTCTAGCATATCCTTAGTCTCTTGACCTTCTTCATGGTTTTCTTGGTTCAAGTTCATCTTTTCAACTTTAGCAATCATTCTAGGGCAATCCAAAACTTCATGACCAACAACTTTACAACAAAGACAAATAAGACCTGTACCAAGGCATTCCTTAGCAAGATGTCCCGGTCTTTTGCAACTATAACAAAGTGTCGATCCTCTCTTTCTCTTAAACGATCCCCAACCTTTCTTGTACTGCGCACTGGGATCCCAATGATGGGCATGCGATCTGCAATTTTTTTTTCTAGGGTCTTGCATCCACTAGTTAGTCCAAAAATTCTTTCTATGCATAGGAATAACATATCTTTCACTAACTCTATCAAATTTATTCAGATCCAATCTTCTTTCTTCTAGTTGTGCTCTAGTTTTCATACTAGGACAAAATCTATCAAACATACCTAGATCCATACTTTCGAAGCAAAATTTTCCACTTATCTTACCTTTATCAGAGAACAAAGCTTTAAGATCTTACCTCTTTTCTTCAGATCAGACTTCTCTTTTAGCATAGAGCTTTGCAAGTCAAGTAGAATACTGCGCACTATAGTAATAAGTCTACGCACAAAGCTTTCTCTTTTCTTCAGTTCCCAGCAATCACAGTTTCAGGTCTTGGCAACGGAACCATTTGTTGGCATAGGGGAAGACCCAGGGTTCAACGCACCAACAAAACCCTAACTACCAGCCCTTTCGGCAACACCTGCGAAGAAGATGAAGTCTCACCTGAGGTAGAGGCAGGGGGGGTTGCAGGACTCAAGTGTCTACAACCTAGCTGGAACACAGATCTGTTATCACAATGCTCAACATAACACTTAGCCAATAACATTCATTAGTATTTAACCCTTATTCACAACGCAGGTTAAAACCCTAATTACAAAACAACACAGTAATAATCAAGATTAAGCACATCAAACCATTCAGCACATAGCATCAGAGCAGATCTATCATTCATCCATGTCTAAAGCACTAAGCATCAATGGATCTACCTATTATACATCAAGATTAAGCAAATAAATACATAAACAACATGAACATCATAGCACAAAGCACATCAACACAGGATATACGTGGTTCACCCCAGTGTGGGGCTATGTCCACCAACTCTTCTTCTCTTCTTATTAGTCTCTTCAATCTCCTTACAGGCACCAAGCCACGAAGCCAACTTCGCATAGGACAGGAGATCAGCGCACACCTCGCCAGATCCTCCTTCCCCGAGTTAGGTCCAAGAACAGAGCCTTTACACAGTCTGTGCACAAAGCACTTACGAAACGCTTGCACTTAGCTCTGCAAGCCTTAACACGTCTTCTTGCACATAGCTAACATTAGCACTTTAGATCGAACTTTAGCACTTAGATCCTCTACAATCACATTACAATCACATAGATCGAACTTTAGCACTTAGATCCTCTACTTACATCGCCTAGCTACTTATTTATACATTACAAAAAGGGGCCTATGCATGGGTAAACCCATGGGCCGACATCCCATACCCGTTACATAATCCCTAAAACCCAAAAAGCCCGCAAAAAGGGTGAGATCCCGCGATCTCTTCTTCGCCTGGGCACTCCGTCTTCGACCAGCCTCTCGAAGTCCCAAAAATGGTCAAACATGACCAACGTTTCCATAAAACTTGGTCGAGGGCCAACAATGACTGATGTTAATCCTTTTTGGGCATTTTACCCAAATGTTTAAACCCACTACACATTGATAGATGTGACTTAATCAATGATTGGAACAAACAATCGTCATTCATTTCGGGGGCTGAGTTGCACCTCGAATCTCTTATGCCCTGGGGGCCAAAATCCCTAATCTATTTATGCATGGAATCATGATCAACAATTAATAATATTTCAAGGGTTTGAGATTTATTAACCTCTGCGCTTGTTTGTTTATGCAAGATGCATCTCTTCCTTCGATCTTGACCATGATCAACGATGGATTATTACTTCTAATCCTTGCTTTTGATCAATGACTATGTTTTAATCGCACGGTGAGCGGACGGTGGAGGTTTGATCTGGTTCTTTTAATGTCAATTTGACAGTCTGTATTGAATCTTGCTCCATATCGAGTGATCACAAATTCTCTTGGGTTCAACAGCTAGATCCTAGTCCGATCCAAATCTAACGGCTATTGTAGCTTTCTCCTAACTTCAATAATTCTTCACCTGCTAACTGGGAAGGATCCTCTATCCTATAAAGTGATCGATGATCACTTAAACCACGTTATGATCTTGTTTATGTTCACGTTCACAAAGAAACCTTCACCTGGCGATTCTCCTTGCAAACACAATTAATCAATATACAAAGATAACTCTTATAGGCACAATTACTTCATGAAAAAGGTTCTTGATCAACACCTGAACAGATTTTTCCATTTCATTCAATGTCATTATATACATCTTATATTTTTTTGTCTACAACTGTAATATTCTTTGCAAATTCTTGATTACTTTCTTTTCTTTTGTCACAACTTCACTGATGTAATGGCTTCCATTAATCAACTTTCTCTGCTACAATTTTTCTTCCCCTGCAAACACAAATTCTCTTTGATAAGAGTTGACATAAAAATCAAATTATTTCTTCTATGTTCCTCTTTGAGAGGTTGAATAGCAGGGTACATTAACATAGTTATAATCTAATGGATTTGTTTGGATGATAGACCTATATAGATCCTTGTTGACATCAATGACCACTTCATAACACAATGTGATCATATTGGCCTTCTCGACATCAATGCCAACACCAGATTACTATGTCCAACAAGGCAGCCTAAGAAAAATAAAATAAAAAATTACATGACTTTGTGCTTGGTCTTTGTCATTGTTTACTATCACGTATTTGAAGACTTCCCTAGAGCAAGAAATGTTGATTTTAGGAAGGAACCAACTTCTGTCTGCTACCTGGTTTTATGGAGGCATAAAGCCCAATATAATTTTTTCGCAGTCCAAAATGGTTTCATGTATGCTTTCAAGAAAATGATTCATGGTCCTACTGCATCAAGGTTGTTGTCGGAAGTTGCATCCTTTCACCGAGAAAGGAGTTTTTGAAACTTTGGAGGAATTTAGTCTGTTGAGATTGTTTAGGTTCCAGGGGAAACCCTTGTTGTTACGATTCTATGTGTCTAATCGAATTTTCCTCATTGAGGTGTGAAAACAATATACGTATCTAACACAATTTTTCAATGAGAAAAGGAGGAAACGATTTATTCCATTTCCATGGAGGGTTGGTGAGATAATCGTTAAACATATCTCCCATTTAGATGAATTTATTGTTCAATTGGATCAACTTAGTATGAAACAAGCCCAAGCCATCAAGGGTTTCAATCCTAAAAATTATTTTTTGCACACATGTCTCTAGTTGGGTATTCATCATATTTTGGTAAATCAGAGCAATTCGAAGGAGGGGGAGATAACCAGAACCTCCCCGAGGCCTTTGTTGAAGGAACCCTAAATGATATTGAAGAATTGGCAACCACTAATGAGTGCTACATGCAGAGAGGTATAGATACAACAAGTAAGAACCCCAATTCAACCAATATATCCCAAAAAAGTGCTCCAACAAAAACTAAACCTAGAAGTAGTGGTCTGGAACAAAGAAGGACAACCGTCGGAAATTAGATAAGCATTTTTGGAAGCAAGAAAGTAAGCAACAATGGAAGTGAAATTGGAAGAAAAATTGGAAGCCACACTAGAAGCAAAACGAGAAGCCAAACCAGAAGCAAAATAGAAAGCAACACTAGAAGCAAAACTAGATGTAAAACTGGAAGCAAAATTGGAAGCCATATCAGAAGCAAAACTGGAAGCCAAAATGGAAGCAAAATTGGAAGGCATATCATAAGAAAAACTAGAAGAAACACCTGGTTCTATCCCTGGCACCAAACTGGAAGAAAAATTCGAAGCCATATTAGAAGCAAAATTAGACGTAAAATGGGAAGCCAAACCAAACGCAAAAATGGAAGCAAAATTGGAAGGCATATCAAAAGCAAAACTAGAAGCAACACTTGGCACTAAAACTGGCGCTATTCCTGGCATTATTTTTTCGGGGCTATTCCTGGCACTAAATCTGGCACAATTATAAAAGGTCCATATTGCGCCTAGTTTTGCGCCAGAAAATGTGTCCGATTCATGGAGTAAAATACACTAATTTCCGATGCTAATTGCATGTCCTGTTGTAGTGATTCAACAAGCCAATCTAGGAACCAAGAATTTTAGTACAATGTAGTTACCATTGATCATCTTGGGTTCTTTTCACTCAAAACATTGTTAATTGAAGAATGAACTCCCACGAGCTCTATAGTTAAACATGGTGTATGACAATCCCTAAAAATGTTGTGAGATGAAAGAGTTTGTCATCTTTGTGATACTAAGAAGGTGGAGGATGAAAAACACTTTCTCTTAGAACATCCTACACATGCCCACATTAGATCTCAATCTCAAAATATTTGTAACACTACCAACCTTCTTGGCCTCTTAGCTAATCAAAACTATGGAGATTTAGGAAAAATTCTCTATAATATTGTTTAGCATAGAAATAAAATTCTCAAGCAAACCAAATAATTCCTTATCATTTTTCTTAAGGTCTAATAGACCAAAGTTGATCTTAGTGGATGGATACTTGAAGGCTCAATGCTAAGCATTGTTGCTGATTTTGAGATTAACAAATTTTAAAGTTTTTATTCCCCGTGAGGGTTTTATCTAGTTGCCAAATATGCCTATGATAATTTCATGTGAATGCTTTGTTGGTAGTTTATGCATAACTGCAATAACATACATTTTTTTATTGCGCCTTGACAATTGTCCTTTTTTAGACCACGATGACAAAAGGGAGGACTTGACAATTTCACATTAGTTGGTAGAGCTTCCTCCACAACGCGATTATAGGATTCACAACTAGTTTTCCTACATAGTCTCAAATGAGTAGACATACGATACAAATCAACCAATCAACCGATCACCATAGGGGTTACAATGATGATTGTGATATACATTGTAAGAGTTGTTAGCACAAGGACCATATGTGCTATAAGAGTCATACGAGTTATCAGCACATGGACCATGGGCCTTGTAGGGGGGATACGGTTATTAGCATAGACACCATATGAATTGTTATGACATGGACATAATGAATATAGGGGTTATAATACATTGACTTAGGTATTGATAAAGGTTATTAGCACAAAGACAATACAAGTTGTATGAGTTGTTAGTGCAAGGGAAACATGGGTTATAGACATGAGGACCATTCAAGTTAAAAAATATTTTAATGGTTATCAACTTGAGCACCATAAGATTTATAGGGTTTATTAGTATGTGAACCATAAAGGTGATTAACACATGGACCATAGGGATTATATGGGTTAGTAACACGAGGACTATTAACATGTAGACTATAGGGGTTAATAATATCAATTTAGATCTTTCGTAACTCCAAATCTATCAAGTGTCGAGAGGAATCAAATCTCTAGAAGTGAACACCTATTTAAGAATGAAAAATATTGAGGAAAATATTTGCACTTTTAGAGAAATGATCCCTAACGCTTAATAGATTTGAGGTTAAAGTAAATCTAGAGTGGTGTTATTTCATTTTCCCGTCATGTTATGTGTGTGTGTGTGTGTGTGTGTGTTATTTCGAGAGTGGTGTCATATAACATGAAGGAAAAATGAAATAACAACACTCTTGATTACACACACACACACACACATACAATGTTTATTATACATTAATCCCACTTCAATGTTATTATTAATATTTTATTTTGCCCACTTATATTTTGTTAAGGTTACATTATGTTACATAGCTCAAAGAATGTGTCTATCAATGGGTTACATGGGTTAGAAGGTTTAATACAAGTGTTGTATGTGTTATTATCATAGCGAGACCATACAAGTTATATGGATTATTAGTTCAAGGACTATAATCCTTAGAAGGGTTATTAACGTCAGGATCATAAGGATTATTAACATGGAGACCATAAGGGTTATAACAATTTTTTTTTTACAAGAAAGGTTGGAGATTTTATATTAAAACGAGGGCGAGACCTCAGAAAAAATACATCGGCCTTTCATGGAAGGTCTAAAGCTAGTAGAGACAAAACCCAACATATAGTAGCAAAATTACATAAAGGGTACTATAAAACTAAACCCAGATGCATACTAACAACACTAGAATATGGCTAAATAGACAAACTGAGAGATATATAGACGAAGGAGCAGGAGCAGACCCACTGGAACCAAAACTATTTAAAGATCGATGATAAGACGAGAACCACCACGTGGTCATCCACATGTTTTCTACCAAAAAATTAATATAGAGCCGAGCCATGGGGAGCGACACGCGAGCTCGAACATGACTAGGGGATGGGGACAAAACTGGAAATTGAATCATTGAGAAGGTAAGATCCCAAAGGGAGGGTTGAACCCACATTTGCAGGAAGGGGGGGCATTGGAGGAGTTAAGGGGTCAAATGAGGATCCAAGAATCACCTAAAATGTCCACCTCATTTATGTTTAGAGAAAGAAGGAGCTTAATACCCTGAAAAAGAGCAAGGGCCTTTGCCATGTTGTTTGAAGTGGTGCCAAGTACCCAAGCGAATTTTGCCTTTGTATTTCCTCCAGGATAAAAAATGATCCCCCCCACACCTACCGCCCTAGGATTTCCTTTAGTAGCTCTATCAAAAAATATAAAATTATGCGTGGACTTTTTTGACCACCTATTTCAACTAGGGGGTCAACTCCATGTACCATGAAGATATGCACCTAATGGTGCTACCAAGTTGAAGACTTGTTGGTTCTACAAGGCAATTTTGGCCTTCAACACATATTTTTGTAAATGGAATTTCCGCTCCCCTATGTGGGATAATAATGTAATGGGTCTGCATGGATCATAGTTTAGGTTAGTTGCCTAGGACTTTATCATTAAGGAAGTCCTTTCATCGAGTGTTTTTTTTTCCTCAGGTTATTAATTTGGCCTAACCAGCCTTATTAATTTCCCTTGAGTTTTTCACTCCCACAATAATCCTCCAAAGTGGTGAAAGGCATTCTAATGGTCGAACCCTATGGTAGATGGTGTCTAGGAATATTGTACATGACCATGCTAGACATCTCCTAGAGTCTTGCGGAATTCCATCGAGTCTAAAGTAATTTTTTTTAATTTTTTAAAATTACCTAGTTAATGGTAATTTTAATTAATTTTTTATAAAAATGTAAAAACTAGGTCCTTGGGATTTTGATAGGGGTATTTGTGCTCAAAAGAAATGGAATGAGAGCCCCTACACCCTTGGTCCAATTTTCAGCTCAATTGGACAAGTTTTGCTAGGTGTTTGTCCATGAGGAGTCTAAGTCGGTCTAAAACAACATTTTAATTGCTTGATTTGACATAGTAAAAAATGTCAAATAATTGTAATATGAGCAAAATGGTTAGAGAAAAGGTGGGAGATGATGTCTAAACCCATTCCTAAGCTACCCAAACCCTTTCCTAACCTTTATTCCCCCATTCCAGTTAGCCACCACTCAATAAAGTTATCCCCCCTAGGGAAGTTGTGCCCCCCTTGAGGAAGAAACCATGGAAAGCAAAAAATTAAATGGTGGGGCCTCCTCTCTCACTAAGTGCGACCTCCTAGTGAATCCACATCATTGTTTGACTTTTCAATGGATGCCAACTCACATCCCACTAAGCTACCAAAACCCTAAGAAGTGTGCCCCCCTCCTTGAGATGCTCAATATCTCTTTATGATTGACACTTGGAAAGCATCCAAGAGGAAAGCATCCAAGAGGGGTAGCTCTTGCTTCCCAAGTATAAATTAARSCCCYCCYCCTCCTCATTTCACATCTATTCTTTGCCTACTGTTACTATGCTCAAATTTCTCTCATCTCTCCCATTCTTTTCTCTTCCTCATTCTTGCTCAAGATTTTTGGAGAGAAGCTTGTTGCAAGTATTTGCAGCAACCTTTTACTGTCAATAAAAAGGAAAGCTTTGGAGGAAAATGGTGTGTTGAGAGTATTCTTGGTGCATCAAACTATTGGAGGTGACTTTGTATTGGTTTTTTTTYGTGCATGCATTTGTTTCAATTTTAGAGTAGAGATCCCAAGCAAAGTATTTTGCTTGGGTAGATTTGCAATAGTTTTATTGTAGATCTARGTGAGTAGATTTTAGATTWGCAAACTATTTTGTTTCCTCTAATATATCTACTCACCCCTTTGCTTTATCTTGTAGCATTGCTCACAAATATTTGCAGGTCATTTCTAGGATTGGAGAAGTTTGTTTCATATTTGGAAACTAGCTTTTCTCATCCATTTTCACCTTCCAAATTTTCTACAATATATTTTTGTTCTTTCCATTGAGTTATTTGAGTATTCTAACACATAGAATAGGTCATTTTAATCATTTTGTTTGCTAATTTTTTATGCAATTTTTTTTTGTGTAACTAACAAAAAATTTCTTCAGTTTGTGTCACTTTTTGCAACATTTTCAGCAAGCTTTTGCTTGCTGGTTTTTTTGTAGGTTGGTGACAAAAAAAGGGATCTACAACCCATTTGGGGCATGTACAAGCTAAGGATCAACCTCCCAAGTTGGGGTAACAAGTACCCACTTCTTTCTTTCCTATATTTCATTGTAAGCAAACCCAAGAGAGTCTCTAGGGCTTGCATTTCTATTAAGTCTTGTAAATTTTTCTTTTTTCTTTTCCTAGTTTGCCTACACCTAGCATAGAGTTTGGCCATGCCAACCATGATATAACGTAAGGCTAGAGTTTAACATTTTATTTTAGCTTTGTTTACTTTACTTGCTTGCCCCACTTGTCCTTAAGACAAGGTTGTGTGGCTAGGATAAGTTTTATTTCAAATTATTTATTTTATTACCCACTTGTGCACAAAACCAGAAAGCTTTGTCCTCCATCTTTTGCACTTGTTGTGGTTGCAATAGTTCATATTTATTTCAAGTTATTTCATTTTATTATTTGTTTTCCCACACCTAGGATAGTGTTTGGCCAATCTAACCATCATAAATCGTAAGGCTAGGTAGATGTTAATGGTTATTGCTTCTATTTGTTCATGCTTTATGGTTTATATCTTTAGATCTTAGAAGCTAATCATATAATGTTTGCTTAAGTCCATGGAGGCATAATCATTTACTTGTCTATTATATCTTTACTTTCAAGTATTTGTAAGCTATTTCATTTTATAAGTGCTTTACTCTTTCATGCAATTTACTTTTGTCAAGTACTTTTGTTTCACTTGCAAGCACTTTACTTTCAAGCACTCTACATTGCAAGCATTTAACTTAACTTAACTCAATCAACTTTAAGGTTCAATTTATCTTTAGATATTTAGGGTCTTAATCAATCTAGTTTAATTAGAGAACCTCTAACTGTCCCATCTTTGTTATCAAAAAGGGACTTGAGGAAAGAGCTTAGGGTGCTAGATCATGGATGGTCTCACGGCACCAGGTGTCCCCCTTGTTTGAATACTTTTGTTCCCCGGATTGACCTGTGGAGCTAGGGTGGGGCCTTGTTTGCCTCACTTATTGAGCACCCAACAGTCCTTTTGGTATAAGCGGGGAGAGTTCCAAGGAAGTCACATATTTTTAGGATTCACACTTCAACTAACCAACTTAATTAATTCTAAAATTCATCCACCACAACCTTGTTTCAATTTCATTGTCTATTTCATGGTTCATGCTTTATAATTTTGCAAGCACTTTCATGCAAATTACTTTACATGCAATTTTATTAAGCAATTTGTGGATGTTAACTAAGTGAACTTAGAAGTTGCGCATTTCTTTCCCTTGGAGGCTTTATTGCTTTCTCTTTTCATCCATCTTGAGTTGCGCACTTGCCCTTGGAGGCCTTCTTTTGAGTACTTTCATTTGATTTCAGTTGTGTATTGAACCATTGGCTTAACCCCTTGAAGTTGCGCATCTTGTGGAGGCAACTTCACAGTTTGGGTTTGATTGTTGTGTTGTGGTGATCTTCTCTTGAGCAATCTTTCTTTTCCCCGCACAATCAAGTTAGCTTCAAGTTAGTGCTTGCTTTCTTGCTTTGTTCATAGTTGTATATTGTTGTATCACTTAGTTATTCTTTGCATCTTAACTTTTGTAGATAGTTGTTTGTTTCATTGTATCTAATTCAATTTTAAATCTTGCAAAGTAATTCTTTTGTATCTAATTGTAATCATTTGTAAAATCTAATCTCTTTGTAACTTTAATTGACCCCGCTGCCCAACCTTAGGCATTAGTCTTAGTTGTCTTAGGAAAAGGGCTTGCCTTTGCATTGAAATCTTTCACTTTGCATTGTTTGCTTCTCATATAGGCTAGATTCCCCCAAAACCTTTAACTAATTAAAATCAATTCCTAGAATTAACTTTTTATCTCACATAGTAACTAGGGTCTACCCCCCTTGGCTTCCCTAGGAGTAAGCCTAAACGGAAGAAAATCAAGTCGAGGTGATAGTGGGCTTGAACTTAGGCATTGTGCCTCCAAGGACACACTAAGTGTATTGAACTTAGTCCACGTTAGCAAGTGTGTATAAGGACGACAACATACTCTTTCCGCCAACTTGCAAACTGCAGCGGATGAAGATGAATTTCCTAATGATGTCGAACAGTTGACTGAGGAGAGGGAAATTCTGGAAGATGAGGACGTTGTGGGCTAACCAATTTTCCAAAGAATGAATTTAGGAAGAGCAGACCAGATCCACCCAATGATGGAGTGGCGAGGAAAGGGGGATGGATAGGCTTTCCCCTGGTTACGAAAAACTCCCCCCACTGAGTAAGGAAGAACAACATTAGGAGCAAGCGAGAGGAGGGAAAGATGCCAAACTTCTTTGACAAACTCACAATCCAGGAGAAGGTGCTTGGTACTTTCACTGTTCTTCTTACACAAAAAGCACCAGGTTGGGCCTTGCTTACCACGTTTTTTTATTATCCTCGGTGATAATTTTCCCTTGCACTGCGAGCCAGCAGAAAAAAATTGACTTTAAGGGGGGCATTGTTAGCCCAGACATTCTTCCAAATACTAGAGGATGGTTGTCTCATCTGTTGATTCAAATTGAGATTGTAACCATGATTAACATAGTAGGAGCCTTATTTATTCCCCCAACCTCTTGAATTTGGTTTATCCTTATGGATGGGGGTGTTCCCTTTAAGGAAGGAGAGTAACGCTGGAAGACATGGCTGAAGGTGATCGGGGAAAGCAGGTAAAGCCCAATCACACCACGATCCATCCTGATTCCAACAACAGATATCGACCAATTTATCTATACCCCGACTCTTCATCCACTCACATAAATCTTTGAGATCATGTTTGTTGGCTAGAGGGATGTCTCCAAGGATACCACAAGAGCATAGTTTAATCCTGTTACCATTTCCATGGATCTAGTGGAGGTTTTGATGAAACAAGGGCCAAGCTTTAACACAAAGTTTTAAGATTTGGGTTCCTGAAGAGAATCTTGGAGGTTTATCCAAGGCTCTTAAATGCCTACCTTTGAGGTATTTGCGGAGGAGAACCTTTTGATTCCAGTCTATGTTTGAAGATACAATCTTCCATAGGAGTTTTTCTCCAAGAGCCTTATTCATTAGACTGGGTTCTTTGATTTGGAGCCCCCTCCTTCCTGCTTACTTTTTTTAACCACGTTCCAACTAACCAGCGGGAGCCTGTGTTCGTTATTTTGGCCTCCCTTCCAAAGAAAGGCTCTAATGATCCTACTGATCTCGTCTTGGACATATGCAGGAGCAAGCAGGATCGAACTGAATTATATCGGGATGGAGGAGATGATAGACTTAATAAGAACAAGGTGCCCAGCCTGGTTCAACGACGAGGCTCCCCATTGGTTGATTCTGTGATGAATTTTATCAACAATACCCACCCAAGATTCTTTGGAGTTGGAGTGTTTGGCTATAGGCACCCCAAGATATTTTAAATAGTCCTAATTCAATTGAGGGGTAAATCCCAATTCCCTTGCTATATCTGAAAGAGTGTGATTGCTAACATTCCATCCAAAAACTTTGCACTTTTGCTTGTTAACCATGCTACCCAAAGCAATGCAAAAGAGGTAAAGGATCTCATTGAAACGGGAAGCCATGAGAACTGAGGCCCCTCCAAGGAACAAGGTGTCATCCGTGAATTGAGAGTGAGTAAGAGGTTTAGTTCCTCATGTAATCTTTAATCGAAGAATTCCATCATTCAACCTGGCATCGTCCAAAGCACGGTTGAGGGACTCAACAACCAGGATGTAAAGCAAGGGAGAAAGAGGACAACCTTGCCTCAAACCCCACGAGAGAGGGAAGAAACCTACAACACGACCATTGACCAAAGGGGCGATCCAAGGAGACACAATATAGGCCTTGATCCACTGAATGAAATAAGGGGCAAAACCAAATTTTTCCATAGTTCTAAGAATCATGGAGTGATTAACCCGATCAAACAGATTGGACATGTCAAGTTGGACTATCGTCCCACTCTCCTTTCTCCTTATGTTTGAATGAATAGCTTCTTGAACCAGAATGATGTTATCAAAAGCTTGTCGACTAGGGACAAAACCATTATGGTTCTTTGAGATTAGACGTGGAATAATGGCCTTGAGTCTTTTAGATAGAATTTTTGAGAAAATTTTATAAGAAACATTGTAGAGAGATATTGGTATGTACCTGGAGAATGAAGTGGGTCTAGATTCCTTGGGGATGAGGGCAAGAAAGGAAGAGTTAATTGCACCCCCCAGCTTCAGTTTTTCATAGCATACAAAATCATTTTGAGTAAATCTCTTTTAATGATGCTCCAACAAGACTTATAAAAAGAGACCATGAATCCATCCGGGCCCGGGGCTTTATCTGCTTCCATTTTATAAATTATTGCTTTAACTTATTCCTCAGTGATGTCTTGGGTAAGCTCTGCATTATCTTGAGGGGATACTAAATGAGGAATGTGATGAAGAAGGGCATCTTGAGCATGATATCTATCTTCTGATTCTTCTTGATAAAGAAATTTAAAATGATCATGTACAACTCGTTTTATCTCATAGAAATATGAAGTTTTCCTACCATCTGTGAGTTGAATTTCCATAACAACATTTCTGATTTGGCGCCATTGCGCTTGCTTATGAAAGAAAGAAGTGTTTATGTCCCCCGCCTTGAGCCATAACTGCCTTGATTTGATTCTCCGTTAGACCTCTTCCTATCTGTGGGCTTGATGTACTTCAAATTGGAGAGTTTTTTTGATGTTCGAGTCCTGTTCTGAAAAATCTTTGGACTCCAGAGCTTTTTCGAAAGCTTCAAGTTGGGCTTGTTTTTGTTTGCGAATTTCCATAGTGGGGATTGGGTCAGCCTTAACCCAATCTTGTAGGGCCAGCTTAAATCTATAGATTTTTTCTTCCCAAATGAAAAAAGGTGAGCCCCTCACATCATCATTCCACGTTACATTAACCTGGTCTAGGAAGCCATCCCTAGATGACCAGTAAAGGTGAAATCGAAAGGGGATGGGGTCTAGGTTCGGGGAGCTGTCTAATAAGAGAGAAATCAGCCTGTGATCGGAGACAGAGGAAGTGAGCATTTGGGAGGAGATCAACATACGTGGGAGTAGTAAGGAGCTTTGGATCCAAAATATGTCAAGTCTTGCAACCACATGTCTCAGCCCAATTCTTTTGTTGTTCTAAGTGAAGAGGCTATTTTTGGGCTTTATATCCACCAAATCCCAATTGAGAACAAGGTCCTCTGCATATTCTCTGAATGGATCACGGACATATGACACCCCTTTCTTTTCTTTTCTTTCCATGACAATATTAAAATCGCCTATGAGAATAAGATTTTGAGTAGGATCTTCCATGGGCCAAGTGAGCAGGGAGACCCAACAGGATTTCTTTTCCAAATAAGAGTTTGGCATATACACATTGATGATTTTGAACTGATGAGATTGAAGATGAATCAGGGTGGAAGAGATCCAATGATCTTGTTTTTCACAATATACTAGATCAAACTTTCTTAAATCCCATAAAGTTTCTATTCCCCCAGAGGCACCCTGGGAGCTTAGCGCAATTCCTTTGCTCCATTTCCAAAGTTGAGGAAGTCGTTGTAGGATCTCGGATTCCTCTTTTTTCATCTCTTGGATAAGCAAAATCTTTGGTTTTTCCACTCTGATTAGATCTTTCAAAGATTCTTCTTTTATTTGATGACCCATACCTCTGCAGTTCCAGGAGATGACCTTCATTATTTACTTTTGGCAAGAAGAGGACCACCCCCCTTAGGGTCCAAAATCTTTGATTTGCCATTATTTCTGGTGTTTCTTTCAGATCTGCTTAAGATTTTATCAATAGTGGGTTATGATCCTGTGACCTTTTCACGCTCTGCCTCTACTTCTCGTCGCTCCATGTCAGTCTTTCTTCCCTTACAAGATTCCACCTCGACATCTAAGGCTTCTTCACCTAGATCAAAACAACAATCTTTTGAGGCCGAAGAGATAAAGGGGACGACTTGGGGGTGTTGTTCTACAACCACGAATTGCGAATCTGGGGGAAGGTGAACCGGGGAGGGGGTGGGCGGTTCAGGGGGGAGCAAGGCCGAGGAATCAACAAGAGCATGGAAAGAATTGGAGGATAGGAGGGGAGGGTTTTGGATTGGAGGGGGCTACACTGGATTCATAGGAATTGACTTCTTGGATTGTTAGGTATTCTTGGGAATTCGAGGGACACTTTTTCTTTGAACAATCATCCACTGAGCCTGCCCTTCTTCAGAAGATTGTTTATCTTGAGAGTTATGAGCAAAATGAGAACAATTTTTGGTGAAGTGGCTATATTCGTGGAATTTTCGGCATTTAAAGGGAAGTTGTTCATAGTCCAATTGTTGGACATGTTCCCATTCATCGATCTTGAGCAAAATCGCTTCAGGGAGCCCGACCTTAAGATATACTTCAACACAGATCTAGGCGCATGAGTATTGATCTTTCGGATCTGCCCAATCTATGTATTTTCCAAGCGTGTTCCCAACCACAATCAATGATTGATCATTCCAACAATGGATTGGGAGGTGGGGGAGACGAACCCACACATGAATAGTCAAAGGAATATCATTAGACAGATCAAAATCAGGGTTCCAACTATTTAGGTAAAGGCCTATAGGACCCATGAAATAGGGACCATTGCAAAAGATCAGATCCCTATCAGCCTTTGATTCAAAGTGAAATACAAAGAAACCATTACCAACGCTGAAGATCCTTAGGCCGTCCTTGATCAGAGGTTTCCAATTTTTTTCCACCCAGATCTACATAGATCTTGGGGAGGGCCATAGTCTTGTGAATTGTTTGATGACCATGTGCTCAACTAGCGATAGCGCCACGCACCAAGGAGCTGCTCCCGAGAGCGAGACAACCAGAATCAAGTCTAGCTTCTTAACAAATTTAGATTGTGGAGAGTGAGAAGGCCGCTTACCTAGCGCCGAGATCATCCTGCGGAAAGCGTCAAACTCAAGAGGCAGAGGGGGAGGGGGGACAGATCCCCACTCAGAGCCCATGTCGAATCATATAGATACAAACCCTAGGCGCAACAGCAGAAACCCCGATCCAACATTTGTCTTAAGGTTTATAACAATTACTAATATATAAACTATAAGGGTTATTGGCATAGGGACCATGAAGGTTATATGGGTTATACTCAAGGCTATAATAACAATAATAATTATGGAAGTTATAGGGGTTATTAGCATGGTGACCTTGGTGATGTTAGGGGTTATTAAAGACAATAGATGTTATATGGGTCGCATGGATTCTGTTAGCACCATAATTTTCATAGCTAGAGATAGAGGTTTATCCAAAGATTTCAAAGTCATGACATGATCTTGGGAAAATCAAGGAATTCCTAGATGAGTCATAGGTTAGGGTAAATATCATGTCAAAAGGTATTATGGTTCATCATCACCTTTCATGAGGTTAG
>ML798276.1:144064-187033 GCA_009831015.1 Picea engelmannii | reverse complement strand
GCAAACTATTTTGTTTCCTCTAATATATCTACTCACCCCTTTGCTTTATCTTGTAGCATTGCTCACAAATATTTGCAGGTCATTTCTAGGATTGGAGAAGTTTGTTTCATATTTGGAAACTAGCTTTTCTCATCCATTTTCACCTTCCAAATTTTCTACAATATATTTTTGTTCTTTCCATTGAGTTATTTGAGTATTCTAACACATAGAATAGGTCATTTTAATCATTTTGTTTGCTAATTTTTTATGCAATTTTTTTTTGTGTAACTAACAAAAAATTTCTTCAGTTTGTGTCACTTTTTGCAACATTTTCAGCAAGCTTTTGCTTGCTGGTTTTTTTGTAGGTTGGTGACAAAAAAAGGGATCTACAACCCATTTGGGGCATGTACAAGCTAAGGATCAACCTCCCAAGTTGGGGTAACAAGTACCCACTTCTTTCTTTCCTATATTTCATTGTAAGCAAACCCAAGAGAGTCTCTAGGGCTTGCATTTCTATTAAGTCTTGTAAATTTTTCTTTTTTCTTTTCCTAGTTTGCCTACACCTAGCATAGAGTTTGGCCATGCCAACCATGATATAACGTAAGGCTAGAGTTTAACATTTTATTTTAGCTTTGTTTACTTTACTTGCTTGCCCCACTTGTCCTTAAGACAAGGTTGTGTGGCTAGGATAAGTTTTATTTCAAATTATTTATTTTATTACCCACTTGTGCACAAAACCAGAAAGCTTTGTCCTCCATCTTTTGCACTTGTTGTGGTTGCAATAGTTCATATTTATTTCAAGTTATTTCATTTTATTATTTGTTTTCCCACACCTAGGATAGTGTTTGGCCAATCTAACCATCATAAATCGTAAGGCTAGGTAGATGTTAATGGTTATTGCTTCTATTTGTTCATGCTTTATGGTTTATATCTTTAGATCTTAGAAGCTAATCATATAATGTTTGCTTAAGTCCATGGAGGCATAATCATTTACTTGTCTATTATATCTTTACTTTCAAGTATTTGTAAGCTATTTCATTTTATAAGTGCTTTACTCTTTCATGCAATTTACTTTTGTCAAGTACTTTTGTTTCACTTGCAAGCACTTTACTTTCAAGCACTCTACATTGCAAGCATTTAACTTAACTTAACTCAATCAACTTTAAGGTTCAATTTATCTTTAGATATTTAGGGTCTTAATCAATCTAGTTTAATTAGAGAACCTCTAACTGTCCCATCTTTGTTATCAAAAAGGGACTTGAGGAAAGAGCTTAGGGTGCTAGATCATGGATGGTCTCACGGCACCAGGTGTCCCCCTTGTTTGAATACTTTTGTTCCCCGGATTGACCTGTGGAGCTAGGGTGGGGCCTTGTTTGCCTCACTTATTGAGCACCCAACAGTCCTTTTGGTATAAGCGGGGAGAGTTCCAAGGAAGTCACATATTTTTAGGATTCACACTTCAACTAACCAACTTAATTAATTCTAAAATTCATCCACCACAACCTTGTTTCAATTTCATTGTCTATTTCATGGTTCATGCTTTATAATTTTGCAAGCACTTTCATGCAAATTACTTTACATGCAATTTTATTAAGCAATTTGTGGATGTTAACTAAGTGAACTTAGAAGTTGCGCATTTCTTTCCCTTGGAGGCTTTATTGCTTTCTCTTTTCATCCATCTTGAGTTGCGCACTTGCCCTTGGAGGCCTTCTTTTGAGTACTTTCATTTGATTTCAGTTGTGTATTGAACCATTGGCTTAACCCCTTGAAGTTGCGCATCTTGTGGAGGCAACTTCACAGTTTGGGTTTGATTGTTGTGTTGTGGTGATCTTCTCTTGAGCAATCTTTCTTTTCCCCGCACAATCAAGTTAGCTTCAAGTTAGTGCTTGCTTTCTTGCTTTGTTCATAGTTGTATATTGTTGTATCACTTAGTTATTCTTTGCATCTTAACTTTTGTAGATAGTTGTTTGTTTCATTGTATCTAATTCAATTTTAAATCTTGCAAAGTAATTCTTTTGTATCTAATTGTAATCATTTGTAAAATCTAATCTCTTTGTAACTTTAATTGACCCCGCTGCCCAACCTTAGGCATTAGTCTTAGTTGTCTTAGGAAAAGGGCTTGCCTTTGCATTGAAATCTTTCACTTTGCATTGTTTGCTTCTCATATAGGCTAGATTCCCCCAAAACCTTTAACTAATTAAAATCAATTCCTAGAATTAACTTTTTATCTCACATAGTAACTAGGGTCTACCCCCCTTGGCTTCCCTAGGAGTAAGCCTAAACGGAAGAAAATCAAGTCGAGGTGATAGTGGGCTTGAACTTAGGCATTGTGCCTCCAAGGACACACTAAGTGTATTGAACTTAGTCCACGTTAGCAAGTGTGTATAAGGACGACAACATACTCTTTCCGCCAACTTGCAAACTGCAGCGGATGAAGATGAATTTCCTAATGATGTCGAACAGTTGACTGAGGAGAGGGAAATTCTGGAAGATGAGGACGTTGTGGGCTAACCAATTTTCCAAAGAATGAATTTAGGAAGAGCAGACCAGATCCACCCAATGATGGAGTGGCGAGGAAAGGGGGATGGATAGGCTTTCCCCTGGTTACGAAAAACTCCCCCCACTGAGTAAGGAAGAACAACATTAGGAGCAAGCGAGAGGAGGGAAAGATGCCAAACTTCTTTGACAAACTCACAATCCAGGAGAAGGTGCTTGGTACTTTCATTGTTCTTCTTACACAAAAAGCACCAGGTTGGGCCTTGCTTACCACGTTTTTTTATTATCCTCAGTGATAATTTTCCCTTGCACCGCGAGCCAGCAGAAAAAATTTGACTTTAGGGGGGGCATTGTTAGCCCATACATTCTTCCAGATACTAGAGGATGGTTGTCTCATCTGTTGATTCAAATTGAGATTGTAACCATGATTAACATAGTAGGAGCCTTATTTATTCCCCCAACCTCTTGAATTCGGTTTATCCTTATGGATGGGGGTGTTCCCTTTAAGGAAGGAGAGTAACGCTGGAAGACATGGCTGAAGGTGATCGGGGAAAGCAAGTAAAGCCCAATCACACCACGATCCATCTTGATTCCAACAACAGATATCGACCAATTTATCTATACCCCGACTCTTCATCCACTCACATAAAGCTTTGAGATCATGTTTGTTGGCTAGAGGGATGTCTCCAAGGATACCACCAGAGCATAGTTTAATCCTGTTACCATTTCCATGGATCTAGTGGAGGTTTTGATGAAACAAGGGCCAAGCTTTAACACAAAGTTTCAAGATTTGGGTTCCTGAAGAGAATCTTGGAGGTTTATCCAAGGCTCTTAAACGCCTACCTTTGAGGTATTTGTGGGGGATAACCTTTTGAGTCCAGTCTATGTTTGAAGATACAATCTTCCATTGGAGTTTTTCTCCAAGAGCCTTATTCATTAGACTGGGTTCTTTGATTTGGAGCCCCCTCCTTCCTGCGTACTTTTTTTAACCACGTTCCAACTAACCAGTGGGAGCCTGTGTTCGTTATTTTGGCCTCCCTTCCAAAGAAAGGCTCTAATGATCCTACTGATCTCGTCTTGGACATATGCAGGAGAAAGCAGGATCGAACTGAATTATATCGGGATGGAGGAGATGATAGACTTAATAAGAACAAGGTGCCCAGCCTGGTTCAACGACGAGGCTCCCCATTGGTTGATTCTGCGATGAATTTTGTCAACAATACCCACCCAAGATTCTTTGGAGTGGGAGTGTTTGGCTATAGGCACCCCAAGATATTTTAAATAGTCATAATTCAATTAAGGGGCAAATCCCAATTCCCTTGCTATATCTGAAAGAGTGTGATTGCTAACATTCCATCCAAAAACTTTGCACTTTTGCTTGTTAACCATGCTACCCGAAGCAATGCAAAAGAGGTAAAGGATCTCATTGAAACGGGAAGCCATGAGAACTGAGGCCCCTCCAAGGAACAAGGTGTCATCCGTGAATTGAGAGTGAGTGAGAGGTTTAGTTCCTCATGCAATCTTTAATTGAAGAATTCCATCATTCAACCTGGCATCGTCCAAAGCACGGCTAAGGGACTCAACAATCAGGATGTAAAGCAAGGGAGAAAGAGGACAACCTTGCCTCAAACCCCACGAGAGAGGGAAGAAACCTGTAACACGACCATTAACCAAAGGGGCGATCCAAGGAGACACAATATAGGCCTTGATCCACTGAATGAAATAAGGGGAAAAACCAAATTTTTCCATAGTTCTAATAATCATGGAGTGATTAACCCAATCAAATAGATTGGACATGTCAAGTTGGACTATCGTCCCACTCTCCTTTCTCCTTCTGTTTGAATGAATAGCTTCTTGAACCAGAATTAAGTTATCAAAAGCTTGTCGACCAGGGACAAAACCATTATGGTTCTTTGAGATTAGACGCAGAATAATGGCCTTGAGTCTTTTAGATAGAATTTTTGAGAAATTTTTATAAGAAACATTGTAGAGAGATATTGGTCTGTACCTGGAGAATGAAGTGGGTCTAGATTCCTTGGGGATGAGGGCAAGAAAGGAAGAGTTAATTGCACCCCCCAGCTTCATTTTTTCATAGGATACAAAATCATTTTGAGTAAATCTCTTTTAATGATGCTCCAACAGGACTTATAAAAAGAGACCATGAATCCATCCGGGCCTAGGGCTTTATCTGCTTCCATTTTATAAATTATTGCTTTAACTTATTCCTCCGTGATGTCTCGAGTAAGCTCTGCATTATCTTGAGGGGATACTAAATGAGGAATGTGATGAAGAAGGGCATCTTGAGCAGGATATCTATCTTTTGATTCTTCTTGATAAAGAAACTTAAAATGATCATGTACAACTCGCTTTATCTCATAGAAATATGAAGTTTTCCTACCATCTGTGAGTTGAATTTCCATAACAACATTTCTGATTTGGCGCCATTGTGCTTGCTTATGAAAGAAAGAAGTGTTTATGTCCCCTGCCTTGAGCCATAACTGCCTTGATTTGATTCTTCGTTAGACCTCTTCCTATCTATGGGCTTGATGTACTCCAAATTGGAGAGCTTTTTTGATGTTCGAGACCTGTTCTGAAAAATCTTTGGACTCCAGAGCTTTTTCGAAAGCTTCAAGTTGGGCTTGTTTTGTTTGCGAATTTCCACAGTGGGGATTGGGTTAGCCTTAACCCAATCTTGTAGGGCCAGCTTAAATCTATAGATTTTTTCTTCCCAAATGAAAAAAGGTGAGCCCCTCACATCATCATTCCACGCTGCATTAACCTGGTCTAGGAAGCCATCCCTAGATGACCAGTAAGGGTGAAATCGAAAGGGGATGGGGCCCAGGTTCGGGGAGCTGTCTAATAAGAGAGAAATCAGCCTGTGATCGGAGACAGAGGAAGTGAGCATTTGGGAGGAGATCAACATACGTGGGAGTAGTAAGGATCTTTGGATCCAAAATCTGTCAAGTCTTGCAACCACATGTCTCGGCCCAATTCTTTTGTTGTTCTAAGTGAAGAGGCTATTTTTGGGCTTTATATCCACCAGGTCCCAATTGAGAACAAGGTCCTCTGCATATTCTCTAAACGGATCATGGACAGATCACACCCCTTTCTTTGCTTTGCTTTCCATGACAAGATTAAAATCGCCTATGAGAATAAGATTTTGAGTAGGATCTTCCACGGGCCAAGTGAGCAGGGAGACCCAACATGATTTCTTTTCCAAATAAGAGTTTGGCATATACACATTGATGATTTTGAACTGCTAATGAGATTGAAGATGAATCAGGGTGGAAGAGATCCAGTGATCTTGTTTTTCACAATCAACTAGATCAAACTTTCTTAAATCCCAGAAAGTTTCTATTCCCCCAGAGGCACCCCGGGAGCTTAGTGCAATTCCTTTGCTCCATTTCCAAAGTTGAGGAAGTCGTTGTAGGATCTCAGATTCCTCTTTTTTCGTCTCTTGGATAAGCAAAATCTCTGGTTGTTCCACTCTGATTAGATCTTTCAAAGATTCTTCTTTTATTTGATGACCCAGACCTCTGTAGTTCCAGGAGATGACCTTCATTATTTACTTTTGGCAGAAAGAGGACCACCCCCCTTAGGGTGCAAAATCTTTGATTTGCCATTATTTCTGGTGTTTCTTTCAGATCTGCTTAAGATTTTATCAATAGTGGGTTGTGATCCTGTGACCTTTTCACGCTCCGCCTCTACTTCTCGTCGCTCCATGTCAGTCTTTCTTCCCTTACGAGATTCCACCTTGACATCTGAGGCTTCTTCACCTAGATCAAAACAACAATCTTTTGAGGCCGAAGAGATAAGGGAGACGACTTGGGGGGGTTGTTCTACAACCACGAATTGCGAATCTGGTGGAAGGTGAATCGGGGAGGGGGCGGGCAGTTCAGGGGGGAGCAAGGCCGAGGAATCAACAAGAGCATGGAAAGAATTGGAGGATAGGAGGGGAGGGTTTTGGATTGGAGGGGGCTACACTGGATTCATAGGAATCGACTTCTTGGATTGCTGGGTATTCTTGGGAATTCGAGGGACACTTTTTCTTTGAACAGTCATCCACTGAGCCTGCCCTTCTTCAGAAGATTGTTTATCTCGAGAGTTATGAGCAAAATGAGAACAATTTTTGGTGAAGTGGCCATATTCGTGTAATTTTCGGCATTTAAAGGGAAGTTGCTCATAGTCCAATTGTTGGACATGTTCCCATTCATCGATCTTGAGCAAAATCGCTTCAGGGAGCCCGACCTTAAGATATACTTCAACACAGATCCAAGCGCATGAGTATTGATCTTTCGGATCTGCCCGATCTATGTATTTTCCAAGCGTGTTCCCAACCACAATCAATGATTGATCATTCCAATAATGGATTGGGAGGTGGGGAAGATGAACCCACACATGAATAGTCAAAGGAATATCATTAGACGGATCAAAATCGGGGTTCCAACTATTTAGGTAAAGGCCTATAGGACCCATGAAATAGGGACCATTGCAAAAGATCAGATCCCTATCAGCCTTTGATTCAAAGTGAAATACAAAGAAACCATTACCAACGTTGAATATCCTCAAGCCGTCCTTGATCAAAGGTTTCCAATTTTTTTCCACCCAGATCTACATAGATCTTGGGGAGGGCCATAGTCTTGTGAATTGTTTGATGACCATGTGCTCAACTAGCGATAGTGCCATGCATCGAGGAGCTGCTCCCGAGAGTGAGACAACCAGAATCAAGTCTAGCTTCTTAACAAATTTAGATTGTGGAGAGTGAGAAGGCTGCTTACCTAGTGTCGAGATCATCCTGCGGAAAGCGTCAAACTCAAGAGGCAGAGGGGGAGGGGGGACAGATCCCCACTCAGAGCCCATGTCGAATCATACAGATACAAACCCTAGGCGCAACAACAGAAACCCCGATCCAACATTTGTCTTAAGGTTTATAACAATTATTAATATATAAACTATAACGGTTATTGGCATAGGGACCGTGAAGGTTATATGGGTTATACTCAAGGCTATAATAACAATAATAATTATGGAAGTTATAGGGGTTATTAGCATGGTGACCTTCGTGATGTTAGGGGTTATTAAAGACAATAGATGTTATATCGGTCACATGGATTCTGTTAGCACCATAATTTTCACAGCTAGAGATAGAGGTTTATCCAAAGATTTCAAAGTCATGACATGATCTTGGGAAAATCAAGGAATTCCTAGATGAGTCATAGGTTAGGGTAAATATCATGTCAAAAGGTATTATGGTTCATCATCACCTTTCATGAGGTTAGAGAAGAAACAATCATGACACTCCATGTCATTGGTATCATTGCAAACTTCAAAAACAGACTCATTGTGCAAGTTTGTTGTGCAAAGGCTTTTGTTGCTTTCATTTGTTGTGCATTACGCAGAGGATTTCATCGCGCATAGGATTTCGTCACGCAGAGGATGTTGTCGCATGAAGGATGTTGTCGCGCAAAGGATGTTGTCACGCAGAGGATGTTGTCGTGCATAGGATGTTGTCGTGCACTGGATGTTGTCGTGCAAAAGATTTTGTCGCGCATAGGATGTTGGCGCGCACTGGATGTTGTCGTGCAAAAGATTTTGTCGCGCATAGGATGTTGTCGCGCAAAGGATGTTGTCGCCCAAAGGATTTTCCTACGCACATGCTACAGGGTGCACTACGTAAATAACTGGTTTGGTGGTCAACTTCAAGATCACTTTATGACCAACTAGAGAGGAATTTTGAAAATCCCCGAGAGGTTTTGTCGAGGACAAACCAAATAATAAAAACCTCTCTCAAATTTGAAAAAGGTGTCACGGATTGGGAGATTCGAAGGAATCTTTGAGCCCTATTTTTCAATTTTCATGATTTCTTGTTTGAGACATGTTTTTGCGACACGTATTCCAGCCAACTAGAGATGAATTTCAAGAAGCCATAAAGGTTTTTCTTTATAACGAGCTTACCTACAAAAATTGTTCTCAAATTTTACACAACTGTTACAGTTTGAGAATTACAAGTGGCGTTTTGAAGACTATTTTTCATAATCTCGCCTCCTGAAAAGCAGGAAATCAATGAAAACATGTCATTTTCTGTTTAAAACTGTTTCTATTTTGGGAAAGGGTTGGAGTTTGAAATGGTGAGCTGGAAAGGACCTATAATGTTATATATTGTATGACACAACAATAGAGAAGGGTTGGACAATTGGGGTATTAGACTATGTATCTTTTTCCTGAATATCTTTATGAGCTAAATGCAGAAGTACCATGCTTTCATGAAGCATAGATTCATTACAGTGTTGTTTTAAGTATGTCTTTTCTTTGTAATGCTCATCTCCATAATTATCTATTCTTTCCAGTATTTAGCTGAGAGTAAATGTTTGGAATTCAACCATCTTCGATGCTCCATTCATACGGTAAATACTTTTTATGTGTTTAAAGATTGCAGGTTCAAAATTCATCCATGCTTGATGCTTTGCTCATAGTAATCTATCTTTATGTATTTCATCTAAAGTTACATTGAGAACTCAACCTTTGCTATATGCTCTCAATGTGATGGGCTTCCCCTTTCCCTTTTCTGCTTCCATCCAAAATATTGCCTGTTGCTGAAGAATAACACTTACTTTGCCTTTGTTCTCTGTGAGTACACCACCAGTCATTAGCTCAATATTTTAATTTCGGAACTTGACCCCATTGCCCAATGGTACCTTTTCCTTGTTCATCCTTCCAACTCTTTTAAAACAAAAACAAACTCGTTCTATCGTAGAATCTGACCTCTGTGCCTTTATTGATGAAACCCTTGAGTTATTACCAGTCATTAGACATATGAGAGAGCCCTCTCTAGTTTTATAGGTCAGAATTCAATCTAAAGTTGGTTGAAGCAGTTACCTTGGGGTTTTCTTTGATACAACCCCCAAAAAATTCGGAGTGCTAACATTTTGGTGCCGTTGTTGGGGACGATTGCTATTATTTTCCTCGGGAAGAACAACATTGTTTTAGTTCTAAGGTATGAGAGAAGCAGACACTTAGGCACATATTGGTTGTATTTCTGCTCTGGCGACTCCACACATCAAAAAATCAGTTTGAAGGTGATTCCACTGGCATAAGAATCTAGAGCTAAAGTTTTCATGGTGACTTCATCGTTTAAAGAGCTCGAGGTATGAAGAGTTTCTGGGCTTCAGAATGGCAAGCTTGGCTTTCGATCCGGGTACTTCATCAAACAAAACAACAAGGTTGGTCGCAGACATTGTTTCTCTTCAAAATTTCAGAAATTGGATTGATATGTCTCCTAAGCATTATTAGTGTGGAGATATTCGCTCTTCATTATCATCTTATTTGGATTCCTGTCATATATTTACTCAAGGAGATAAGTTATAATGTTTACAGAAGCTTATTACAGAACTTGAGATAGAACAAGTAACACAAAGGATATCCTAAGATTCATCTTCTTTTGAAGAATTTTCTGGCCAACAAGAAGAACGATATGAATTAAAGACAGATGAAGCACTCTTAACTCATTCAGAACAATATGAAAGAGGGTATGAGGCTGCAATGGCTCACTGTTACAAGCATTATGATCTCAGGCCCGAGGTTAGTAGTCCAAGGTTCATCCTACCAATAGAAAATGAATCTTCAGTCAGTAAACAATCCTCATATCGAAATAAAGATGTTGTTCAATTTATTTTTTTATGACATAGACAATGTGAACAATCAAGAAGAACCATTTAAAGATGATCTCATTGTTGGTCATAAAGAAGTGATAGTTGTTTCTGCTCTCAAGGATCCTTTTGCAGCTCCACTAAAATCTTCAATTGAGATGAACTATGTAATGTTTGAACATGAGGACAGTTTCAAATGGTGGAATGACTTGTCATATTTCAGTTTTGACTTTATGACTGGAGGAGCGGAAAGCAAGCTGTAGTCAAGAAACCATTTACTTGACTAGCTTCATCGGAAATATGAGATTACTTGATTTGGCCCTTGTGCTTAGAAAAGTAGGGTAGGTAGGAGTATTAATAACCTTGGTTCTACGAGCATTTCTTTCAGCAATCTGCAATTTTCATTTTCAGCTTAGTTTCCATATTTCAATTTGGAGCATATACAGTTTTGGGTTTTCAGCGGATACAGGTAACAGGTCAGAGCAAAGTTTTCAATGGTTTGGGAACAACCTAATGGATAAGGCACATGGTCTATCGTTCTTTGCTACCTCACAGGGAGGATAACATCCCCATTGGAGCCAATTGTTAGCACCATAATTTTCATAGCTAGAGTTAGAGGTTTGTCCAAAGTTTTCAAAGTCATGACATGATCTTGGGAAAATCAAGGCATTCCTAGATGAGTCATAGGTTAGGGTGAATATCATGTCAAAAGGTATCATGGATCATCATCACCTTTCATGAGGTTAGAGAAGAAACAATCATGACACTCCATGTCATTGGTATCATTGCAAACTTCAAAAGCATACTCATTGTGCAAGTTTGTTGTGCAAAGGGTTTTGCTTCTTTCATTTGTTGTGCGCTGCACAGAGGATGCTGTCGTGCAGAGGATGTTGTCGCGCATAGGATGTTGTCTCGCAGAGGATGTTGTCGCGCATAGGATTTTGTCACGCAGAGGATGTTGTTGCGTAGAGGATGTTGTCGCGCAGAGGATGTTGTCATGCATAGGATGTTGTCGCGCAGAGGATGTTGTCGCACAGAGGATGCTATCGCACAAAGAATGCTGTCGCGCAAAGGATGTTGTCGCGCAAAGGATGTTGTCACACAGACGATGCTGTCGTGCAGAGGATGTTTTCATGCATATGATGTTGTCACACAAAGGATGTTGTCGCGCAGAGGATTTTCCTATGCACAAGCTACAGGGCACACTGCGTAAATGACTGGTTTGGTGGTCAACTTCAAGATCACTTTCTTACCAACTGGAAAGGAATTTTAAAAATCCTTTTGCAGCTCTGCTGAAATCTTCAATCGAGATGAGCTATCTAATGTTTGAACATGAGGATAGTTTCAAATGGTGGAATAACTTGTCATATTTCAATTTTGACTTTATGACTAGAGGAGCGGAAAGCAAGTTGCAGTCAAGAAACCATTTACTTGATTGGCTTCATTGGAAATATGAGATTACTTGATTTGGCCTTTCTACTTAGTAAATTAAGGTAGGTAGGAGTATGAATAACATTGGTTCTATGAGCATTTCTTTTAACAATATGCAATTTTCATTTTCAACTTAGTTTCCAGATTTCAGTTTGGAGCATATACAATTTTGGGTTTTCAGCGGATAGAGGTAACATGTCAGTGCATAGTTTTCAATGGTTCGGGAGCAACCTAATGGATAACGCACCTGGTCTATTGTTCTTTGCTACCTCACAGGGATGATAGCATCCCCATTGGAGCTAATTGTTAACACCATAATTTTCATAGCTAGAGTTAGAGGTTTGTCCAAAGTTTTCAAAGTAATGACATGATCTTGGGAAAATCAAGGCATTCCTATATGAGTCATAGGTTAGGGTGAATATCATGTCAAAAGGTATTATGGTTCATCATCACCTTTCATGAGGTTAGATAAGGAACATTCATGACACTCCATGTCATTGGTATCATTGCAAACTTCAAAAGCATACTCATTGTGCAAGTTTGCTGCGCAAAGGCTTTTGCTGCTTTCATTTGTTGTGCGCTGCGTAGAGGATTTCGTCACGTAGAGGATGTTGTCGCGTAGAGGATGTTGTCGCAGAGAGGATGTTGTCATGCAGAGGATGTTGTCGCGCAAATGAAGCTGTCACGCATAGGATTTTGTCGCACAGAGGATGTTGTTGTGTAGAGGATGTTGTCATGTAGAGGATGTTGTCACACAGAGGATATTGTTGCGCAGAGGATTTTCCTGTGCACAGGCTACAGGGTGCGTTGCGTAAATGACTAGTTTGGTGGTCAACTTCAAGATCACTTTATGACCAACTGGAGAGGAATTTTGAAAATCCCTGAGAGGTTTTTGTCGAGGACAAAATAAATAATAAAAAATTCTTTCAGATTTGCAAAAGGTGTCACGGATTGGGAGATTTGAAGGAATCTTTGAGCCCTATTTTTTAGTTTTCATGATTTTCTGTTTGAGACATGTTTTTGCGAGACGTATTCCGGCCAGATGGAGATGAATTTCGAGAAACAAAGAGAGGTTTTTATTTATAACGAGCTTACCTACAAAAACCGTTCTCAAATTTTACACAACTGTTACAGTTTGAGAATTAAAAGTTGCGTGTTGAAGCCTATTTTTCATAATTTCGCCTCCTGATAAGCAGGAAATCAATTAAAACATATCATTTTTTGTTTGTAACTGTTTCTATTTTGGGAAAGGGTTGGAGTTCGAAATGGTGAGCTGGAAAGGACCTATAGTGCATATATTGCATGGCACAAGAGTAGAGAAGGGTTGGACCCTTGGGGGATTGGATTGTGTATCTTTTTCTTGAATATCTTTATGAGCTAAATGCAGAAGTACCGTGCTTTCATGAAATAGAGATTCATTACGGTGTTGTTTTAAGTACGTCTTTTCTTTGTAATGCTCATTTCCATAATTGTCTGTTCTTTCTAGTATTTATCTGAGAGTAGATGTTTGGAATTCATCCATCTTCGATGCTCCATTCATACGGTAAATACTTGTTATGTGTTTAAAGATTGCGGGTTCAAAATTCATCCATGCTTGATGCTCTGCTCATAGTAATCTATCTTTTTGTATTTCATCTAAAGTTACATTGAGAACTCATCCTTTGCTAGATGCTCTTAGTGTGATGGGCTACCCCTTTCTCTTTTCTGCTTCCATCCAAAATATTACCTGTTGATGAAGAATAACACTTAATTTGCCTTTGTTCCCTGTGAGTACACCACCAGTCATTAGCTCAATATTTTAATTTCAGAACTTGACTCCATTGCCCAATGGTACCTTTTCCTTGTTCATCCTACCAACCCTTTTAAAACAAAAACAAACCTGTCCTATCGCAAAATCTGACCTTTGTGCCTTTATTGATGAAACCCTTGAGTTATTACCAGTCATTAGACATCTAAGAGAGCCCTCTCTGGTTGTACAGGTCAGAATACAATCTAAAGTTGGTTGAAACAATTACCTTGGGTTTTTCTTTGATACAGCCCAAAGAAATTTCCGAGTGCTAACATTTTGGTGACGTTGCCGAGGACGATTACTATTATTTTCCTCGAGAAGAACGACATTGTTTTAGTTCTAAGGTCTGAGAACATCAAACACTTAGGCACATATGGACTGTATTTATGCTTCGACGACTCCACACATCAGAAAATCAGTTTGAAGGTGATTCCACTGGCATAAGAATCTAGAGCTAAATTTTTCATGGTGACTTCATCGTTCAAAGAGATCGAGGTATGAAGAGTTTCTTGGCTTCATAATGGCAAGCCTCGCTTTCGATCCGGGTACTTCATCAAACAAAACAACAAGGTTGGTGGCATACCTTGTTTCTCTTCAAAATTTCAGAAATTGGATTGATATGTCTCCTAAGCATTATTGTTGTGGAGATATTCGTTCTTCATTATCATCTTATTTCGATTCCCGTCATATCTTTAGTCAAGGAGATAAGTTAGAATGTTTACAGAAGCTTATTACGTAACTTGAGATAGAATAAGAAACACAAAGGATATCCCAAGATTCATCTCCTTTTGAAGAATTTTCTGGCCAACAACAAGAACATTATGAATTAAAGATAGATGAAGCACTCTTAACTCATTCAAAACAATATAGAAGAGGGTACGAGGTTGCAATGGCTCACTATTACAAGCATTATGATCTCAGGCCCAAGGTTAGTAGTCCAAGGTTCATCCTACCATTAGAAAATGAATCTTCAATCAGTAAACAATCCTCATACCGAAATGAAGATGTTGTTCAAAAATGTTTTTATGACATAGACAATGTGAACAGTCAGGAAGAACCATTTAAAAATGATCTCATTGTTGATCATAAAGAAGTGATAGTTGTTTCTGCTCTCAAGGATCATTTTGCAGCTCTGTTGAAATCTTCAATCAAGATGAGCTATGTAATGTTTGAACATGAGGGCAATTTCAAATGGTGGAATTACTTGTCATATTTCAATTTTGACTTTGTGACTGGAGGAGCAGAAAGAAAGTTGCAGTTAAGAAACCATTTGCTTGACTGGCTTCAATGGAAATATGAGATTGCTTGATTTGGCCTTTCTGCTTAGTAAAGTAGTGTAGGTAGGAGTATGACTAAGCTTGGTTCTACGATCATTTCTTTCAACAATCTGTAGTTTTCATTTTCAGCTTAGTTTCCATATTTCAGTTTGGTGCATATACAATTTTGGGTTTTCAGCGAATACATGTAATAGGTCAGAGCAAAGTTTTCAATGGTTTGGGAACAACCTAATGGATAAGGCACCTGGTCTATTGTTCTTTGCTACCTTAGAGGGAGGATAACATCCCCATTGGAGCCAACTGTTAGCACCATAATTTTCATAGCTAGAGTTAGACGTTTGTCCAAAGTTTTCAAAGTCATGATATGATCTTGGGAAAATCAAGGCATTACTAGATGAGTCATAGGTTAGGGTGAATATCATGTCAAAAGGTATTATGGTTCATCATCACCTTTCATGAGGTCAGAGAAGGAACAATCATGACACTCCATGTCATTGGTATCATTACAAACTTCAAAAGCATACTCATTGTGCAAGTTTGCTGCGCAAAGGCTTTTGTTGCTTTCATTTGTTGCGCATTGCACAGAGGATTTCATCGCGCAGAGGATGCTGTCGCGTAGAGGATGTTGTCGCATAGAGGATGTTGTCACGCAAAGGATGTTGTCGCGCAGAGGATGCTGTCGCACAAAGGATGTTTCCGCATGGAGGATGGTGTCGCGTAGAGGATGGTGTCGCACAAGGGATGTTGTCGCGCAGAGGATGCTGTCGCACAGAGGATGTTGTCGCGCATAGGATTTTGTCGTGCATAGGATGTTGTCGCGCAAAGGATTTTCCTGCGCACAGGCTACAGGGCGCGCTGCATAAATGACTAGTTTGGTGGTCAACTTCAAGATCACTTTATGACCAACTGGAGAGGAATTTTGAAAATCCTTGAGAGGATTTTGTCAAGGACAAACCAAATAATAAAAACCTCTCTCATATTTGCAAAAGGTGTCATGGATTGGGAGATTCGAAGGAATTTTTGAGCCTTATTTTTCAATTTTCATGATTTCTTGTTTGAGACATGTTTCTGCGACACGTATTCCGGCTAGTTGGAGATGAATTTCGAGAAATCGAGAGAGGTTTTCTTTATAATGAGCTTACCTACAAAAATCGTTCTCAAATTTTACACAACTATTACAGTTTGAGAATTACAAGTGGCGTCTTGAAGCCTATTTTTCATAATTTCGCCTCCTAAAAAGCAGGAAATCAGTTAAAACGTGTCATTTTCTATTTGTAACTGTTTCTATTTTGGGAAAGGGTTGGAGTTCGAAACGGTGAGTTGGAAATGACCTATAGTGCTATATATTTCATGGCACAAGAGTAGAGAAGGGTTGGACCCTTGGGGGATTGGACTGTATATCTTTTTCCTGAATATCTTTATGAGGTAAACGCAGAAGTATCGTGCTTTCATGAAGCAGAGATTCATTACGGTGTTGTTTTAAGTATGTCTTTTCTTTGTAATGCTCATCTCCATAATTGTCTGTTCTTTCCAGTATTTAACTGAGAGTAAATGTTTGGAATTCATCCATCTTCGATGCTCCATTCATACGGTAAATACTTGTTATGTGTTTAAAGATTACGGGTTCATAATTCATCCATGCTTGATGTTATGCTCATAGTAATCTATCTTTATGTATTTCATCTAAAGTTACATTGAGAACTCATCCTTTGCTAGATGCTCTCAATATGATGGGCTGCCCCTTTCTCTTTTCTGCTTCCATCCAAAATATTGCTTGTTGCTGAAAAATAACACTTACTTTTTCTTTGTTCTCTGTGAGTACACCACCAGTCATTAGCTCAATATTTTAATTTCAGAACTTGACTCCATTGCCCAATGGTACCTTTTCCTTGTTCGTCCTACCAACCCTTTTAAAACAAAAACAAACCCATCCTATTGCAGAATCTGACCTCTGTGCCTTTATTGATGAAACCCTTGAGTTATTACTAGTCATTAGACATTTGAGAGAGCCCTCTTTGGTTGTATAGGTCATAATACAATCTAAAGTTGGTTGAAACAATTACCTTGGGATTTTCTTTGATACAACCCAATGAAATTTCTGAGTGTTAACACATTCTTGGTAAGGGAAACATAAGGCTTATATGGGTTACTAACCCAAGGATTAAATGAGTGACTATCATAACTAGATGGATTACAATTATTAACATATAGACTATAGATATTATTAACATATGAACACATGTTGATATGGATTACATCAAGGATTATAATAATTATAGAAATCATAACTTTAATGTTGTTAAAGATTATTAACACGATAATCATACATATTTTTAGTATGAAGATATGAGAGAATATTAACATTGAAATCTTAGAGATTATTGACATTAAAATTATAAGAATTAAAATTGTAAGATTAAAGAAATTATAATGAGTATTAGCCTAAACACCTTATAGGCTATACAAATTATTGACATGAGCCATTAGAATTATACATGGTTAAACAAACCACTACAAAATCAAAATTTTCTGTCTCAAAAGAAGTTTTAATGCATGAGACATTTTAAAATAGCCACGCCTTTAATCTTTTGTGGTAGTTTGGAATAACCGACATAATTTTCCGCGCAAGTAACCAAGTACACGCCTAAGTAAAGTTCTCCGACCTTTTTTAATCAGCATTGAATTGTTCGCAAGGTACTCAAGAAATAATAGTAAAACAAAGTGCAAAACAGGAAAGGCACTCAGTAGTCGGAATGAAAAGAAACACACAGGCTCAAGATTCAGATGGAATTGCTTCATTTATCCTGATCTTGGTTTCCCTAAACCCAATCACCTAGCCCATTTGATTAAACCGGTATGATCGAGGCTTGATTTATATTGGGCAGCAGATAGAAACACCTAACATCCTTCGTGACCTCTGCCTAACGGCAGGACTGAAGGCAGCATGGTGGAGGAAGAGCTGCTTCTGTCGCTTCAGTCGCGAGGATGGTATCTCAAAGATGTTAACATTGTGGAAGGACTGTTGCAGGAGGTCTCAACGGAGAAACTGGCTCCCGCGGGACTGGAAAAGATGATCGAGTCGAACCTTCTGGAAATGGATCTGAAGGAGGTGGGGGGTAAATGCTTGCCCGATGCAGCTACTCTTCATCGCATATCCCGCCTTCAAGGGCCAAAGGTTTTGCAGGCATGTGTATTGCAGCTATTATTTTAGATTTGTATTATTGAAATTGCTTTCTTGAAAATCAGATTACAGTAAAGTCATTGCCAAAGAGATATTGATTCCAGGGTTATGCATTTGCAGCTAAATCAAGCTGATTTTGGAAGGTTTTTATTATTTAGTATTTGAAAAACCCTTTTTCTGTTCTTGGCTTGTCAAACACTTCCTTTAACTATTAGTATGAACAATAATTATACATGGCATTCATAAAAACAAAGGGCGCTTAAGCAGCCACCTCAAGCATGACCAAATCCTGRCGGGTTACTACCAAAAATGCCCATTAACAAAACATAGTCCTTTGGACACATAACAGACCATAGAAGTGTCCATGAAACRGTAAATTGAGTCCCACCAACAGGCCCACAGTTCAAATAATACGTAAGACCAGATATCTAGCAGGAGCCGGCTTCTGTTAATGGACAGGGTTTGAGTAAGGAAATTTACAACCAGACATGGAAGCCCACTGATTGAAAAGGGACGGGWGAAATATAATTTTGGTGGTGTTGCGAAAAGCACTCCAGGTCGAGCAGGTACGGGGTGATTGTTCAGAAATGAACATGGCTCAATCCCGGGAGTCGTAACCAAGTTCATAGAAACCAAAACCAACATCTAAGTCGAGGTTGAAGGTTTTATCCTTGGAGTAAGGGAAGCCCACAAGGAAAGGTATAAGAATATAGTTTTCGAATGTGACTCGAAATTTATCATTGATCACATCTCACTGGTAAGAATTCACAGCCTTCATGGGAGATGAAGAGTAAGATAACTTGGATCCAACATGCTTGTAGTGTTTTAATAAATATGAATTTAAACACGTTATAAAATTAGCAAATTGAATCGCTGATTGGCTTGCCAATCAAGTGATTATAACTAAGACATCATACTCATGGCATAGCACTCCT
This sequence comes from Picea engelmannii, assembly GCA_009831015.1. Classification (NCBI taxonomy): domain Eukaryota; kingdom Viridiplantae; phylum Streptophyta; class Pinopsida; order Pinales; family Pinaceae; genus Picea; species Picea engelmannii. The sequence goes on along the minus strand of ML798276.1, from coordinate 168,299 downwards.
GTCTGATTATAACTAAGACATCAGAAACATGGGATTGATTGATTTTAATGATGTCCACGAGGCTGAACAACCTAAGGGGCCAAGAGAATAACAGCCCTAACTCATCTTCACACTCTTTTCGATGTCGGATCTTCTGCTGTGAATCTTGACTAGAAGACTAGCAATCTGGTTGATCTTATCCTTGTCAAATAACTGGTGCACGTTGTCGACTTTTAAGCTGTTTTCATACTGATTGCGGATATCCTCATAGGCTGCACATTCCATGACAAAGTGCCACTCAGTGTCCACCACACCCTTATTGCAGAATATGCAAGTTCTCTCCTCCCAAAGTTCTTTGGGTACCCTCCACCTACCGGTCTCACATCTAAGGTGATGTGAACCCGTTCTCAGCTGTGCAACCAACAACCTTGCTTTTCCTTTAATAGCTGCACCTAAATATGTTTTCCTACTATGATCATGATTTGGGTTAAACTCCTTGATGTAGTATGCTTTTTTACGCCCATTGTGATTATTCCACATGGCAGTCCTAAATTTTTCAATCACAAGCTTTTTTATTTTTCTTTGGTGTTAGGACATTCACGCAGCTTGATATTCCACTTACTCAACCACTTTTTATTTTGCTTCATCCAAGTTTTCTTCCTACGGTCTAACTCCTCCTCCATGGCTAACTTGGGCCAGCGTTGGTTATCCATGTTTTTCACCTTCTTTAAATAGCTTATTAATTTGGTTGTCGTACTTTTCCAACAGAAAAGTACCTGTTTCAGCTAAAAGAATTTCATACGGGACTGTGGCTTTAACTTTGAGATTGCTAGTAATTAATTGCTTCTAAATTCTTTCTAGCGGTCTCCAACTGCAAGTTGACATGCTGCTTCCCCATATTTCACAACCATAGAGAACAATCGGCGTAACCAACAAACCAAAGAGGGTTTTTTTGGTTTTCCAATCCCAAAGTTCATTTTTTCAGCACCTATTTTGGAGTAAATATGAGGCTCTCCATCCTCCCTGTATCCTTTTTGCCCTACAAGTCTCCCAACTGAGCTTATAATGGAAGTCAATCCCAAGATATTTGTATTCTTTCACTATCTCCGATGGGCTGTCTTCGAAAAGAAAGGTGATTGGTTTGTTTTTTCTATTTAAAGAAAAGATCATGATTTTGGTCTTGGTAATGTTCACTTGCATCCCTACCTCTTGACAAAAGTGTTCTAAGGCCTTTAAATGCTCTCCTAATCCATGTGCTGTTTTTGAAATTAGAATAAGATCATCCGTGTATAAAAGTAGCTTCACCACATACCCTGCTAGATGGACACCCTCTCCATCCGTCCTGCTCAACCAAGCTTCCAACTTATTAATGTATAAACCAAACAAAGTGGGAGATAGAGGACATCCCTGTTTAACGCCAAAATCACTACCAAAACATTCAGACATTCCTTCACTTGTTCTGATTTTAGCTTTAACCTTGTCATAAAGTCTGTAAACTGCCGCTCTATATCCATCTGGGATACCCGACTCTTCCATTCTGTTCCATAGTTTGTCTCTAGGCACTATGTCGAAGGCTTTCTTAAAGTCCACAAAACAACAATAGGCTGTTTCACCTTGTTTGATCCATATTTTCTCTATCAAATGTCTAAGGGTGACACAATGATCAATGGTAGAATGCCTAGGTTTAAAACCTGCCTGCCCTTTTTCCCTCATCTTCTGCCCAACTGCTGGTTCTTTGCTCTATCATGCTCCCAAAAAGATTTCCCATGAGGAGGTTGACCATAATAGTGCGGTAGTTGGAAGGGTTATTGATATCACCATTCTTAAAGAGAGGAATGACCACACTGGTGGTCCATTCACTTGGAAATCCGTCTTGAATGATCCCATTGAAAATTCTTTTTATGTGAGGTGCAAGGAGCTCAACCCCCCATTTTAAAAATTCAGCTCGAAACCCATCTATGTCCTCTGCTTTGCTGCTTGCTAACTTCTTTATTCCTTGCTTGATATCATCCACTGTGAATAGTTCCACCGATGTTTTCACTATGGGAGGAGTATCTTTCTCGTGTACCTGCTCATAAAGGAGCCTCACATATTCTAACCATTGGACTTCCGTAATATTGTTTTCAGTCTGCTTTCTCTTTTGTTGTATTTCTCTCCAAAATCCTTTGGTGTTGTGTTTTCCAAGAGAGATTAACTCCTTTCTTCTTGCATTTACATACTTTTCTTTTTTTGAGTGTACTAATTTTTCATATTTCTTCTTGTTTTCTTTATCCAAATTTCTCTCTTTTGGAGATCTCTTGGCTGCCTTGCATTCTTCATCATACCATGGATTTGCCGGAAAGGTACTTGTAACCCTCTTCTTGGGATGAGACCTTTTACATGCACTTAAGGCCTTGTGGATTGTTGGGATCAACAAACTACTATGAACATGACCACCCGTCCCTTTGGTTGTCTCATCTGCCATGCTTTACTTTATAACCTGAAATTGCTACTTAAGAGCAACACTAAACCTTTCTCTATTTTCCTGATTCATGAGGATTTTGCCTTTGAAAAGATTTTTCTTTTGTATGCTAAGGATTTGATTATTGTGTGGACTAGCAGGGAAGTCTAGCTTAACCAATAGGGGGGCATGATCAGATTTCATTTCAATAGGGCAGCCCCTATATCAAACCTCATCACTCTAGAAGTAAAACTTTGAGAGCAGATTAAGTAATCTACCACACTTTGACCATTGTAAGTTTTGCATGTGATACCCCCTTAATCTGGCCACCCTTTCATTCCATTGCAGATAATCATGCCAAACAAACTACAAAGCCCCAGTAATTCTGGTGTCCTAGGCTAAGGAATGGATCTTCCCATTCCTGCCTGTCACTTCAACACTTAATGAGGAGCAGTGGATATTGTTGCCCTCAATCTGGGCACACTCCCTAGATCATTCCCTTGTAGGAATTATGAACCAGTCTTCTGTGTTCATTGAAGAGGATGGCGGAGGACTTCCGCCACCTCAGGTGGCATCACTTGGAGGAATGGAACGGGTGCAGTCAAGAAGAGGTTGAAGGATGACAATCTACTATTGCAGTGTAGTTGATGAACGTTCTGTGAACTATAATCTTTCTATTCTTAGAAGGGAAGAAGTTATGGTTGAGCAAGGGAACCGACCTAGAGGCTGTTCCAGAGGATTGGGTAAGAATCCTGAGTTTTTATAGAGCAGGGGGATACCTGGGAATGGTATTCCCATTTCATGCCCTAGTAGTGCATGAAATGAAAAGAAGCTCAAAGAAGCCAAATTTTGAGCAAATCACAAATGAAAAAATCTATCACGCACTTGCCAGATTCAGAGAGAGGTTTGAGTTTGAGAAGCAAGTCATATCTTTGGTGGAACGACTCTATTCATCTGTTGCAGACTCAAGGATAGAAAAAGAGACGATGGGGGATGTGCCCTTCAAGAAAAGGATGGTGTATTGCTTGGAGATGATCATGAACGGAGTGCTACACTGACTACTTCAGTCCTTATTGAAGAATAAATCTCAGATCCAGTAGTAGATGAGAACGACCAACAACCTGAAATTGTCAAGTTCATTGACTTGAAGGAACCACTAGTATGGTAAGCAATGTTATGTGTAAGTGATGGTTTTGGTTTATTCTGAATTCTATCAAACCTTTTTATGTTCTATCAGATATGGTTCTATGTTATATATATGTGTGTAATTACCTGTGGATTATATATATGTGTGTAATTACCTGTGGATATGTTCTTCAAAATCTGGTGAGGACTCCTGTTCTGAACATATATTGCTGTCATGCATGCTTCTGCCCACAGAATCGTAGGTAGTCTCTGTTCATGTATCATTGCTTTGGTTGCCTCAATGATGTTCTGTTCTTCTTCTCTGCAACCCCGTTTTGCTGAGAGTTGTAAGGAACTGTGTACTCCCTCTTGATCACTGTTTCAATACAGAAGTTGCTGAAATCCTTGGAGGTGTATTCTCCTCCATTATCCGATCTTAGTACTTTGATCTTTCTTCCGATCAGGTTCTCAACCTGAGCTTTGAATTCTTGAAATCTTGCAAGGACTCCATCCTTGGTCTTCAAGAAATAAATCCAAGTTTTTCGAGAGTGATCATCTATGAAGAGTACATAGTACAAATATCCATTCAGGGAGGCAACGATCATTGGCCCACACACATCTGAATGTATTAAGTCCAAGATTTCCTTGGATCTATTGTCACTGCTCAAGAAGGACCCCCTGACATTTTTGCCAAGGGCACAACCTCTGCAAACACCTTTATGCTGAATCTGTATCTTTGGAAGGCCTGTTACCATTTTTCCTAGAGCTGGAAGGGCTCTATGATCAACAACTACACTATTGCAAAACCTACCCAAGCAAACTAGTTTACTTAGGAAATCTACTCAATATCTTATAAAATGCTCAAAGAAACAATATCACTTCAAATAAATGGAAGTACCAAGACTAATCTTTGTTACTTCAAAGTCCTCCAAAGCCTTTTTCATTAACCAAGTAGGAAGTTGTAGCAACTAATTGCTACAACTTCTTCTCCAAAAAGAGAGCAAGAGTGAGTGAATGCAAGATGGAAAGATGAGAGGAGTGAGGAGAGAATTTGGTAGCATAACAATAGCTCAAGAGATGGTGAAGAAATGAGGGTGAGAGGGCCTTCATTTATACTTGGAGAGGCAAAGTGACCCCTCTTGGATGAGAATCAAGTGTCCAACATCAAGGAAAAGTCACTTTTAGGGTTTCGGTAAGTTAGGGTTTTGGTAAATGAGTGAGGGGGTGAGGTGTAAAGGAGGAAAACACCTTTTCCTATGGTCAAACATTAAGTTAGACAACAAGGAGGGCGAATTTAGGGTTTAGGTGGCTTTTTTTACTTAAACTTTTTAATTCCCACATGTCAATTAGCTAGGGAACACCACTTTAAGTTGTTGGCTAGGCGAGGGGGGTATTTTAAGTGCAAAATTACTTTTCCAACTTAGGAAAAATGTTAGGAATGGGTTTACTCATCATCTCCCACCTTTACTTCACACATTTAGCTCAATTTTACAAAAAATGACATTTTTCCTATGTCATGACTAGCAATTAAAATTGTTGTTTTGAATGACTTGGACTCCCTATGGACAAACACCTAGCAAAAGTTGTCCAATTGAGCAGAAACTTGGTCCAAGGGTGTAGGTGGTCTCATTCCATTTCTTTTGAGCACAAATACCCCTAGCAAAAGCCCAAGGACCTAGTTTTTACATTTTTTTTTATAAAAAATAATTAAAATTACCCAACCTTAGGAAATTTTAATTAATTAAAAAAAACCTATCTAGACTCAATGGAATTCCGCGAAACTTTGAGAGATGTCTTACATGGTCATTTACAACATTCCTAAACACTAGCTACCAGAGGACTAGACCATTAGAACGCCTTTCACCACTTTGGAGGAATTATTTGTGGGAGTGAAAAACTCAAGGGAAATTAATAAGGCTGGTTAGGCCAAATTAATAACCTGAGGAAAAAAACACTCGGTGAAAGGAACTCCTCTAATGATGAAGTCCTAAGGTAACTGATCTAACTATGATCCATGCAGACCTATTACATTATTATCCCACGCAGGGGAGCGGAAATTCCAATTGCAAAAATACATGCCGATGGCCAAAAATGCCTTGTAGATCCATGAAGTCTCTGACTTGGTAGCATCTGATGATGCATATCTTCATGGTACATGGAGTTGACCCCCTAGTTGAATAGGTGGTCAACAGGCCCACACACATCTGAATGTATTAAGTCCAAGATTTCCTTGGATCTATTGTCACTGCTCAAGAAGGACCCCCTGACATTTTTGCCAAGGGCATAACCTCTGCAAACATCTTTATGTTGAATCTGTATCTCTCGAAGGCCTGTTAACATTTTCCCTAGAGATGGAAGGGCTCTATAATGAATGTGAGCAAGTCTCCTATGCCATAGCTCACTCAAGTTGATAGTATCATTTAACAGGGCCTGAAATGGTCAGATAGTCAACCGGTATAAGCTGTTTTCTCGAACACCAATTACTCTGGCAGAGTTTATATGTGAGTCCTTGTGCCATGCAAGAACTTTTCCTTCAGAAAAGGTAACCTTGTAGCCTTTGTCTTCTAAGGCAGAAATGGAGACAAGGTTCCTCTTCATCCCAGGTACATATAGTACCTCACTTAACTGAAGAGGTATGTCAGAATCTAGTTGGAATGTAGAAGTTCCAACCCCTTTCACATTATATCTGACATTGTCTCCAAGTACAACATGTAGATTGGTCTCTTTCTCAACAAGATCTGTCAGATGATCTCTATATTCGGTTATGTGCTTGGAGGCACCACTGTCAATTAACCAAATATCATTATCGGTAGGAATCGTACCTAAGAGTGCTAAAATGAATAAGAAAGCTTCTTCTTTGATGTCTTCATCTTTCTGAAGTCTTGGCTTCTAGGAACTAATTTTGCTTGATCCGTCAATCTTATCTTCCATCATAGTTCTATTCATCATGTTTTTAGATTCTTCACAAACCCTTACCGACTGGGCTAGGAAACCTAACGGCTAGGCTAGGCTAGCAATCTTAGGTTTCGTTGGGCTTATGATTGCCAACAATATGCCTTGAAAGTTAGAAGAACACCAGTGAGCTGAAAAGCTCCATCAATGAGCTGTAGAAACCCTAAATCTGAAGTTTTTGCAGAAAATTGTGAAACCCTAGAAACCCAAGGCCAAAAATCCAAAATTCTCGGAATTGCAATTTGAGAGTTGTTGGAGGTGCGTTGAGGGAGGCCGTACACTCCTATGCAATTTTTAGCCCCAACGTTTCAATATTAAGTGCTGGAACACCCAAAAAGGAGAGGGCCGTACGGATTTCTGGAAACCCTAGGAGGGCCGTACGGTTTTGCGGAAGAGAGAGGACGACTGTTAGAAGCTTGTGCAATGGCTTCTTCAAGACCTATGCTCTGATACCATGTTGAATTTTCACTATGCTAGGCTCAAGCATGAGGTTTAGTTTATTTTAGCATTTGCTTGAACCATGAACAAATGCAACTACACAATTTACAAGTGCTACAATAACCAAGATCACAAGAAGAATAACCATGCATAAGAACACAAGAAATATTCTGGGAAAACCCTTCTCAATAGGGGAGAAAAATCCCAACAATCCTTTGCTATATTCTCAAGAGAAGATCCTCCAACCATGAAACTCTAATGCACACAAGAGGGTGCTCTACTACCTTGAAACTTGCGCCCAAGAGAGGTGCGCACTTCAGCCCTAGAAGATGTACTTGCTGAAATTTCCAAATGACAAGTGACTTGTGTGTTTCCTCAATGGGGAAATCACCTTTATTTATACTATACTGGAGAGACCAAAAGTGGTGTCTATTGGCACAACAGGGCCGACCTCAATAACTCAAAAAACAATTAATTATTACAATAAACATTAATTATCTTTCACATATGGTGGAGCTGACCTGTACCCTTTACATCACAATTAGGGTTACAGGTAAATCTTATTCTTAGACAATATAGCAAGGGATTCACACATCCACTAGTGCTCAGCCACTAGGGATACGTCCACCTGTGCTCAGTCACAGGGACATCCTACTCAACAGATCTCTATTTCACAAAGTCCACAGGAGAATCATCTGGAGTACCATCTCAAGCCTGACTCAACTGAGTCCACAAGGCAGGAGACCACACATCATAACAACTCAGTCCAAAGTCTGAAGCACACTCATCACATGGGCACCTTCACCCCACACAGGGGTACACATCGTCTCATTTCAATCCAGAGAGGAGCGACACACCCATCTCATGGGCATCCTCACCTCACATAGGGGCACACATCGTCTCATCTCAGTCCAGAGAGGAATGACACACCCATCTCTTGGGCATCCTCACCCCACACATGGGCACACATCGTCTCATCTCAGTCCAGAGAGGAACAACACACCCATCACATGGGCACACCCAACACATGGGCTCTCTCACAGGTCAACTCAACTTAGTCTCAGAGGAGAACGTGTCCTGGAGGATGTCTCACGAAGCTGCAACCATCAACAAGTTCCGTGTTGTTACCACCCAGGGAAAATGGGTACTACTGGGGGCCCTCACAAGGGTAACATTCTGTTCTCCACCATACTTAACACTTTCCATCCTGGAGCCTCTCATACTGCACTAAACTTCGGTAATGGGTCATGGTCCATTCTCTCATGAGAAGAAGGGGCTGAAGGCCCAGAGGTTGATGCAACCGCTATATATGTATATGTTATAAATGATAAAGGCCACCATAAAATCCATAGGCCAACTTGAGCTCTACCCCCTCTAATGGTAATCGCCTCTTGTCTTGATGCAAATGAACGCACAATCATAAAGGACTATAGCCTAGTAAAAATGAAGGAATAAAAGCTTGAAACCTGTAAAGGGTACTTGCAAATAATAAATGGGACTTGAAACCTGTAAAGGGGACCTGCAAATAATAAATGGGTGTCAAAAGGCGATTAAGGGGTTAATAATGCAAAAAGTATTGAGGAAAGGGTATCTCAAGCAGCAAGCGCTCCCTCTACAAAGGTGCTCATAGAAATGGATTCATTGACACCATAAGCCATGGAATAAGCCCTAATTCATATCATTATCACACTTACTCTTGAAGGGTTTCTTTCTTTCACTGCTTCCCTCGGGACCTATCCCTCTACCTGGGTCTTTTATTTCTTGTTTAAGTTGGCACCTAATAGGGTTGGATGAAGGCCCTCCCATATTCAAACTTTCCAACTCACATAAGGTCTTGGGCTAGTGTGATGCTTGAAGGGGATACTGAGGTGAATTGTTTACATGGCTTATGCCTCAAGTAATAGCTTACTTTGCATGACTGCTATCTCTTATGAACATTGGTTTACCCTGTCTTATACTTTGCTTTGTTTTGGATGGCCCTGACATGGTTCTTTAAGGATGACTTGGGCTTGCACCCAAGATGTTGTGCCTTTATGGCAGGACTTTGGCACATGTGATGTAGATCAGTGAGTCATCCGGTGACTTGCCACCTTCCTGCATGAACTCTCACATCCTCAGAACCTTGGATGATGGACAAATGGGCCTGGTTTGAGTAGATTTGGTCATGATGACACACATATGGGCTGAAAGCCCACAAGCTGGGCAATTTACCCCCAGGCTTATTACCAATAGGATGAAGGACGTTGCAGTAGCAGACATGTAGATACCACGCAGAGACGAGTTGCAACTCCCTCCACTTTGGACGCAGTACCCTAAACCCTTGACATCAACCTCCTTTTGATGATGTCGTCACCTTCTATGGTTTGATGGTGCTAGGGTTTGATGGACACTTGGGGTACTTGCTAAGTCACACGGTTCGGGTTCAACAAGGATTAGGTTCGATTCGGGTTCGAATTTTTGGATGACGTTCGGATGAGGTTCGACTATATACATTTTTCAATATATATATATATATATATATTTAATCTTTAAAAGGAGAATTGAGATATAACATAAAATAATAAGAAATCAACATCAATAGACATATATGAATAACTTATAATGATAAAATCCAATCATTAATAGCATTATTGAAATTTAAACTATAATCTACAATTGCAAATTGGAAAACAAGCTCAACATATTTTTCAACTTAAAAATTTAAAAGGTTCTAGATGTCCATAATGTCAAATACTTATAATTCCTAAAACAACTTCACAAAATTTAAAACATGATTATAATTTGAACATACATTATAACTACAAGTCTACAAATTGCAAAATGAATTAGAACATATTCTTCAAATTTCAAAATATAATTTAGGAAGTCAATAATATCAAGTATTTATAATCCCTGAAATTGTTTCACAAAATTTAAAACATGGTCAGAATTTCTATTCTTGTGGCCTACTAGTAACATCATAAAGCTCCAAATTATCAAGAGCACATGGGCTAGTAAAGGTACTAGAAGTGTGACCACCAAACTCATCAATAAGTGGACCTCCATCATCACTAGGCTCATCTAGTGAATCACCATCAGTGCCGAGATCATCTTCTTCTGCACTTGGAATAGGCTCAAACCATGGTCGAGAGGATGTAAATGCATCTTTGGCCACACTACTCAAGGCCAAATGCAAATTACTGCGAACATAAACAAGGTCTTCCAACCTTGTAGTTAGTAATTTGTTTCTTTTCTTGGATTGAATATGGTTAAAGCTACTCCAATTCCTTTCACAAGCAGAGACACTGCATCCCTGGCTCAAAATACGAATTGCAAAACGTTGCAATTTAGGTACATTATGTCCATAAAACTACCACTATATCCCTGGATGAATAACGAGCCTATCATGTATGGCAGAAGTGCTTCCAAAGATCCCCTCTTCTAACTTGTAAGCCCGAAGTTGCTCTCTAAGCCTCATGGTTTTTTCTCGATTTGGAGTCAACTGTTCAATAGCTGTATAAAGACCACTCATTACTTCTGCATCATTACTTCTTTCTAGCCCAAACAATCTAGGGTTTAAATAACAAGCTGTTGCATGCAAAGGGCTATGCAACATCTTCCATTTTTCATCTATTACCTCCCATATTACCATGTACTCATTTTTCACGTTGTCAAAGTCACACACTTTTAGAACCTTGACAACACTTTCCCAAAAAGCATTGGCTAGAACGATTTGTTCCAATTCCTTCCCTTTAGCTTCTTTTGAAAGGTGTGAGTTTTCCCACTTAGTGCTGCAAATAACACTTCTTACACTTGCCTTTTCCTCAATCTCTCTTTTGAGAGTAATATAATATGTGACAAATCTGGTATCACAGAGCCTTAGTAGCTCTCTAGATGCTTGCCTCCTATACAAGCTCAATGTGAGTTGATGGTTAACTATGAAGTGAGAAATTTGTTTTCCCTTTCGAACTGCCTCATTAATCCATGAAAACTTTGCTAAATCATGCAACAACAAATCAAGACAATGAGCAGCACAAGGGGTCCAATAGATTTTTTTATATTTATCCATTATTATCTTTCCAGCTCCTACACAATTTGAGGCGCTGTCGGTGACAACTTGGACCACATTTTCTTTCCCAACTTCAAGAATGGCTCCCTCTAAAATATTGAAAATATATTCAGAAGTTTTCTTGTGTTATGATGCATCAACTACTTTAAAAAATAATATCCCTTTAGGGAAATAAACCAACACATTAATCAACGGTCTATGACACATATCTGACCAACCATCTGATAAAATTGTGCAGTCTGTTTCTTTCCAAGACTCTGATCTTCGTCAATCTGTTTGTCACCCTTTCTTTTGACCTCTTGAGAAGAGTGATCCTTATAGTTTTAGAGCTTGGAGGTACATATCCTTTTCCAAAATTTGCAATCATCTTACATGCATTGATAAAGTAAGGGCTTTTGGCCACATTAAATGAGATTGCAGATTAAAAAAACATGTCAGTCACAACATCATCAACTTCTTGCTTCTGTACGGGCTTCCAGAGAGAGTTTAATGTGGCTGTCCCACTTGATTTTGTTGGATGAGATGAACTTCCAGTTGCATCCATGCCTGAAAAACATGGCTTGTAGTTCCTTGAAATCTCTTCCTGAATGCGTTGTCTTTTGTTTTCATTCACCTTCTTGGCCTTTTTTATTCCATCATAATTTTTTTGAAGTGTCTCCTTGAGTTCTGCAGACACATTTTTGCAGCCTTCAACACCACCTCCTTTACCATTACTAATAGAGAGTAAGTGGTCCATTACTCTTGTTAAAGACCCAACAAACTCAACATTGCATAATCTGCATTTCACATGTCTGCTGTTAAACCCATCTAATTTTTCCACATGTTTCCATGCCTCTGCTGTTGATTTTGGAGGTGCCATGGAAAATCAAACGTTTCTACATCAAAAACAAATGTACTTCTTGAGTTTTATTCATTCAAATGTATAAAAATTAAAACTGTGAATCAATAGTCTCTCTGGAAATATGTAACAATTAGGGGTAATCTGGATGCATTTGAACAAAGAAACTCATAAACATTAACAACAATTGCCATATGTTACCATTGACCAATGAAAACTATGAGGAAAGTTTCTGATCGACAGAGCAATTCTGATTAGAAGTTCTGAACTATTGTTTTCTGATGAAAGTTGAAACAACTAATGAACTCAAACAGGGAGAGAAAATAAGAAAAAAAAATCATGGAAAGGTGCAAAGACCAGCACAAGCACTTATGCTGCTGTTCAATGTTAGCTACAGTCTACTTTGAAATTAAATTCCTTTGATTTCATTTAACTACTTGAAGATGGTTGCAGATAAAGAAATCAATCGAAGTGATGAATTTGGAAGGGAAAGGAATGACACCCTCGATCAAAGACCAGAGACTTGGAGAGTAGAAACAAAGACTGCAAAACAATTAGATGAAGCTTTAAACTTGAAAGAAGATGCAATTAGATGAAGCTTTAAGCTTTAAACAAAGACTGCACAAACCTGGGTCACGGCCCAAAGGAATGTGATGAATGGGAATAAATGAGAGACAAACAATAGCAAATGATGAATCTATGTATGGACCCTGATATTCGTAAACAAATCTGAATTCCATTGAAGCAGATTCTATGGACATTAAAAACAAATAGCTATCGTATATTTTTGGTAGCCTACTTATGATGAATACATGGCAGCATATCGAAGCTGAATTTTTTTTTCTAACAAATACTAATGTAGATAAACTACTGTAGAAAAAAGCGTCGAAAATATTTTTAGCTTTAGTGGCGATGATATAGAATGTTGTCCTGTATTTGGCCATATTATATCACATAGGCAGTGCCAAAATACGATCTTTAGTTCGATTACAATGCTTGTTATGTTTGATTTGGGAAGACATTGCTTGTGGCACTGTAATACAGGTTGGAGGTCTTATTAACTATGTCTATTTTTTGTCTTACAAATCTGGTTTGAAACCACCTTGAGACTTTGACACAACATGTTTTTTTAATGATTAAAGCAATCACATTGTCGAGTGAGTGCTATTTTATAAGTGGATTCAAATATGCTGACATATCAAAAGCAAAAGGGGTAGTTAAATTTTTTACTTGATTCTAAAACATGAAAAATAGGGAATATCAAGTGAAATTGAATTCCAAAAGCTCTACCTCTCCAGTTTCATAAGAGTTTAGGTGTGATAGATTAGCTTTGCTTTTTGCTTTTATAGGAGTGGTCTTCGCACTCCCAGTCACGGGTGCGACTTCGTGTGTCACTGTTGGCACTGTTATCTATATTGTTAATGACCTTTTCCAGAGCTTTCCTGATAGCGTTATGAGATACCGATTTTTTTTTTTTTAATGTCTCAGACCTTTCCCGCTAGCATTATCATATGCTATACAGCCTACAGGCTATAGGTAATTAATAACTTTCCTATACTAATACAATTATACAGCCTATAGATTAATAATAAGTAATCTAACTAAAATTTTAAATGGAATAGATTAAGTTACAGGTCTGCAGCTGCCATTCGACACACTATATTTAATCTTTAAAGCCTGAAACTTAAGAACGTGGGCACTCGTCCTTCAAACATGTATTGATAACCATATCGACTTGAATGAAGGATTGTATTACAGTATAATAGTAATTTTAAATACCTGTAAAAGGTAGCTATTTGGGTGGATAGCTTGCTGGCTTCTTTCTTCACCCGCTGCTCGATATCAGTGTATAGCTCAGTGCTCAGTGCTACTGCTCACCCACTGTTCAGTGCTCAGTTGACAGTCACTGCTCATCTCCTTCTCCCTTGCCATGTGCTCATTGTGCTCTGAAACTCAAACAAACCCTCACTTTTAGTAGCAATGCCAAACGTCGAACATTTACGGGTGCTACTTCGTGTGTCACTGTTGGCACTGCGGGCTTGCGATTTGTCTGTGCATTGTGCACAGCCACACTGTACACTGTACTGTGCGAAGATTACAAGGGTCCTAGGTTTCGAGGGTTAGAGTGCTCGACGCTCGTCGCTCAGTGAAGACAACTCAAGAATAAGTGTGCTGCGTGCAATTGGAACTTGGCGCCCGGCAGTAAAAGACAACTAAACGACAGCGATCATACTTGCTAAACGAAAGTCACGAACCCCTAAAACCGACGAACCTTAAAAAAAATTCTAAAAAATTCGTCTTAAAATTCGCATTCAGGTTCGACGTTGAGGTTCGGCGAACCTGAACGAACTTAATTTTTTTTTTTAGGTTTGGCGAACTTCGAACCTGAAGCTTAAGGTTCGCCGAACCCTGTGACTTAGGGTACTAGTGATGATTTGGCATGACCATGGTTGAGGAGACACACCATTGCCTTTACTCCACCTTGGGATGATGCCACGTGGCCTTTGGAGGCCCTCTCCTATAGGCTTTGGAGGCTTGACGTCACTACATGTGTGGCACTTTTAATGGCATTTTTTTTGCATTTTAGCATTTTGTAAAGGTTAAATGAGGGGTCGACCCCACTTCTAATGGTTATTTGACTTGTTATGTGGATAAAGTGTTGCGTTTGGCTCATATATAAAGGCCAACACTAACATTCATTTTTCTCATCACTTTTCACCTCACATTAGTGGGGAACACTTCTGAAATTTTCGCCCTTTTAGGGCTCTTTGGCTCTTTTCTCTCATGTGTTATGCTTGAAGGAGGTTCAATGTGGGTGTCTTGCTCTTTTGGATGGATAATTTCTGCAATTAGGGTTTGAATGCTCTTGGTACTTGGATGAAGTAAGTAATTTTCTGCAATTTTATCTTGTCTTGCTAATGTTAATGGTTAAATTGCTATCTTGTTGGAAGCATTCTTGTTTTATTGAAACCCTAAGAGGAAGACATAAGTGCTTCTCTTCCTCACAAAGTTTTATTTGTCCAAGTTTGTGAAGCATCCTTGCTAGGGTTAAAAGCCTAAGGCCCAAATGTGCTTGCACTTTAGGTTTTAACCCTAGACTTTGATCCTTGACCTAAGTGAAGCTAGAAGAAGGGAAAAATGACACCTAGGGCCCAAATGTGCTTGCACCCTAGTACCTTTTTCCTCAAAGTCTAAAGTCTAAGCGAGTTTTCAAGTGCCTTCAAATCTAAAGCCTATTCCATATCAGTGGAGTTGCCAAGTGAGTTTTCAAGTGCCTTCAAATCTGCTTGATGTCCTCACCTCTAAAAACAAGTCACTTTAAATCTTTTGGAACGAGGCTTCATTCATTCGTGGAGTCACTAGATGACAAAATATCTTAACCAGAAAAATATCATTGCTGATAAAAAACTGAATTTATGCAGAAACCTACAACTGAAATAAAGAACAGAAATATAACAGCAGAAGCATACAGAACCAAGCACATAAATAATACAAGACACTAGATGTTACCCTGGAAACCCCAGTGTGGGGAAAACCAGCTAAGGAGGGGCTTTATTGAGTCTTCTGGGCAAAAATTACAGCAGCAAAATTACAGTCATTTCTGGAAATTTACAACAACACAAAAATTTCTTACAGCACTAATAAGCAGTGTTCTGGGAGCTGTATGGCCCTCCAACACTTCTCCAAATAGTGCAGAAATTTTCCCTGCTGTTGCTACCCTTTTTCCCAGCTGTACGGCCCTCCTAGTGCGCCTCTATGGTCTATTGAACAACCTAGAAATCTCAGCCACCAAGCTGTTGTACTGTATGGCCCTGTACGACCTGCTGTACGGTATGTACAGCCCTCAGAAAGGCTGCTGTACGGCCCAGCTGCACCCATAAATCTCAGACTATATTTTACTGCCTTTGCCTAGCTCCTTCAGCCCTCAATTCACCCTGAAGATGGCTGCCATGTTCTGCATTTTTGCTCAGCTGCAAAACTCAGCCACTCACTCCAACTCTAGCGCCCTCCTTCAGCTCACTTGCTCAGCTCACAAATGAGAATGTGTTGTGTCCTCTCACCCTCAGCCTCCTTTTATCTCCCTAGCAGCCTCCCATCCTCTTTGGCAAGTGTCCCAAAGCTTGGCCTCAATGGCTGAGAGTTGGGGCTACTGGACCCCACTCTCCACTAGGAGGTGCGCCCCCCTTGGTCAGGGACCCACACTCCACTAGCAGCCACCTACAGAGGTGCACTTTCTCTTCTTGGGCCCCACTTTCCACTCAAAAGTGAATTTTCTGCTGCAAGCCTAAGTCTATCTTAAGCTGAAAATAAAAACGCTGATTTGAGTCAATTTTAGGTGCCCAACAGCATGCCCAGGACACATGGGCCTATTTTCAGATTATGCAAGAATAGGGGAGAGCCCTTAAACAAGATGCACCATCACAACCATGAAATTCCAGCCAAGTAATAACATGTAACTATTAACAATAAAGGGACAACCACATATGAAACCATAGATGAAGTAAACAAAGTAGGACAACCTACTTATTGAATGAAAAACCAATAATACATCGTTTCTTTAAATTTGATGTCACAACAAGATCAAGAGAACCAAAACGTGTCACACTTGACCTTCCTCTTTAGCTAGGACAACCCACAAAAATGGAGTAAAACAACCCTAACCAGAAAATTACAACAGAAAAATCCTTCAGTAATTCAAGGTTACACCAAAGACCAAGGAGGGTTTAACAACCTCAACTCTAATCTCTTCTTTTGTGACAAAATTGCCCTTCTTAAAGATTATTTAAGAAACAAACTTGTGGCAATTCTTGCAAAAACCTTAATCATTCATGAAAATAATAGAGATATGGAAAAACCTCACATTGAACTTGTCCCTTAACTTTTTCCTCCCAAAGATATTCAACTAAACTTGGAGGGGAACTCCTACACTTCCAACGATGCCCTTAGCAAATGAATCTCTCCTCTATTGATAGGTTTCGATCCCAAATTAGGATTTAGTTCTTTTGAGGATTTAGAGAGGAGAAAACATTATATTAATCCATAAAAGTGGTCCTCCTATCTAGGGCACACCCCCCTAGGCCATCCTTTAGGTGATTTATGGCTCCTTAATCTCTAGCTCCCCCCTTGAAGAGCTCTCCAAACCCTAGCTCTACTCTTCTAGAGTGAATATAATGTTCCATTTGATCTCCTTTAGGTTTATACACCCAATTTTGACTTTGGACCTCTTTCACTTTTGTATAGGTCCACTTGCCATTTGTCATCTTTCTATCTCTTTAGAGTATGCATTGATTCTTTGTTCAAGGGCTTGGACCATGTCAACCATGCCACATGGTGCTTTCTCATGCAAAGGACTCTCCTCCAAATATGTAGAAAGTGCCTCAAACAAAGTGTCCTTGCCCCAAATGTCTCAAGGGGAAACATGCTTCCAAATGTGGAATATGGCCCGAATAATATGTAATGCCCCATAAAGTTACTTTATTATGTTTTAAATTCCTTCTTGCACAAAACATACCTCTCAAAGCGATTATATTAATAATCAAGTAACCAAATGTTCTTCTTTTTACCCATGGAGTGGGATACTCCACATCAAATGAACTTATTTGACCATCCAAATGACTTCAGTTCCACATGTCATCATTCTAAGGAAGGCGTTCTTTCTTTGGCTTCTTTCTTCACCCCCTGTCATGCCTCGAGATTCATCCAAGGCAGGGCATTTTGCTACTCTAGACTTTGTCTTGCCACATGCCATGCTCTAAACCTCTTGTAATGTAGGGCGTTCCTTTTCTGGGGTTGTGTCTAGTCCTTATCTTGCCAATAATCATACCTTGAACACTTCTTAAGGTAGGGCATTCATCCTCTTGGTTTTGCTTCCTTGCCGACATCATCCATATATGTGGTTTGGGATCTTGGGTGCAACTAAGGAACAAGGCTCCTCATCAATGATGCAACACTGCATAGTGTAAGCCATGTTACCATGCCTTCAAATTAGTGTCAAGTGCGTCCAAGTGAAACCTCACGGGGAATTGTCTTTGGAGAAGCCTCCATCAAGTCATTAATCCTCCACAACTTGTTCTTACCACTAGATGATGAGAAGTGGTTGGGCAAGTTAGAACAAGGTGCATGGCCCCTCCAAATCTCTCCCTACCACTTGTGACCGTCACTGAACTTCAAGGATCTACCATGTTGGTGAGAGATGAAAGGCCCATGAAAATGCAAAATGGACCATGCATTTTCAGAGGATAACAATTGGGATTTGACATTGTGTATCATTGATTTGTGGAGACCAATGTTATTAGAACTGGACCGATCATTGAGCCGGTGGGACCCTAAAACTAAAAACCGGACGAGAACCGGGAAAAAAACCCAATGACTAAAAAATACATAAAATATTCAAATTTTGATAAAAAAATATATTCATGGACATCCTTGTGAATCCAAACCATTAAACACAAATATACAAAGTTTTCTCATGTATATAGAAAGTAAGGGTGCATATAACCAAAATAGTATTAAGTGTAATCCATATCTGAACCAAAATACATAAACAAAGAGGCTCTAAATGGCCTCTAGAGTAAAAAAAATCATGCTACAACAAATAACTACATATAATCAAAATCATTGCCTATATTGGGATCATCATCATCAACATCACCTTCTAAGCATTGAAATAAGGTAGAAAAAGCTTAACATGCCCAATCAATGATTTTGCTTGAGTGAAGGGTACATTTTTACTAGGGTCATGATGAGGAGTTCAATAATCAATGCCACCAACATCGAGGTATATAGAGGGCTTGGTGCTCTTGATTAAATGCCAGTTCCATACCCTCATACATGATAGAATTCTATGGAAATGTTGCAATCCTGCCAATCCTGAAATCCTAAAAACTTTTAAGTCTACTAAATTTTGAATGGGATCTAAAATTCTATTTTCTCCATATGAAGTCCAATGAGGTTGGAACCACTTCCAAACATCCCGAAACAATTAATGGTAATGTTAAAAATTTAAAGGATGGATAAGGAAAGATAAAGGAGAATGTCAACTTTTACTTGAAGAATTTAATATTACCATCAATTACTAGGGTTTTTCCCTTTTTATTGTTTTTTTTTTTAAATTTTGGGAGAATTTTTTTTCGTTCCATAAGTCGACATACAAATTCGTAAGAAACTAGTTGGTTCATACATTTAAGGCCGGTTTTGTATAGAACTGATTGCTTCTATCTCAAGACCAACTGGTTTAGCATGGAACTGGCCATTTCCAGTTTATACCCTTGATTTGAACCGACAACCCTTATAAATCGATTGAACCGGTTGGTTTTGGTAAAACTAGTTCGGTTCTAATAACATTGATGGAGACACTCTTCTCACAGACTCTTGCACGAGTTAGTGTGAATGGTTTGCTATTAGAGTCTATCATGTTGCAACATTCCATTCGATAGGAGTGCCCATTGGCGTCTTATCTCTATGTGATCGTAGTTGATGTAGAGAAACGAGGTACTATCAGGTTGCTAAAACTGATCTGTCTTTGATCAGATTTTAGCTCTAAGTTTGAACTTCCAAAACTGTCCTTTGCCGTCTTTTAGGACAACAAACTGTTTAGTAACTTTCTGCTGATAATTTTTGTGGTTAAGAGTTATTTTGAGGTGTCCTTGCAAGTGTTTTTCATATCAATGATTAGCGCATGCAATATACTCAAAACAGATAACACTCCTCTTGATCTTTACAACTCTAACAAACTGATCTATACTCTAAGCATGCATGAAATGAACATAAGTATTTTTGGTCAACATGACCCTGGATAAAACCCCCCGAGGAAAACCAGTTTGGAATGAAAGTATATATAATGATGATTTTAAGAAGTGAATACAACAAGTAAGCTAATATAATGGAACCTAATACAATAGCAACTCCTCACGAGAAGCTTTGGAGTTCCAAGAAGAGAAATGCGCCCAAGCTTAGTGCACCCTCTTCCCTTGTTGCTCTATCCACTGAAGTGATGCGCCCTCCTTCCTCTTTGACCCAATGAAGAATCCCTTCCACACAAATCTGCTCTTGTGTGTCTCCTCCAACATGAGCCAAACATATCTGAAATAGCACAAGTCCTTCTATTACCTGCTAGTGGTGCGCCCTCCTCCAAGCAATACTGATCACTATAAATAAACAAGGCTCTAAGCTGTCATAGCTCCTCCATGGATGGAGGTGCCCAAGCTCTCCTCTTCCAATGCTTCCATTCTCATCCTCTTGCCCTTCTCCAAACTCTCTTGGTGAACATACAAGTGAATAAGCCTGCAAATGCCCTATGCACCCTCTTAAAGGAATCATAAGGAAACCTAAAAAGTGGATGGCTAGGATCATCCCAAGCCATCCCTAATCAATGGTTGAGATCTCTCAAAAAGAATCTCAACTCAAAACCCACTTTGGGTTAAGTTTCCATAGTTCACTTTATGTCCCTCAATTCACCCACAAAGTGAATTAATAGGTCACTTTTCACTCAAGTGACAAATTTCACCCTTTGACTTAGGAAAATGTCAAAGTGAAATTAGACATAAAGTATAAGCACAATGGGTCAAATATTTCCCTCTTGTGGTTAGAGACCCACAACCACAAGGGGACCACTTTCCAAGGTACTCAAATCTCAACACTCCCTCTTACCGATGAAAGTGCCATTCACCCCCAATCTCATCCCTATCGTGGACACGGTTTCCTACTGGCAAACACTCGGTGAGTATGGCTGTACCCTGATCATCAAAAGTGGTCTCTGACACAGATCTGCTCAACCTGCTTGATCTATAGATGGAAGTGCATCTCCACTAATCCAAGATCAACTAGATCTTGGCATCACACCAAAGATCTCAACCTTGGTCTCCCACCAAGGATTTCTACGCCAACGGTCACTACTCTTGGCATCTCACCAAGAGTCACTCTCTTGGCATCTCACCAAGAGTCATTCCCTCTTGGCATCTCACCAAGAGTATCTGGATCTCGACATCTCACCAAGATCCTCAACTTGGCTTCTCACCAAGTGACTTCTACCTGAAGTGGAACATGAACCTGATCTGCTCGTCTCTGTAGCCAAGTGAGGCTCAAGCCTCTATGGTTCCTTGCTGCTCCTCCTCATCAATCTTTGATGCTCTGAATCCCTTGCACCAACCCTCTGTCTCGGCAACTCTGAAACTGAAGCTATCCCGGGTGGACCAGTCACCCCTGAAGATGGTGTCCACGAAACCTGAGTTTGAGCTCCCTTTGAATCACTACTATGAGTCAATAGGTCCTCCTCAACTCTGTCTCCCCACTTGACGATGGATGGTGCACCAACTGAACAACAACTGAACGCACACTCCCTCACAAATTGAGTTGCGAACTCTGCTGTCGTTGCAGTATCATCCTGCTTCTTCTTCTTCTTCTTCTCGGGACACTGTCCTGCATAGTGACCCATCTCTTCACAAGTAAAGCATCTCACTGTGCTCATGTCTCTCTCTTGCCCACCGCCACTCTGTGGTGGTTTGGTCCTGTTATCCCCTATCCTAGGGATAACTAAGGAGATCATGTCTCAAGGCCCACAGGTCCTAGACATGGAGTGTCGAGAGTTGAATGACTTGAGCATGGCCCCGGAGGGCCCATCTTTTCTTCAGTGCAGCCCATCTATCAGCAACAACAGTATCCATCCCACCATCCTGGTCCTGAAGTAGCAGTAAGTCTTGCTCCATGAGGTAATGGGTCCGGTTATCATGGTATGTGTCACTCTGATTATTGAAGCACTTGAATATGTTGCACTGAATTCTCCTTCATTTCATAACGTTTGCTAAAAAATTATGCTCTTTGATTTGCTCATACCTGGGAGGGTGACATGATGCCCTAGTAAGTTGATCTCCCTTTAGGATGGGTTGCCACTGGGTGGTTCTATGAAAGGTCATCGTCCATTCCCTCCATACTTACCACTTTCTATCATTACACCTTCATTTTCCCCTCTACCTTTGTTCAGACATTGGGTTTGTCACAATAGGAAGGGTTGTACCTTGCCTTGTGGGAAGAAGGGGCTAAAGGTCTAGGGGGTAAGAGTAGTTGGCAAGAGTTAAAAGCCAAATGAAACCTTTGAGATGCTTCACCCAGGGATTCCCGAGAAAGCAATAAAAGGCTTCTCAGTAAGAAAAGGGGACCCATAAGATAAATCAAAATTCAAGGTACTAGTTGGTGGATGGGAGGTCTCATCACGGCCTATTAGGTCCATGGGAATGTAGCGGTATGGCACTACCATCTATCTAGTCACCAAACCAGGGTAGTGGCTCTTGGTGGCATAACCAAGAGAAAGGGGGTCTCATCACAAGCCAACCTTCTCATTTTCGTGAAATGCTTGTGGGTAACGCTATCACCTCTGGTCACCAAGCCAGGATAGTGTCCCCCAACTTTTCCCTTGAAAAAAAAAAGGACCAAAAGCAATAAGACTAAGAATAAAAGGCATTCAATGGGCTGGGAAACAATGACATCCATGAAGAGGTGCAACTCGCCCTCTACAGAGGCACCCACAGGCAAGACCTACATTTCCCTGTTATCACTGGACCCTCTGCCCAAACGTTCCCCTACGCCACTTCACACACTTACATGACCTAGATTGGTTCTCACCTGGGAAACACCCCAAACTTAAGGAGGATTAGCCCAATAGGACATCCTGAGACCTTCTCCAAACCCGACTTGTTAAACTGCATAACGTCTTTGAGCATTTGTCTGGGTAAAGGGGGTTTGATGCACATGTTTCAGTAATTTGATTATTAGATGTGATTGCCATTGCTGTGATCCCTGTGACTTATGAGCCATTGGAGTGCGTACTTGTTATTGCTGCAGGACTTTGCTCGGTGGACAAGTAGACAAGTACATATGGAGGAATGATTAGGTCGGACCTCCATGCGGCTGAAAGCCCAATAGATGGATGTCGTGACCCCACCAGGGGGAAAGAGAAACCAGAGGCTTGCACCAAGAATAAAGAAGGAAGTTACACCAGGGACACTCCGACAGACCTAGACCCAGGGGGGTTTTGCCTTACCACCTGGACGTTGACCCCTGAGAGCACATGACGTCATCATTTTGACCTTGACGTCATCCAGAGTTAGGGTTTGCATTTTTGATGGGCAATTGTGTGTTAGTTGGCACGTGTGGCAGCATGCAGGGCCTTTGGAGGCCAAATGTTCTGCACTTGAGGCCTAGCGTTCCACCTTAGGGGCTAACGTCACCCTAGAAGGGCATGACGTCACCCTTGGAGATGAAATTGGGGTTTAATGTTTGTCATTTATGTAAAAACTAGATTTTAATGTAATTTGGCCATGTTGGCCTTTTTATGACCTAACTGTAATTAAAGGTCATTGAAATTGTATAAATAAGAGAAAAACCTCTCATTTTTATTCATCATCTTTCACTCACACAAATGTGAGGTCTGAAATTCGGCCCTCTTTAAGGGTATTTGGCTGAAATTAAGTGGTGCGCAACTTCTTGGAGAGGCTATTCTTGGTGTTTTTTGGCATTTTTCATGGTGGAAAGTCTTCAACTAAGGTTTTGTTGCTAGATTATTCTTGATGAAGTAAGTAAATCTGCAATTCTTCATTGATTTTTGAATGGTTATGGTAAATTTTCTTGTTCATTTCTAAGATTATGAAATTGCTAGTGTGAAACACTAGGGGAGAAGTATACGTTATTATCCTTTTACTTATAATTTTCCACCTACTTGAAAGTGCTAGAATACATCTCTTTTGAAGAATACACTAGAGCCCTACCTTTGTAGCACTCTAGTAGCATTACTTCATTAGCTTCATATATTTTATTTCAAACTTAATCTAAGAAAGAAGGAAATCGCTAGGGCCAAAGGTTACTTACTTTCTAGCAATCTTTCCTTCTAGGGTTTAGACATTGAGGCCTTAGGTTACTAACCCGTCAATAATCTCACCCATCCCTTTAGATTACCTATTATCATTATTGTTTTCCTCTAAGAATTGTCGCTGCAAACTTTGACTCCATTACCCTAAAAGGCACTAGTCCACTCCTTACAAGTGATTGATTGACCAAACAACTCTTAAACCATCTTCCCTAAGACTTTTACTAACTCCTACTAACTTCAAATTAGAGTAACTCACTAACTAATTTGCTGCTGTTGCAAAAGATTGCTACAGCCATGTATAACAACAACAAATTCATCCTAAAATCAAGATTAAAAGCTGATTAAACATTGCCATAATTGCTTTTGACAACTATTATCATTTTGTCAACTTAAGGCTATTGTATCTTGTCATTTTTTAAGCATTATTAAGGCCTAATTGTTGTGGCTGTTGCTAAATATTCATTGCTGTTATAAATATTTACATTGCTTCAGTTTTATATCAGCTTGTTTATCTTCCAAAAGTTTATGGTTTTATGAAGCGTTGACATCATATGG
>ML798275.1:455128-468283 GCA_009831015.1 Picea engelmannii | reverse complement strand
GGTTTACCATTGAAAATGGATGTTTCTCTTCTATAAGGGTGTTCTTCTGAGAGGAAAACCCTTGAGTAGTTGTACATTGACTTTCGTAGGTGGTTGGACCACCTAGCCTTCAAAGAAGGTCCACAACATTTACATCCATGATAGCCTTTAGTTACAAGGCCTGTGAAATTATTGTGTACATAGAATGTTAGTGTTTAAGAATAGAATGTCAATCACAGTGAATTAAATATACAAATAAATATTTTTACGTATATAAACAAATCAATAAACATGTTAATTACCATAGAAAACTCTTAATCCTAGATAATCATGTGTGGTGTAAGTACATATGCCATACAACGTAAAAATACTCTCTGTTTTGATGGGTCTTGATACATGGTATACATGTATCCCTTCCCATAATTCCTTTAATTCATCGACCAATGGTTGTAGGTAGACATCCATATTCTTCACTTGTCTTCTATTAGGGACTATAAGAGCCAACATAAGATGTTCATTCTTCACATAAAACCATGGGGGGATATTTTTATTGATCACTACTACAAGAAAAAAATAACAGTTGGTGTTTTGGAGAGACTATGGGTTCACGCCATCCATTGCTATTTTGAGTCGTAGACTTCATACTTCATCCTTGAATTTTTTTGTCCATGTATCCTCTATATGATTCATGGCTATTAAATCTGTTGGGATTCACATAACTCCCGACTCACTTCTGTGTGAGGCATGCCATCCCTGCAACTTAGCTAATTCTTTGCAACAAAAGAGCCTTTGAATCCTTGGGATTATAGGCATGTGCCTTAATATCTTATGAGGAGGACCATGTGATTTACCATTTTTATTTTATTTATGGTACCTATCATGCCCACATTCTAGACATATCTCTTTGTATGGATATTCTCCTTTATACATAATACAATCATTTAGACATACATGATATGATATATACTCAACACCTAACATTTTCAACAACTACTTTGGTTCTTCACAGCTACCGGGAAAAACATTATCACTGGGAAGAACCTTATGTTTCAACATCCTGTAGTTAGTGGGAAATAGAAATGTACAAGGTCATTTAAAGTTTATAAAAGAAACCATTTCTAATGTTGATTGTGTGACAAGATTTCTCAAAAATAATATAAGACACTTACTAGTCAATTACCTCAATATTTATGAGAAGCATGCATTTGACATGCCATAACTTGCTTTGATGTTGTACAGTAACATTGTTGTCCCAAGTTGGGTAGACTTTCATCGGTCACTAGGTCCAAAGAGAGGGGTGGTGGAACCAAATTTTAGGATTTTGAAAATGGTATCATTGATATGAGCATCATCCCCTATATCATCATTCTAGAATGCATGTAACAACATTATCTCCATGTTAGTCATATATCATAAGTAATCATCCATACCAACCTATTTTTGATTGTTTCCATTTCCAACTTCCAAAGAACTACTATTGTTGTAGTCATTCCTAATTGGTGAATATGGATGTAGTGGGAATTGAATAGGTGGTTGATTCAACCATTCTTGGTATGATTCCTCTCTGAGTTGTGCTATCATTGCATCCTTCTCTCGGGTTGACATTGTTTTGGGGTGCAACAAAATGTGGTAGGTAGGTTTCTCATCATCAGAATCCTATTTTCAAAACCATTGAAAATTAATACATCAATAATATTAGTAAGCACAATGCAATAATTTGTTTGTTCAAATTACATTATATAAAACAATTATTACCATCAATGACCTAGGATTGCGGCTAAAAGATGAAATGTCACAATTGGTAGGGTAAAGCGGCTGTCCATTTTCATCTACCAACTTCTTGTGGTATGTTGCTCTTGATAAGACCTTTCGACATTTTTGAACCGGTACTGGAATATTTTCTGCATATGAACTCGATATTGAATCATGATTCTACAAATTTGGATGCATTTTTATTCATATTGACATGGATAAAACAAATTCAATTAGATAATTGAAACATAAATAAAATAAGTTAAACTTATTGGAGATGGAAAGGGAGAACTCCGCGATGTAATTTGAGCAATATGGAATGGGATGAAATTTGAAGAATTGACCATTTGATCATATAATAGATTTTTCTCCCTACATTTCAGCAAAAGTAACAAATTTTTTTTCTTTACATATCTAAAATAAATTTCGAGGACCATACCACAATATCAGTTTGAATATAGTTTTGAAACAATTTTTTAAGAATAAGGCGACATAAAATGTAAAATGTATACTAAAGTATTGTAATTCATGTGAATTCATCCTAAAAGATAATTTGAGATGACTATACTATTTTTGTGCAAATAAAAGTTCAAATAACTTTAAAAGAATCTCAGTGTTCTTATAAACCACAAACACACTGGTGCGCATCAATAATAAGTGTCGATGCACTGAAAAATTAACCACACAGTGTTTCGAGATTTTGTTAATAAAAAACAATTATATGTTATCGGTGCATCATATAATATGGACGCAATGCGTAATGTAATATGGACGCATTGGTGCATCTTACATAAACACGTCAATGTGCCAAAAGAGTTTTTAAAAAAAAAGTGTTTTTTTTAAATAGTTAAAAAAAGAGCGAGAATCGAATTTCATAAAGTGCTTTAAATACTAAAAAGTTATTCACTATTTCATTATTTTGCAAAACATTGTTGGGGAAAGACTTGCAAGAGAGACATATAGAAGAACACTGTGGAGGAGCATAATACTTTGGAACCACAATATTATTCATAATATGAAAATTTGAAGGGTATGGTGATTCACTCTAAACCCTTTTCATAAAGTTTTTTTAATATTAAGAAGGTATTCAATATTTTCATTATTTTTCCAAAATTTACAGTAGACAAATTTGGAAGAGAGACATACCAGGGAGCATTGTGGTGCAAAAGTATAATTTGGAACAATAGAAATATTCAAAGAATATGGATTTGAAGGGTATGGTGTTTCACTCAAAGTCCCACATAGTAAAACTTTTAAATTTTACGGTTGATTTTGTTAATAATGTTTTTTACAAATTGTATTCCTATTTGTATTTTAAGTAAAATTCAGAAAAAAAAAAAAAAGAAGAAAAATTCATACTTCCCTTAAACCCTTGTTTTATTTTTCTTATGTGAATGCAAAATTTTACTCTAGGGTTTAACTCCCTCTATCAATTCATAATTAGGGCTTTTCATTTTAGGCATGTTAGATATAATGGGTTTGCTTTTATATATATAAGTGTTTGTCATATGATGAAAAAGGACCACTTATTGCATTGGATCCCAAACACAGTTAACCCTATGAATTTTTTATTTTAATTTTTTAAATGGTTTTTGATTTAACGTTTTTTTAAAACGTTTTTCAATTTTCTGGTGTGCCATTTCATTTGAAACACACCGATGCATTTATGTCTAAGAAGCACCAATAAAGCCATAATTTTTTTTTAATTTAAAAAACATAGTGCATAAAAAAAAATATCGATGATGTTTTCTCATCTAAACAACACAAAAAATGTTGTCATATAAATTTTCTTTTCATTAGTGTGTAATTTTTCTATTGTTTTTTTTTTATGAATGTTTAATTTTTTTGCTATGTTTTTGTTTTCTACTGTAGTCGTTGTAATGTCTTTTATATATATCGCACTATTGTAATTCACAATTTAAAAAAAAAGAAATTGAACTATTTGTTGTGGTTTTTTGTATTGAATGGTACATGTTTTATATTTATAAAAATATGAGTGAGAAGAGTTCAAATAATAAAAGTTATGATCGACACAATGATGACACATCCATAAAAAACAAAAAAGGTAGGTTTTCTGTAAATTCTATACAAAATTAATATGGTTGAACTATATGTAAGTTTAAATAATATGTATTGGTTAGTGTGTGTCATGCAATACCATAAAATGAGGAATATAGATAAGATTTTTTCTGATCTAAGTGCAGAAGAGCGTAAAAACTTGATGGAAAAATTGCAGAGGGATGAATCAGGTGAATGAAAAAATATTATTCAATATGATTGTTTTTTTGAATTTTCATTAATAATATACTTAGGAATATCATATGACATGTTTCAAATAATCTATTAATTCACATATGTTTAATGTTTTACATGCACCAACAACGAGGGAACGAAATGTCATCGTAACAAAATAAAATTAATTAATATAGAAGATGTAAATGATGATGAATTCGTCCTTAGCTCATACGGAGTGGTGTTGGAGATTAATCAAAGGGGGAAAAACTTTTAAAGAACTATGAGGGATATAGTGGAATGAACATATAGCCGTACTTTTCACTTACAATATAGAAATCAATCCAATGATTTGAAGAACCAGGTTATATCTAAACTACAAGAAACATTTCCATAGCAATGGTCAATGAAACCTGTCAGACTTGCAATAACAAAAACATACAACGACAAAAAAAAATCATTAAAAAATTAATATTCCTAAAAACACTTTTANTATATATATTACAAAGTATTCATTTATTAATATATCAATTTTGAGATATTTAGTTTTCATATACCAATATAAAAAATACTTTATTGTCATGTTATTTTTTCAGGAAAATTATGAAAATCCCAAAGGACCAACAAGATGATATGTGAAATATGCAAGTAGGGATGTCCAAAAAAGTGTATAAGGATATGGTAAAAGAAATGGACATAATTGCATCACAGGAGGAGCTATCTCAATAAAAACGTGCTTCAAATGTATGTAATCATTGAATTTTTCTATTAGGTACAAATAATTAATTTAGCATTAAATATTAATTTTCCAATATTCTCTTATAGAAAAGAAAAGAAAATGGAACTCATTTTGCACATAAAAATGGACGACAAGGAAGAAAATAGTTAGAAAAGTTTGTGAGTAATCGTTATTTCCTTATAACAACTCAAGTTTTTTTTTTGTTTTGTTTGTTTTTTTTTGTTTTTTTTTTTCTTATAAGGTTTTTTAAAACAACCATCCTTGAATGTCTTCAAATGGGTGCTAATATACAAAGAATATCCATCAGAGAAATTGATTGGCATTCGGTTAGTTAAGGATTGTGAGTATATGTTGGCATATCAAAGAATCATTATGGAATTTGTAAGTATAATCTATGTTGTTTTACTTCTATCATTTTATAATTAATGAAAAAAAGAATGCTTTATATTAAATATATGATTTATTATGGGGTATAAATCTTGCAGGAAACAAAGTATGGAATTGAGCCAATAAAAGAATTGTTGAAACAAGGCATGAGATTTTATTTTGAACATATGTGTATGATTCTTAAGTCAATTCTTGCTTTGTAGGTATGTCTCTTTTTAATTTACATTCATGTATATTATTTATTTTAATTTTCATTATTCTCTCCAATGTAGATAGACTCATTACAATTTTTTTATGTTTGTAGATGGAACTTGAAGAAGATGAAAACAATCAAGGAAATCAACCAAAAATTCAACAAAATAACCCAAGCCATGGAAGTAGCTCGAGCACTAACAATAGTTCTAGTGAAGAATGATGACCAATATATTAGGATATCAATGCAATATGCAATTGTATTTTTTTTAAATAATTTTTTGTGAAAATCAGACATTTTTGTTTAATGTAATGGACATGGTGTCCCAATTGAAAGAGAAGGGATTATTGCTAAGTGTCCCATTTTGTATGAAAAATACCCTATTATTCATATAATAAAATATGTTTTAATTTATTCTATTGTGTTGTCTAATGTCGTTGTGAAATGATACATCGATGATTAAATATATGGATGACTAAATATCATACTGAAGATATGAAAAAACTGATATCACAAATTAATCCAAACATAATATTCAAATTCACTAATAAAAATATAAGATATATGTAATTTTTTTGATAAATAATGGAATTAAAAAATAACAATAATTGCACTATCACAGGTCGATGTTTCTTGGTGTATTTTAATTATTAATCTCATCGGCGTGTTTAATATTAAAATGCACAGGCGCGGTTCATAAGAAATGTGCACCCGTGATTTTATGTACTCAATTAGCATTGGTTTCAATATTTATTTAATACCAGAAAATTATATTAAAAAATTGGCCTTCGGTGCGTTAAGAATATACGAAGCATTGGTACTTTTGTGTTATTAATAAGAACCTATTCTTTAGGATTATTAATAAGAATCCATGTGTTTGTGTTATTAATACACATTGGTGCTATTGTGTTATTGATAAACATCGATACTTGTTTGTTACTAAAAAGCACAAGTGCTTTCTATTTTTAATGCACTGGAGGGGTTTTTCTAGGTAACGCACTGATGCATATTATTTTATACAACATCAATGCCTTCTTATTAATAATGTACTAATGTGTTCTAAGCAGAAATCCCTGGTGGTTAATTATTTTTAACTCTCCCGGTGTGTTTTATTTTTAAAGCCCCGATGCTTAAATATTTTACTGCCTTGGTGCTTGAAGATTTTACTACCCTGGTGCTTGACTTTAAGTGTACAACACTAGTGCGATATGTGTATGTATGTACCAGTGATTTTTCCTCATAAAAGTAGACATACTCTAACACATCCGACTGCCCATATTTTTTTAATTATAATCAAGTTTCGTTATAGTATCCACGAAAACATATGCTATCAAAAACATATGTTGTAGTGGAGGTTTTTTTGACATTTTTTGCCAATTTTGCAACACTGGAAACCTCCACTACAACCTTTGCTAAAATTTATTTTCCATGTACTGTAAGTACAAAAAATATAGTTGTGCGAATTAGAGAAAGATTCAAAATAGACTGAGCGAATGCTTGCTCTATTTGAAATACTTGTTGTATAAAGTTAGGGAGAAATGCATTATTTTGCATCTGTTGTAGAGCAAGGTTATTTCAAGGTCGGTGCATTGCATTGTGTTCCATTGATTCTCTTTTTTGGGGGGGATTTGATTATTATATAGGTAAATATAGTTCAGAAAGATGGGCATTTTCCAATTTTCCCAAAGGAATTTTCTATGAACATATGGTGGCACTCAGTGAGGATATATCTTACGCATATCAGTAGTGGTAGATGAGTATCACTAACACAACCAATGTTGTGTATTTCCAGTGCTTGTGTGAATAATTAGTGCTAGTTATGGTCGTATTGTCTTGTGCGTTCGCATGACAAATTGTTATAGGGGATGTAAATTGGATGATATACCAGTGATTTTTGATAGGTTGATTTTGTTGGATTTGCAAGCAAAGGGAAACAATTTATAGATTTTTTTCTATGTGAGAGGCATAGTTGTGTGGAGGGTGGAGATATGGCTATTAAAAAACCTTAGTCCAACCTCAAAAGTGTGAAAGTAAAAAGGCTCTTGACAAGTAGATTGTCCAAAGGTAAATAGCTCGCAGACCTGGGATTACAACAAGCCCAAGAGAAGGATGTCAATTGGCTAAAATTCATTTTACACATATTATCATATACCTTTCGAATATAAATATCCATAATAATAAACCATCAACTAGTCTATATATAGGAAATACATTTGTTTGGAACTACTTCTAGATGCATGACGTTTTCTCCTAAATTAGGGAAAATAAATTTATAATAAATAACTGATCTATTTTGAAAATCACATCGCTTGTCACAATCATGGATGCATAACTATTGGAAATACAGAGGTGCGGGAGGGTGACCTTTGCAAGTTCTCGGTACAAGGATTAAAAATAGTTTGTCCTAAGTACACCAAGTATAGTTGTGCGGGGTGCACGAGGATTGTAGACATTTGTTCAATTAGCATAGAAATTCCATTAACACTTCCACATAGGTGTATGCTGCATAGAGTTGGTACTTTGTCTATTTAGAAGTTGGTCTATATTCAAATGTTGTGCAGAGAAATGATATGTATACTCTTTCCACACTGTCGCAACTCCACATTTGGCATTGTGATCCATATTTATGAGAGGAACAAAATAAATAACAGACTAAATATAATAACAAAGATATACAGAGAACAACAACAAATATCCAGTGAACAATAACTTCTATTGAATAAATAAAATAGGATGAAACAGTAAAACTACAGAACTAAAAACATCTTGCTCGAATGGTGGTAGCTATCTATGAGAAGAGATGTGGCTTCTACACACATCTGTCTAACAAGAATGATTACAATGAGGCTCTAGAGGCCTTTTTAATGTTACTCATGAATTCCAAAACCCTAGACATCCAAAAACCTAACCCTTCGAGATGAAATGCCAAACTTTATGTGGGCCCCGATGGGTAACTTGGTAACTCAACTTCCCAGGGTCGTAACTTTTGCATATGACCTTCATTTTAAGAACGTGATAGCTCGTTGGAAAGGTACTGTCAAGAAATACACATTATGCCATCAAAATCTGACTCATTTATAGTTGGACTATGGAAAGCCAAAAATACATTGTTTAGGGCCCCAAAACATCCCTGGAAGTAAAAAAATATGTATTGACATAAAAAAATTCCAAAATAATCCATTTGGATTAAGTGGGAGGCCACAAATATCCACCTCGAAGATTTGT
This sequence comes from Picea engelmannii, assembly GCA_009831015.1. Lineage (NCBI taxonomy): Eukaryota > Viridiplantae > Streptophyta > Pinopsida > Pinales > Pinaceae > Picea > Picea engelmannii. The sequence continues at coordinate 459,776 of ML798275.1, read as the reverse complement.
AGGGCTTCATACAACCCCAAAAGTGTATAACCCACAATTACAAATAATTACTAAAGAACGTGTTGAACTAAAATTGTCAAAAGAAACCAGCTGGAATAGGTGGGTGGCTTTCAATATCCACCTGGATCAATCCTCCCCCCTTAGGAAGAAATGGTCTCCATTGTTTTGAGTTCCCCCATTAGGTGAGGAATTTTTTGTTGAATTTGGCACTGGGTTAGCCATTTTCCTTAGTGCAGGATCTTCCCTGCCTTGAAAACCCAATAAATATGGATCCTCTGCTCACGCTTTCCCTTGACCTATGTTTCCACTATCTGATCAGTAGATGTTTGTTTCATGCAATCAGGGTTGTTCTTTATTGGTTTCAACACTTCTGTGATATCTTAGGTGTCCAATAATGGTGGAAAATATGGTTGGAGGAGGTCCACAGTGAACATTGGGTGCAAGCCAAGGAAAAGGGGAGTGTTGAGCTCAAAATCATTGTCTCCCACAACTTTTGTGATAGTGTAAGTCCCATAGATAAGTGGACAGAACTTCCGAAGGAGCCCCGTAATGTGTTCTTTCTGAAAATGTAACCAAGCCTTGTCTCCCACCTAAAACTTGTGTGGTATCCATTGTTGATCATGGCATTGCTTGTACTAAGCATTGGCTTTCTTTAAAATCTCATGGACATGTTGGCGGATGTGTTGAATTCGCTCAATGAATCTGGTGGCTTTGTCGGCCTCAAACTGAACATGGGAATATGTTTTCCATGTGGTTGCAAGAGGTATTGCAACATCAATGGGACTCAAGGGTTGGAATCCCAACCCCACCTAAAATGGGCTATGGTCGGTGGAGCTATGGAGAGCCCTATTGTAGCTGTGTTGAACATAGGGAAGACTCTCATCCCATGTACATGGATTCTTAGAGTTATACATGTGCAGGATGCGCACAATCATCCAATTGATGACCTCTTTCTAGACATCGGTTTGAGGGTGGAAGGCAGTGGATTTAGTGAGCTTAGTTTCCAACAGTGACCAAAGACTCAACCAAAATGTGTTGAGTAACTTGTTGTCTCGATCAGATATGATGGTATGTGGTATCCAAAAATGGACCCACACTCATTTGAAGAAAATCTTGGTCGTATCTGCCACTGTGTCACTCTTCTTGCAGGCTGTGATAATGGCCATCTTTGAAAACCTATCAACCACCACAAATACACAATCATTTCCTTTCTTTGTGGAAAGTAGGACAGACATGTAATCCATCGAGATGGATTCCCAAGGCCTCTCATGAGTAGGAAGAGGGCTGTATAATCCTTTCTTCTTGATGGATGGCTAAGAAATGTCACAGGTAGTGAAAGCTTTGATATACTTGCTAACGTCCTATCGAAGTTTTGGCCAATAAAATGTTTATGTAAAACAACCAAAGTTTTCTCCATGCCAAAATTTCCTTCCATACAACTGTATTTAGCCTCCCAAATAAGCTTTGCGCCCTCACTTGTAGGAACACAGAGGTGGAACAAATGGCATAATAGTCTGTCCTGAATGTGAAAATCTGTGACATTCGCACCTGTACCCAAGAGATGATAGGTGGTGATGAAGTCAGGGTCTTGCTGATAAAATTGTGGTCACTCAGATGCCTCATGCCCACAGGAATGGAGTATGGTGATGGGTGCATCCACGAGAGGTTGAATGAGGTATTCAATGACACAATTTTTTCTCCATGTCTTATACTTGATGTTGAGATGGAACTATTGTAGGTATGTGGACCACTTTTGATGGCAATCGTTCTACAAATTACCTTGTGTCAGTATGAACTATAGAGGCTTGTGATCAGTCTGGATGACTGTCTCCTTTTCTATAATGTAATGTTTCCAATTATGGAAGGCTTGTATAATGGAATACATTTCCTTGTCATAGGTGGGGTATTTCTGAACAATATCTAAGAGTGTATCACTATGGTATTCTACCGAATGATCGTGCTAAGTGAGAGTTGTGCCTACAACATTGTTGGATGCATTAATCCCAATCTTAAATGGTTTTTGCAGATTAGGTAAGGGGAGTACTGGAGTTGAGAACAAGTGATGCTTCAGATCATCAAATGTTCGTTGTTGTGCCTTCACCCACACAAAATTTACCTTTCCATTGCCCTTGGACCCTTGGCCGAGGGACCATGCTATGGGAGAATCCCAAAATGAACCATCGATAGAATTTAGCAAGTCCCAAGAAGCTATGAAGCTCAGTTAGTGTGGTTGGGGCTGGCCAGTCATGGATGACTTGGATCTTAGCTAGATCCACATGTACCCCATGTTCAACAACAATGTAGCCCAATTATTGGACCCTGTTCATGCCAAAGGAGAATTTTTGTTACGAACCAAATACTTGCATACATAAATACCACAAAGATTCAGAGAACAATATAGAAAACCACAAATTTATTATAAAAACCCTTAAGGTAGGGAAACACCATACAATGGATCCTATTATGGAAGGGATCCTCTCCTATTCACTTACCTCTTCGAGGGGCCTATTGAGATACCTCTCCACAATACAATACTTCTTTTCATTTCCCATTACATTGCTTGAGCCCCTTTATATAGTGCTACCATCACCTAAGAACATTCTMGAGGAGGAATCTTCTAGAAGTAGAACCTTCTAAGAAGTCATCTTACATTTATTATATCTAACTACCCATTTATTATATATAACTACCGTAGTGGGCCTTATTTAATAATATAGTGGACCTAGTCCACCTTACATTGAATGACCTCCACTATTATCACTATGGGCCYTATGGGCCCCCCACTACCTCTCTAGCTACCTTACAATATTTCCAGTTTGGAATATAGCTTGTGTTTCTGCAGAGTGCCCCAAACCTATTGAATATGCTGCATGTTATCCTCCCAATTTTTTTTGAAKTTGAGGATGTCATCCAGATATACCACCACAAAAGAGTTGGTGAAGGGTCTCAATACATCATCCATCAACCTCATGAAATTTGTTGGTGCATTTGTTAGGCCAAATGGCATGACCAACCATTTGAAGAGACCTTCTTTAGATTTGAAAGTTGTCTTTATACATCAGCCAGTGTTAGGGTCCTAACCCGAACATAGGTAGAATAATATATTCAGATGTAATAAAGGTCAATATTAATAAGGCCTTGCAATAAAATATAACAAGTTGAATGTAGGAAGACCTAATAGAAGCTTCCGCTTCTAGAAGGATCTTACTCTAGATGCTTCTTTTGATAAACATATTTAGTATAAATAGGAGTCAAGGGTATGAGAACCCTAGCTTGGATATAATTGTAATAGAGCTCTTCTCAACTAGAGGTTGGCCCTTGAGGAGGCCCGTGAACATTGCTTTCAGAATCAAAGTGCTATTTCTGTTGTTATTCTTATATCATTTCAATGCTATTGTGGTGATTGTTCTGGTTATATTGTTGTTATTTTGTCATTTCTAGCATTTTATTTTTGTTCTGCATACTTTTTTATATCTGGTATATTACAAGTGGTATGAGATCACTTTCCTCGACAAAAATTGTGGGTAATTTTTTTTTCAGGGTAGAGACGTATTCCGACGTCTTTAAGCCACAAATATCCGTCATTACACACATAAACTTGTGGTTGAGGGATTCATACATGCAATAAATACAAGTGGTACTTAAGCACACATCTGTTGGCCACCTTTGTAACCCCTGTTGGTACCCCTTCGAGTGGTAGCGCATAAGACAACACCCGTGTATGGATCGGCCTAGATTAACTGAAGCCCTCTTTAGATAAATTGATCGGCCGCCTGACTGCTATAGTGCCATTGAGAACAACACTCGGGAAGATACTCGCTAGTACCTAGGTAGTCAGGTAGTACGGCTAAGGGTACAGTCTAGCCTCCTTAGTTAGTGCCATGAGATATTGGGCCGAGCACTACTATTAGACCCCACACGTATATCAGAGAGCTATAGCATAGGGAAAACCCTTGTCTGTAGAACCCTTGAATACCTAACCCTTGGGGACAGAAACATAAAAATATTTTTCACCTCTTCCATTGGATTCATCTCTTCACCCTTATCACATTCATACATATCATTTTTCGGCCCAATGTTTGACCCCACCCACCCCTTTTCAGTTTCCTCATCCTCATGGCCCATACCCATAGCCAAGACTTGGAATCTCTCTTCAATACCTTGCAATTTGTCTCACTGAGACCCAGCAAGAAGTGAAAAAACTTAGTGCCAACATTTCCACCATCAATACCATCATCCATTCATCAATGGAGGAAATCAAACAAGACATGACCACCCAGCTTGAATCTGTCTTTTCGACACTCTGCACCAAGTTGTATTTCCCTACAGATAACCCTTCCTTTGACTCACCTCCACATACTGAAGGCGAACATTCCTCTCATTCCCATAACTTTCAACACCATCACTTTCAACATGACCTACGCCTTCTGTGGGTGGATGTGACCAAATTCGATGGCTTAGACCCCACTGTTTGGGTAACCCAAATGGAACATTATTTATTTTTATACGACATTACAGGTGACTTGGCCAAAATTCAGTATGGTGTTCTCCATCTAGATCAAGAACGTTGGCAATGGTGGCAATGGACAAAAACTTCCCCTCAAGGGTATATTGCTTGGACACAATTTGTGGCAGAGATTTATGAATT
>ML798275.1:414588-427270 GCA_009831015.1 Picea engelmannii | reverse complement strand
GAAATACATAAATACACATAAACACAGAGATGCAGTGGAAAGAAGACTTCATTTCATTAATAACAAATGACTGAAATATGCTTACAGACATAATGGAAATAAACTAGCTAGGGCGCTGGTAGCTTATCTCTGAGAAGAGATGTGGATGCTACTCGCATCCATGAGAAGATGATTACAATGAGGCTCTGAAGGCCCTTTTACAATAAACGGGAATGCCAAAAGTCCTTGACATCCAAAAACCTAACCCTGGGAGATGAAGCGCCAAAAGTCATGTGGGCCCCGTTTGGGTAAGTTGGTGCATCAACTTCCCGCGGTCGTAACTTTTGCATACGATCTTCGTTTTAGGCATATGATAGCTCGTTGGAAAGATCTATCTGAGGCATACAACTCTTGAGACAAAATATCATTGTTATATGCTACTTTTAAAGAGCAACATACCCAAAAAAAACATCGTTTAGGGCCTCAAAATGGCCCCGGAAGTTCAGGACCTGAAAAAACTGCTAAAAATAGTAACTGTGCGAAAACTGAAAAACTGAAAGAAGCAATGGTGGGAGTCCAAGTGGAATAGGTGGGTGGCCACCAATATCCACCTAGATAAAGTATCAAGTATCTCATCTCTTCGAGCAAGTTATTTTCAATTATGCAGTTTTACAATTTCAGTTATTTCATTTATTCAATAGAAGTTATTTTTCATTGGTTATATGTTGTTGTTCTCCCTATATCTGTGTTATTGGATTTAGTCTATTAGTCAGTTCATTCTTCTCATAAATCCAAATCATTTACCTTCTTGTCTTCCTTGAAAGGCTTCTTGGTAATGAGGGTGTCGATATGGTTGCACTTTTGACGATTTTTCTTCATTCTACATGTGCATTTACTCTATATTATTTTCAGAGACAATGGAATTCTCTATCTTCCTTTCTTTTTCTTTTATTGTTCTAGAATTGGATATAATACCATCATATTTGGCATGTACATATTCTATATGAAGTTCAACTTCTTCAAGTATCTTCTGGTGACCTTATTGAATCTTTTCTTCTTTCTCCTTTTGAAGCTGCAATGTCACCCCATTTATCAAATTCTGACATCCTTCTTCAACTCTGGATTGCATTTCTGATTTTACCTCATCAGTATTTAGGGATTCCTAAACCTTCTTGCAAACTTTTTCTTCAAATGTGTTGAGCACTCAACACACCCTAAAATGCCTATGTCGAATTTTACTTTTTGGGTATCACTTGATCTTTTGCATTGTCTAATTCGACTCCATTATGAAAAATGTTGCCTTTGCTTATCATTTTAGACTCTCATTAAGTCTTCCAAAGTTTTCTTGATTCTATGAAAACTCATGAATTAAAAAAGACTTAACACTTAAATAAGGAATCAGTAGCCAAAACACTCTCCCCCGACGTGCTCAAATATTCGGCATTGGAAGGAACTAAAGGATGAAAGAAGATCACTCAAAAAACCATAGTCATCGAGCGTCGATCTTCATTGACATCGAAAAAAAGAGGTTTTTCTTTCACGACAAGCATCATATAAGCATATCGTCGATGATCAATCCCCTTAGGCATCGACAAAAGGAGAAGAGAGTTAATGTTAATGAAGAAGGCAATGATATCTCCGATAGCTGATACTAGACACACTTAGAAAAATCAGAGTAGACCAAATCGCGACAGACATTCAGACCATGCTAAAGTTTTTCTCCGATCGCCGACTTTCGAAACATTCTGGCATCGATATTTTTTGAGGACGCTAACCCAAAGGAATCTACACGATAGGTTTATCTCCGAACATCGAGCCTCGATACCTTTTCAACATCAGTGATACCAAGCTTAGATTCGAGTGCACAACTCGAATAAAGTACCGAGTTCGACCATTACCCATACGATAAGTCACTGGTATTCAATGTCACGTGTCCTAAGCCAGTTGTACCTCATACGCACCATACGATGAAGTCGATCTGCGTTGGAGGTTTTTCGCAGAAGAATATCGACGAAAACACTCATAACACCTTGCTGATCCCCGATCCACCCAATAGGAAAGAGACATAATGGGACGTTTTAGTGCTAGATACGTTGCAATCCGGAACATTTAAAGTACTAATTAATTTCAAATCTTGCATTAGTTCCTAATTTGTGCGCAAATCAAAATGACCATTTGAATTTACCGATATAGCACATCACCCTCTGCGCCTCCACCTCCAACCCACTATGAATTAAATTGGAGATATTCAATGATAGATTCGTTTGAATTTCACTCATCACCCGAATTAATTGGTTGATACGACCGATAACTTTTTTCCGTTAAATATCCTTGAGCCATTGTAAACAAGATCATTCTGTGTGCAAAGGATTTCAGAGAATCTAGAGGAGTGAGACGATCAATTCAAATGCTTCTAAGCCCCCTCTTGAGTATCAAAATACAAAGTTTTGAAAGCGTTATAGGTATGTACCAGTCTAGATTTTATGTGTTTTCACTTCAAATATACATTAGTATCCAATATCGCTCTGTGCGCAGGCCCTAAAAGATTTTATTTCGGTGTGCAGGAACAATGCCTCCAATAAATCTAAACACTAGGTGATCGCTGAGAGCGCCTAGGGAACCAAAGGTGGGAGAAGGCTCATCCCGAGGGCCAACAAAACATTTAGAATTTTCTCCTAAGTTGGAACCAGTTATCAGAACATACACCAAAAAGATTTTTTCTCAACCTCCAGCATTTGGAGACATAGAGAAAAACATAGGGGAAAAGGTGGTATTCCATCACTGTGGAGAACTCTTCAAGAAGATCATCCGAGAAGAATTCTTAGAATATAACCTGCACAACGACCCCGACATGAGAAAGCTTGACGATGATTTTTTTCCAAATATCTGACTGTCATGCTTTCACATGGTAGCGAGCAAGACCCCAATGTTCCCCTGTATAGAACTGCTACAATGGCTCATCAACCAAATAAACACACAGAAGTTCTTGATCAACGAAGACAATGGCGAGTGCGTCGGGGTCTTTCTTTCGGTAGAGGTGCAAAATTATTACAAGCTCAGAGACCCGGAAGAACAACTGAACACCAATTTCATCATCAAATTTTATGAGCACCACGACACTAGCCAGGTGATGTCTTCATGGTGGCGAGAGGATAAAAAGTACACAAATTGGACCTTTAGCTAGTACCAAACGACCAACTTAAGGGAGTTGTATATCTATCTAATGTCCCTCATCTGTCGGTTGTATGGGGAGAAAGATTGCTCCAGGTTTTCAGAGGCTTGGATGCCTCTATCTTACATTGTATCCATTTATGGGAGAGGTTTTAACTAGGGTGCCATCATTTCCAAGCAGCTGATCATTTTCATACAACACGCTCAGACGCCGAAAGAAGGAGAGAATCAATCCTTTTACATGGCTTCTTATTTATTTGACGTCATCTACGCTACAATTGTTTTTTCTGGAATGAAATTGAGTTGGCACATCTCAAAACTCCTGGTCCATGTATATTTCAGCGTCTTATGGGAGAATAGGTACAAAACATACTAATCCCTTATCTATGATAAATTCATTGCCCGCATTCATTTAATTATTTTCAAGAAAGAGTGTCCAAGACTATCAGTTGTGGCCAAAAAGATGATATCAAAGGTTGGTCACTGGTATCTAGATGAGCGCGATACTTATATCAGGGTTTTCGAGGCCACTAGGGCACCACACATTTTACCCGTGCATGTTCCTGGTCGACTAGTGGTAGGAGAGATATTCTACTAGACTATCCTGCAAGGTTACAATGCTGCCCTAGTAAAAGACAAGAAACGGGGATTTATACCTTATGGATTCCATATAGATTTCTAACTAGTAAAAGACACCGCTCAAGCTAATCAGGAAGGACTGAGCCAATTGGAGTTCTAATTCCAAACTGGTCATTTTTGCAAACATGACCCAAGGGGTTTATTCTCAAAGCATGCATCACACGTGTCATCTTCCTGGTCTTACGCTCATGACGAATTCAAAGATTAGGTCTTCATCGAAAATGCCCAATACTGGGAGGAAGTGGTGGAAAGGATGGCCAACCCCAGAATGACCAAGTTCAAAGCCATGAGCCTGGATGAATAGGCATAAATCATAGAAAAATTGGCTCAAGGATCCCTCAGAGCCAGAGAGGAAGTGGTAGTGGCCGAAACAATAGAGATTCCCCTGGTAGCCCCGATATAAGAAAGAAATTTCCCTAAGTCTTAGGATGAGCGAGAGAGAGGGTTACTCATGTATGAATAGGCCCATCGGATAATGGAACAGAAGTGAGATAATACAGACCTCATCATTATTCCAGTGCTCCCTGCCAACAACCCAAATGAAAGACAAATAGACCCAAGCGGCCCTGAACTGATAGACATCGATGAAATCGTCGGGTTAGATGACCCTGAATTCACAATTCCACCATCCAGATCGTCAACAGGTGTTTCAGCTCAACGAAAGACAGTTTGGGTATCAGTGGAAACAAGTGCATCAGACCTCCTCTACGAGTTGATAAACATATATGACGACGATGAAAGCCCAGAGGTATCTCTTAGGACCCCTGTTCATATAGAAGAAGAAAAGGGACCTGAGAAAACATCTTCTCTTGTTCCCGATGACCAAATTCAAGAGGTCCCACAGAAAAATAAATTAGTTGAGAGTGTCCTAGACAGTAAGATGCTCTATGTGCTGGAGACATGAACAAAGAGTCCAAAGGACGAGTCAGGGTCAGACGACCCAAAGGAGGAAACCCTTCAATAGGAAATCAACACTTCAACGACTGATGAATAGGTAAGTATTGATTATATCCTCGATGCCTCTATTTCACTCGGTACCCAAACCCTTTATGAGTGACAAACATAAGTTGAACCTTCAGAGCACTACGAGGAAGTTCAAGAACCCAAAATTGAACAAGTGTACACCAACGAAATTCTGGGAAACACACTCAAATGGGGGGATCAATAGATTCCTGAACCCATGCACAAAGTAGCCGACATACATTCCACATCTTATGATCGGAGCAAGAAGGATATAGTCCATAGAACCACCAAGAAGAGGAAGATCACTTTAGATCACTCCATCCTCATCACTATTGAGGAACATCTAATCAACACAGAACATTCTAAGATGTCTGAACTCATCGACGCAGGGATGGAAATTACAGATGCGAACTTGGACAGATCTAAAAGAGATGAAAATGAGTTGGTCGTCGCCTTAAAGGAATCATAACATTTGCGCCACTTTGTGAAGTATTACAAGGACACCACACAGGTCGTGGTGTACCTAAGAAATGAATTCAAGGAGGCCTACAACAATTTCACAGAGGAGTGACACCTATTCACAACAATGATAACCGAGCTCCAAGAGGACACCCTAATGGCAATTGCAACGTGCAAAGATATGGAGCGGTGGTACGAGAAAGTAGAGAAATCCTTAGAGAGAGTCGCCTACATTAGTGTAGTCCAATAGGGCAGAGATAAATAAGAACATGACATTCAGGTGTTGAACGAAAGAAATACTGATCACATAAATAAATCATCCGAGTACTAGGTAAAAATGGTTCGGGAACCCACCAAGAAATCCAAGAGAAATGGGCCAGGTGTGAGAAAAATTGGGTCAAAATAAAAAAGGAAATGAAGGAAATCAAACTCCCCAAGTTTGACACACCCAATGACTTCGGTGACTTGTGCGACGTAGTCAAATTGCACATCGAGCAAGACTCAGCATGGGCCGAAGAACTAGCAAAGGTGAAAAACACAACACCAGGTCAAGTGAGATAGTTTATGGAACATTCGTTCAAAGCTTGGGCTATGCTGCAATAGTTAAGTACCAGTTTGGTGAAGTATCGGGCACATGCGGTAGAGATCAGAGAGATTTACATGGCCCCGATGGAACATCATCGATTCCCATATGCCAATACCTTCGAGGAGTTGCTCATCGAGTGGTCGGAGTATGATAAGAGTCACCCTTTTAAAGTGATATCTTGACATGACTCTTAGACAAATTGATAGGAAAGAATGCCACATGGCGAATTTTGTTTTACTTCTCTGCACTTTAGCCGTTATTTTCAGTTAATTTTATGTTATAAATAAGAGCATTGACCGATTAGTTAGAGGTCGATGGTTGTTTCAAGAAACTCTCATTTCTGGTTTTGTTAAGAATGATTTTGGAGTTGCCTTTAATTGAGAATTCCTTATGGACCAAAGACAAGTTTATGTTTTCATCAAATGCATGTATGATTGGATGTGAAGAATAATTATTTCCTATTCCATCTCATGAATGGATGCAGTACCGAGTAAGATCTATTAAATCTATTGATAAGTTATCGCATGCAATGCTTTACAGTTCTTTCTTTAATGATGAAAATGAATCTTTGTGTTAGTATGTGATTAATGATTAGAGTTGAGAAAATTATTTTTCTTACCGTTGTTTATCACATGCATGTTTTCTTATGATAATTCGTATCTCAGTCAATAACTTGAATTTTCACATGGTTAATGTATTAGTACTAGGCCTGTGGTATATGATCATTGTTTTCATGCTAGTGTGTAAGGGTTATCCCAAGACCAACCTCTCCTCTAGTAGTTTGAATTTGTTCCCATTTGTTTCCTTGTTGTTTTATTCTAGATTTCCATGTTACCTCAGTCACACCAAAAAGAAAATACAAAAAGAGAACTTCTGAATCGAAGAAGAGGCCTTCATAAGAAAATGTAAATCATGTCGTGCTTCATCTAGTACCTTAGTCAAGGATATACCACCAGCTACCAACTTCACCATTCAAATAAATACCTACCAAAGAAGGAGTCTTGCAATTTTTCCTTATCATTTTCAACCATTCCCTATGACCAATTTCATCTTTATCTTCATCTCCACTAAATATAGGTATTGTCATTGGTTCTTAATTGAGGTATACTATAATACTCAACTTACGACTTCAATATATTAAGGATAGTGATCTAAATTATCTATAATCCTTGCTCGAATATAATAATATATGTTTTCTCTCTCCAATGGTTTTTGAATTAGCTCAATCAAACATACCAATCAAAGGTTATGATAGCTTTAAGTGACATACCTTTGAAAACCATGATTTGGAGTTTTTCCTCCTAGCTAACCTTCCTTCTGATGTATCTCTGCAACTTAGGCCCTTTTGAGTCTGAAATTATGACCTATAGTTCTATGAAATGTCTTCCTTTCAATCCCACACGTCTGACTAAAATTGGATGTGTCAAATGAAAGTTATGTTAACTTTCCAAAACCCTGCGTATCTTTTGTCTTTCCAAGAGAGTGAACGTGTAAAATGTGACACGTGAACATTATTTGGTTTCTATTTTTGTAGATAATACTGGAAATACTATGGAATGTACTTGTTTCAATTGAATTTGTCTCATAGAATTTAGATCTTCTATGAAGAAGTTATGATTGTTTTACCTAGAAACATGTTTTATAATAGTTACAGGACTATTCAAAAACCCTAGCTTGCACAGATTCTATCACTGAAATTACAATGAACCAGAAGCTTAAATTCATACCATATTTACTCTTATAAGTATTCTCAAAACCCACTATGTTTCATCTTTTGAAGTGGCTCCTAGAAAATGTTATAGAGAAAATTCCAAAATGACTTTATTGAGGAAGAAAAACCCTAGGATCGATGCTCTGATACCAAATGTAATGAGCCAAAATATTAAATTATCATAACTGAACCAACTCCAATGGTTCATTTTTCTCTATAAGACACCCATTTAGGGAAACTATCCCTATGTTGATTTTCTAGAATGCATCTCTCACATTAACTAGTTGGTTCTTGAATGGGAGGCAAACCTTCAACCATTTTTTTCTAATGCAAGATTTTTAGACCACCAAAATGTAGATGACCAAGTCTAAGATGCCAGAACCAAAAATCTTATGAACATGTTTCCTTTTTGGAAAGAGAGACATCTCTTCTATCATAATTCATGGAAAGAGTATACGTTCTATTCTTCGTCATATTCACCCTAGCAATCAACATCTTACTGGGAGTTTTATCATATATGAAACAACCATTCCCCTTAAATATTACATCATACCCTTTTTTAGTAAGTCGGAGAACACTAATAAGATTATATTTCAAACCTGGGGCATAATACACATCTAGCATGTGCCTTTTCTTACCTTCTTTGGTTTAGATGTTGACCATTCCTTTTCCCATGACTATTGGAATATTGTTTGACCCCAACTTGACTTTAGTACTTATTGAATCATCTAGATATGCAATTAATATTTTGTCTCATGTCATATGACTACTACATCCACTATCTAACAATAAAATATCATTAGAAGTCTCTTGAGAAGCATTACATGTAATAAATAAAGAGTCTTCATCGTTCACAGTGGTGTTAGAATAATTTTCATTCTGTTTAGTAAGATCATCCTTCTTCTTCCTACACTCATGTGCATAATGACCTAGCTTGTTACAATCTAAACATTTAACTTTAGATTTGTCATACCTTTTTATTTGGTTGTGAGCTTATGCTACTGCTCCCCCTTAATGTATGAGGATTTTGATCTACTCTCTTTTCTTTCTTTGAACTATCCCTTTGGTTGTTTCTTTTGTTTCTTTGGTCCTTTCCTTTTGACTTTCATCCTCCTCTAACTCTTGAGATCGAAACTTGAGATATGAATGCATTTTCCAAGGAATTATCATATGTGTTCATCCTAGATTCACGGGATAACAAGGATCCCAACAACTCATCTACTGATAGTTGTGCCAAGTCCTTAGACACTTCAATGGCTATGACCACTAAACTAAAAATCTTAGGTAAGGTTCTAAGAACCTTCTCTACCACTCTCTAATCTAGAATCTCTTCATCGTTCATCCTTAATTGATCTACTGTGTTCATGAATTGAGTCATGTATTGTCCTACTAACTATGACTCCTTCATCTTCGTGCTGTCAAAATTCTTTTGTAAATTTTACAACTTCATTGTCTTTACCTTGGTAATACCCTAATTGTTGGTCTCTATGATGTCCCATGTTGTATTTGAGATTTTTTCCACTGATATCTTGGGAGATATCCTTTCATCTAAGCTATTTTGGATAAGGTAGAGTGATTTTTTATCCTTCTTCCTCCTATCTCCGAGATGATCCTTTTGAGCATTGGTCAAATATCACTCGGTTGTGTGATTAGATGGTTGTTGTTATAACCCTAATTTGCACCAGACATGCTTACCTGGCATCAAGCCATCTCATATGCCTTCTTTGCCAAGCCACTACTGAACAACTATTCTAAAAATCTCCCTTTTTAAAGATACATGCTAGATGACCCACTACAGCATGCGTGTATCTACATTGTCCATGCTAGCTAACCCACTACAGCCCGTGTGTACCTACAAAAGAACGAAAAATCGAAAGTTGTTGATGGAACACACAGTTTTGGGTCAGTTAGCTAAACCTTTCAGCCATGCATAGTCGGTCATTCGATCAAATACCTAGCCCTTTATAGCATATAAAAGAAGGGGTAGGGGTCCCATTTGAAAGGAGGAAAATCATAGTAAAGAAACTCTACCCGAATTTGTATTCCCTTTGCCCAAGATTCTGCAACCATTTTGTGATTTCAACGAAGAAGAGAAGCAAGTGTGTTAGCAGTTGGTGCACAGTAAAAGAGGAGCCCAGGACCAGATTCATGGAGCAGTGGTCGTCTTCATCATTGTAAGTTCCTTTAGTGAAGTTAATAATAAAGAAGTACTTTTKCCATCCCACAATATGAGTTTTTCATTGTTTATTGCGTACATGTTGATTARATCTCTAACCCATTAATCTGTATATTAAATGCATGTGGAGTTCTTTGTTTGTCTTTTGTGAATGCAGGTCATCCTTGGGAGGAGAGTTGCAGTCAAAGAGAGACCAAGCGTGAAGAGGGATCGATAYCAAACAACGGAAATAAGGTATGTTCACTTGATCTTATTAACTGTGTATTTGCTTAAGAATAATGGGGATTAGGTCTGGGATGATGGTAAAAAGTAGGAATCTTTAGGTTTTTTCTTCATGCATGATAAAAAACTAAGTGCTAATCCGTAGGGGGATTTCCCACTCACAACAGAATTGGCGACCATACTGAGGATCTATTGGGTTTTCTGGGGATACATTTTTGGTAGTTTTAAATTGGTTTCATCACCTTTTCTCTGAGTTTCTGCAAGAGTCTGAGCTAGTAGGGATTCTGGTCCTCCATACAAGTGTTCCCTGCTTTCTTTGCTTAGCTTCTTTTTATTTTTCAAAAATCACATAAGTACACGTGGCCTGTATAAGGCCTGCATGCATGTACACGTGCCCTACCTTCACACAACCCGCGTGCACATGCTAGCTGATGAAGCGTCAGTCACGTGTCTAAGTTCAGAATTTTTTTTGGTTTGAGAGGCATTCATCCTCTCCCCTGTCAAAAGTGATCCTTCTCAGGGGTTTTCTAGAACTCATTTTGGTCTCTGTTGTTGCAGTTTGTAGCTTAGGTACCACCTCAGATTGGTTTTGTTCTATGAAATTATCCTTGAATTGTTTTTCTTTTCTGACAAAGTAAGTTTATGAGTCTTCAAGAGATTCTGGTTCTCAATACCAGTAGTCTCTACTAGTGCTTGATTGCTTGTATTTTAATTTTTGAAGAGTTGTAGAGGTACATGTGGCCTGCATAAGGTCTGCATGTGTGTACATGTGCCCTGACCTTATACATCTCGCATGCACATGCTAGCTATTGAAATGTCAGTTGCATGCCTATTGAGAAATTTTTTGTTTAAGGAGAGGTATTCATCCTTTTCCTTGTCAAAAGTTATACTTCTTAGGGTTCTTGGTCTCTGTCATAAAAGTTGACAACTTAGGTCTAATCACAACAATAACTTTCTTTTAAATTTAAAAATTTTTCTTCAAAATTTTTCTTTCATAGGGTTTTTAGACAAGTGTGACAGTCTTCTTGCATTAGCTTGTGTGTTATTATCAGTAAATCTTTATGATCTATGCTTAGGCCAGAGGTTTTCTTGGTCTTTACTTGTCGTCATTTTTCCTTTTTTCTTTGCGAGCATTAAATAAAAAAAAACACTCTTCTATTTCTTGGTTTGGTTAAGTAGTTGTTGGTTTGCATTAATAACCATGAAAAGTTTTTCTTTCATAAGTTATTGGTTGTTTACTTAATACAATAAGTAGCTCATAGTCAAGTGAAATCCTCTTTTGGGTTGCTGTTCAATTATCTTAGAAAAAATGTTAGTTAGAAAAGTTGATTAAAATTTTTGTCAAGAAGAAGTTATTGTGTTTCTAGCTTTCTGTTTATCTTTTCTTTCGTCTCTAAAAACATCACTAGTTTCACTTTCATAACCTTTGACTTAAGACAATCCATAAAAAATTAACGATTAATTAAAATCAACTAGACTTTATGTTTGTAGGGTCCATCAACTAGTCTAGGCTAGAGCCTTGATTTAGGTTGTAGAGGACCCTAAACATAAATAAGAGTCTGTGCTAGCGACTATTAAAAGTTCAGTATTGTGAAAGTTATCCAGGACCCCCCTCTAACACAGGGGATAAATACGAGGTCGTGTGTGGAAAGGTAGCATATATAACCCCTCCAAAGTCGAACCAAGTGTAGTGGGGAACACATATAGAGGGCTTGTTTTGGGATTCTATCAATTGCATTTTCCACGGAGCTTTGTTCACCTTGAATCCATTTGAGGTCCTCAGTTGTATTCCAGACCAATTTATTTCGATACCCTTGATAGGTTTCAGGATTAATACCCTTCTCATTGTGGTCCACCCGACTGTTGACTGTACCTGCCTGGTGACTGTTCACGTGCTGGCAACCTAGTTGCCATTATTTTAGGGACTTACACAGGTGATTGCAGGGGTAGACCATGATACCTAGAAAACACATAGGGACACACTTTGCAGAGTATACCTAGAGGGTGCTTCCATATTCGAGTTGCACTTCCACCGGTAAGTTGCTCTAGTGTTGGTTCTAATAACTATTCTTCCAACTAGTTTAGTAAGTTCTTTCTTTATCTCCTAGGGACTTTTTCTAGTGTGTGATGTTTTTGAACGAATATAAATCCCTAGTGTGTCTTTGATCTTCTCACGCAGTGGAGGATCACGAGCTCCGCCAATCATGAAGGCTTCTTTGCCTACCACCGGTTACATTGGAGCCACCCCTGCCACTGCTAAGGGGAAAGTTAGACCAACAAGGGTCTTTTGAAGTGACCGGGACACAGGAAACTATGCCCGACCAACATCTAGAGGAACCAACCATTTCATACCTTGGAGAAAAATATCTTGGTTCATCCGCAACTCCAACCACTAATCTTTCGGTGCCCATCATCATACAGATTTATGCTTACGAGCACCAGACAGTGTCACAGGCATCATTGGAAACAAATGCTGCCGCTTTTCTCGGAATTCTTCTATTCCCATTATAGCTGTCACCACAGGGGGTGTTCCACCTCCTAACCCACCGTCGTCGGTCTGAGCCACCATGGTCTCGAATGCCTCTACCTCGATTAGTGGTCTGATCCCATCTTTGGCAACATCCACTACTCCTTTCATGTAGAGTGTGACAAGCCCTTCGTTCTCATATGGTATGCCTAGCTCAGGTACAAGTCCTATACTTTCCCATTCCACTTTACAGACTTTAGGTCTAGGGGCAGGGATCTCTAACGCTCCTCTATAAGGACCCATGGGGGG
>ML798275.1:348670-382754 GCA_009831015.1 Picea engelmannii | reverse complement strand
GTTGAGTATGATGGGACAAGGAGCCAATCAGCTCATGAAACTAGTCAAAGAGGGGTAAACCAGGTCTGAAACAATCAAGGGACAGAACAAGGTCAATGAGGAGAAAATTCCAAACAAGATGTTTTGAATTGAGGCTATCTCCCTAGTGGAGTCGCCAGTTTCTGTTGTAGGAAAATCTCCCTGCGGACAGGTAGATCACCTCTAAGGCTTGACCTTAACCCTAGACAGAAAAATTCTTAACGTGGACACTGAATTTCTTTCAAATCTATCTAAACTAATACATGATAAGGAAGGATGATAGAAGTACCTGTTATCGACGTTTGTCCCTGCACGCTCCGAGTTGCGCTCCAATCCTTTGCTCCTCGCTGAGTTCTGTGGGCAAAACAAGATACGACCACTTCCTGCTCTATTGATATTAGCTTGAAAATAGATCTATCACTAAATGATAAGTTCATGTAACATCAGACACAAACTAGAAAGAAACAGGCCAAGCGTGTCATATTAATGAGAATAACGACAGCAGTGCTTACAATCGTAGATGTGAATGCGACAACTTCGTCAAGTTCTCTTCGTCTAACCCTTGCCTGAAAGATCCACAACCTGGATAACAGCAGCTTCACTGATCACTCTCCTTTGGCTGACTGTAAGTTTCCTCCAAGATCATAAGTTTTATATGTTCAATTCTTCCCCGCACCACTTATGAGATCATAAGTTTGGTGTGATTCTCTCTTTCTGTTCCCTTTCACCATTAGAAAGCTTGCTTATATAGCCTTGGAGAGGCTTTGACCACTTGAGATATCCTTGGGGAAGTTGAGGATTTTCCTCCTTCAGTTGAGGATCTTCCCTAGGATCATGGTTGGACTAGGGATTCAAATCCAACTTCCTTCCAAGAATTAAAAGATGCTTCCCCCATTCATCTCAACAGCTTAACAACCGCCCAGAATAGGTAGTGCTCCCTCAAAAGGGCCATCAGAGAACTGTAGCGCTCCCTAGTAATATTTAGGGGTTGCCAACACTCTCAAAATCTATAGCACTCCCTCAAAAGGGCCAAGGGAGCGTTATAACGCTCCCTGACAGTGTAAGGGGGAGCGCCAACGCTCCAAGATAGTGTAAGGGGGAGCGTTCCTCTCCAAAACTCAGTTTTTTGGGTGCTTTCAGGTGGCAAAAGGTTGTTTGACTTCAGTAGATCAGTTCTCCTCCTTCAAATTAGTCATGTGAGATGTTATAAGTGTCTCCTTAGTGTCATTATCATGACAGTATGTCTGAACACCTTTTGCGACACTTGTGACCAATTTATGACACTTGCGAAAGCTGATGCGACACTTACGAAAATTGAGAGGGATAATGTGACACTTATCCAGATGAGCAATTTTGACGTGTAACACCTTACGGAGGAGGTCATATACCTCCTTCATCCCCTTCACTCGACGGTTCCCACAAACATTCTGTCGGGCCGAACACACACAATAGTTCATTTGGAGAAGGGATTCAAGGACCACCTTCTCATAATATGTCGGTCAGTTCGACAACATTTTCTTTGTTCGGTGCATTTGGTAACAACACTTTCTCGTCAACTGCTTTCACGATTGGGGGCAACCCCAGTTATGGAAAACCTAATCCTATGCAGGGTATTATTCCTGCACAGGGGGAAAACCCAGGAACTTCTTCCGCATCAAGACCTTGGAATTCTTGGCAGGGATCAGTTCCCTCATTGAGAATGTCGATTGGGGGAAATTCTTTTCACAACCAATGGAACCCGGGCAGGGTGCAGTACCTATGCCCATGGGATCGGCATGGGGAAACCCTTTCCAAAGTCCTCTGAATGTAATGCATGCCCAACCATATACATCCTATTTAAGAAATCAACCAATGATGTCTCCTCAAATGAAAAATTCATACACTGGTCATGGCCATGGGTTTTACCAGAACTCGGGCTGGCAACCCAACTTTTCCTGGCAACTTGGTGCCAGTCAAACTCCAAGCCCATTTTTCCATGGTTATCACCAACAACCCAAACTACCTTTCCTGGAAACCTTTCATTTTCCATACTTAACAAGGTTGTTGAATGGCCCTATCTGTCACGATCTGCATTGGCCCCCTATGTTGATGAAGTTTCCTTCGGACATACTAAAGTTCAAATCCAAGCGTAACGAAGATCCAGGAGATTATGTGACTACTTTTCACCTTTGGTGCTCGTCTAATTCATTGAAATACAACTCCGTACAGTTGCAATTTTTTCAACGTACTCTCATTGAGAGTGTTGTGAAATGGTACATTGAGCTCGACCGCTCAAGATACTCTTCCTTTGACAAATTTTGAATGGCTTTCCTAAACCATTTCCAATTACCTATGAGATACGACGTTGGCACATAATTATTGGCCAATTTAGAACAGATAAAAGACGACCATATCTCTGATCACATATGTGAATGGAGACACCGGAAGAGTTTGATTAAGGTGCCAGTCCCACCAACATTCCTTCTAGAGTGGTTCCTTAAGTCTTTGGTCCCACATTTATCCAAAGACATCACAACATCGAGAGTTTTTTCCGAATAATATGCAATCATGAGAGGTCAACAGCTTGAGCTAATATATTCTCAGTCTGGTCTACTGTACGAGATCTTGTCATATGTGCCATGATCAATACTTGATAAAACTAGAAAGAGAGCTAGCCCACATGCCAATGGTATTGTTGGTTCAACACAAACAAAGATCGTTGAACAACTGATGAAACAATTGCAACAATTTCCTATCCAGCATACAGCTCCAACCAAACTACTGTTCCGACTGCTCCCCCTACCCAAAAGTTGGGTGTAAACAGTGTGTAATCGACAAATTCAAATGCCACCCAACAACCTGATGGAAAGAATAAACAATGTAAGAAGGGTTAGGGGGGATAATAAACCCACTAATAATGCTGGTGGGGGCAACACTAAAAAAAGGAAGTCGAAGTATTTGTGTAACTTGTGCGCAGAAGACCACCCAACTCACCAGTGCCCTCTACTTGCAAAGGCCCAAAATTTATTGTCACAACAACAACATGTTGTGTTAAAAGAAACCATTTCAACATGGGAAAAATATAACCCAAGCCTCTACAAGCACGGAAGGGGGTAGCCAAGGACCCCCTCCGTCTTCAAGCAATCCAACATCCGTGAATGTGTATATGATGAAAGGTGATGCCTATATATCGACTAGAGAACATGACTATAGCAAGCCAAGCACCTCTGAGAAAGATAAAGAAGCTGAAATCTCATCTCTTCCTCTCCAGATCGAGAAGCCGTTGGGAGAAACCGTGACAAACATCCCAAAAGGGGCATTCAAGAAATCTTCTCATAACCCAAATGGAAGGGCCACCCAGAACTACTCTGTGGTGGAGGATTTTTCTCAAACCCCTTGTGCAGTGTCCGCTTTGGAGGTCCTCCAAAGTTTCCCTTCCTAGAGAAAGGCTCTACTAGCTGCTTTAGGATCCGTTGAGACTTGTAATCCGGGTACAATCATCCTTGATATGACCGACTTAAAACCTTGTCATCCTTACCACATAGCATTCCAGATAGTAGTGGCTTACACCACGAAAACCTTTGCTCGGAACATTTTCCATACAGTGGTCGATGAGGGTGCCTAAACATGTGTAATGTATTTGGCGTGTTGGAAGGCCATTAGCTAGCCTGCCTTGTTTCCATCACCTACTCTTCTAACCGCTTTCGATGGTCATTCATTTTGACCACATGGTATCATCTCCTCTTTTTCCTTGCAGTTAGGATGGAAGATCGTGTGTGTTGAAGTTGAAGTGGTAGATGCATCTCTCGACTACAATCTCTTGTTAGGAAGGAGTTGGACCTATGACATGAAAGCACTGGTCACTACAGTTTTCCAGGTCTTGTTGTTTCCACACGAGGGTTGGATCATGACGATCGATCAATTGCCTTTCTCCCATCCTCACCCTTCATTGGGGGCATCTATAGTCCCAATGATTGATAACCCTAAACCCGACATCATCAACATAGGGGTTGGTTTGTGCCCACCTTTGATGGGTACTTTCGATTACCTGCCCCCTCAAGGCATTGCTAAGTTTATATCAGACCACCATAAGGTTGCGATTTTCCAAATTTTGTCATTTCGCACGACTTACTTCAATGATCCGTGGATTCTTCCTTCCCCATCGGCCAAGATGGAAGGGATAGGGAACCATGGTATATCCACACCCTTGTCTGTGGCAGAAGTAGCATACTCTTTAGTCTAGCAAGATTCTGCTGACCCCGATCCGACTCCTGCACAAGAGTTAGATCTAATTCTAGAGCCTATTTGGGCTCAAGGTTGCCTCATTGATACTGATTCTTTAGACTTAATATTTCCCTCAGACAAAGCAATCATTGAAGCAATGACTAGTCTGGACAAACCCTTGGACGATCTACATCACAGATCTTACTTCCTCCTAGAGTTAAGAAGAATCGAAGCAGGGGATTTCACTGGAGATAGCTATTTTCCTATCAATCCTTTGGCTACACATGTTGTTTATGTCGAGGGTAATATGGAAATTATCGCTAAAACGGTACCTATAAATCTCTCCAGAACCCCTGGCTTCATAGACAATGTTTTCGTCGGAGCATATTTCTCCCCCGAAGAGATGTCAGGCATCGACCCAAAAAGTGTCAATCATGAGCTAACTTCGTTTTTTTTCAAGCTCGCTTTGAGATCCGAAAGCAACATCCGGCGAGACTGCATTTATGTTTTTCGATATCGTCCGGATTAACTAAGAAACATAACCTCTTTGGGTATTATTTTAATCCCTTTTCAAACACTCTAAATATGAAAAGATTGTCGAGCGATCTTGTTGACCTTCACGCTCGCTAAACTAAAATTTGAAGTCACGTCTGTTAGGCGGTAGTTTACCCCATTTTCAGTCTAGATGGTCAACTGTATGAACAAAGGTATACTCTAGAAGCCTTGGTTCTCTAGAAGAGTATTCTCAGATATAATTTTAACCCTTTTTCGGGCCTAAGAGACTAAATTTAAGAAAAAGGAACCCCCACGGAGTCCATATTTAATCTCTTTTCAGACTCCCTAAAATTGAAAAGATTTTCGAGTGACCTTATTATTTCACACTCATTAAAATGGTCCAGAAGAACATTCCTAACGAAGTCCATAGTTAATCTTTTTTTAGACTCCTTAAAAATGAAAAAATTGTCGAGCGATCTTGTCTTTATCACACTCGTTAAAATGATTTTGAATAGATGTCTTTTCAGTGCTAATTTACCCCTTTTTCGAACCAACTAGACTACCTTCGAAAAAGGTACCACAGTGGAGTCTCCTTTTACATTTTTTCAGACTCTCTAAAAATGAAAAAAAATCGAGCTTACCTTCTCTGGGCTCGTTAAACTTACATTGAAGGACATTATCATTGTGTCTTGTTAACCGCATTTGCATTCCTGCATATTTGGCCTAATGTCGGCTCCATGTTGCTCTCAACTGAACCATCTGAAGCATGCCTTATAACACAAGCCTTGTAGCACTTTGCCTTTATGTCTTGACACAGTAACCCCTGGAGGGATTTTTCCGAGTGTCCTTGATTTGAACATTAGTCTTGTCTTTGCGCCTAGAACTAGTATGTTTGTGACACTCATTCCTCCTTTTTAATGTAGCATTATTTTATTCCTTTTCCACAATTATTGAAAAAAACAAAAAAATCAAATATACCCCAAAAAGAGGAAGAGAAAAGTATTTTCTTTTTATTGGCAACACAATGAGTTTCTCTTGGAAAAATCACATCCTTTCATTTTTTTGTCAAGCTCTGGGATTTAATATGACCTTAGGAAGTTTTTCTCACTACATAGAGTTGTTTCCTCCTCCATTTGGTTATTCTTCCAAACATATGGAGAGTTTTTGTTGCTTCCTGCATCGTGAACTTATGTCAATTCCATGTTGCCTGAGTCTCATCATTTTTCATGCTATTGTCCAAGGGAAGTTTTTACCAAGCCTGAGTCGTCCCCTCTGTAGTTTGTCTCTTTGCCTCATGCTCGACCATCCTAAAAGTCAAATCAAGTCTTTGTTCGAAATCAATGAAGCCTTCAGTATGATCATCAAGATCCTCTAGTCCATACCCGACGAGCCATTGAAGACCTCTCGATAGTGAAGTTGTACACTCATATTACACTCCTACCCGAGTTTTGAAGATTTTGATGTTGTTTCTCGAGCTCTGAAGACCTCATCTCCAACCATCATGCCTTATCAGCTTCTGGAAGATGGATACTATACATGCATATCTTTTTTATTTCGAGATATACATCCATTGTGTATTGCTCGCGTCTACACCTTATATAGTTATATGACATGGATCTGTAGTATATTTGATTGGCAGCCATGATTTTATTTCATCCCGAGCATGGGTATGCATGCCTCAGTGATACAATTATTATTTTGCAGATGACAACTCCCGATTTCTGGTCCCTGGGCTCAATGGTTTGGTACGTTGGTGAAGATTGATAATGTATTTCGGCCATCAGATGCTCTTCTGACCTCACACATTAGGGGGCATCTGTTATAACCCTAATTTGCACCAGACATGCTTACCTACCATTAGGCCATCTCATATTCCTTATTTTCCAAGCCACTACTGAGCAACTCTTCTAAAAAACTCCCTTTTCAAAGGTACACGCTAGCTGACTCACTACAACCCATGTGTACCTACAAAAGCACACAAAATGGAAAGTTGTTGACGAAACACACAGTTGTAGGTAATTTAACTAAACCTTTCGGCCATGCATAGCCGGTCATTCTACCAAATGCCTAGCCCTTTATAGCCTATAAAAGAAGGGGTAGGGGTCCCATTTGAAAGGCGGAAAATCATAGTAAAGAAACTCTACCCAAATTCGTATTCCCCTTAGCCCAAGATTCTACAACCATTTTGTGATTTCAATGAAGAAGTGAAGCAAGTGTGTTAGGAGTTGGTGCACAGTAAAAGAGCAGCCCAGAACCAGATTCGTGGAGAATTGGTCATCTTCATCATTGTAAGTTTCTTTAGTGAAGTTAATAATAAAGAAGTACTTTTCCTGTCCCACCATATGTGGTTTTCATTGTTTATTGCGTACATGTTCATTAAATCTCTAACCCATTAATCTGTATATCAAATGCATGTGGAGTTCTTTGTTTGTCTTTTGTGAATGAAGGTCAACCTTGGGAGAAGAGTTACAGTCAAAGAGAAACCAAGCATGAAGAGGGATCGATATCAAACGCTGGAAATAAGGTATTTTCACTTGATCTTCTTAAAGGTGTTTTTGCTTAAGAATAATGGGGATTACGTCTGGGATGATCGTAAAAAGTAGGAATCTTTAGGTCTTTTCTGCATGCATGATAAAACCCTAAGTGCTAGTCTGTAGGGAGATTTCCCACTCACAACAGTTGTGTATAGATTTGAAGTTCAAGTCCCAAACATCATAAGAACGTAATAACGTCCTCATCTAAATTTTCAAAACTTCCTAATTTTTCCCTGTACAAACCGATATTTGTGCAAAGCTATTGCTTGAAGCAATTTTTTTTTAAAGAAAGTTCTCTTCTCAAGAAAACTAAGGTCAAAAATATATTTTTCCTTTTTCAAATTCTCACCCTAAATAATAATATATCTTCACCTTATTTTTACACAAAAATAAATATATCTTTTATATAAAAAATATACGACCTACTTTAACAAAACATCATATTTAAAAAAAAAAAAATAGAAGTTCCCCACCAATTCAAATTTTAATAAGAAGACCTTGAATAATTATAGAAATAGTAAATAATCAAGGTATTGTATTTATGACAAAATATATCCCTGAAATTTTATTTACCATATTTTATTTCCACAAAATTTCTTTATGTAAAGTCTTGGAAACTGATACAGTTTGGAACGTGGTCACTCTCCTAGTGAAAAGTAGAAGATCATAGTTAATGGTGAAACATGAATGGAGAAAGGAAGCGATCTCTCCAGTGAAAAATGACACCTTTGAAACCTTCAATGGTGATTTCCAACAAGTTTTGTCAAAGAACGGACTCCAATCGATTTTCTGCTCCAATCGACTTTCTGCTATCTGTCAGCTTTCTCTCTAGCTTCACTGTGATCTATAACCTCCAACTCATGCTATGATACCACTTTGAAAGAATAAGGGGAGAATTTCTTACAATTGCGGCTATATGAACTTACACACAAACACTAGAACACAAGACAAAAGAGTTGCAACTGTAAAACTTGAATGATTCATTGGTTCTGGATAAATGGTTAAATACACAAAATTTAACAGTACTCACAAAAACAGGTAACATATAACTAACTTAAACTCTTATAGTATATAATTAAAACTTTCATAAAGTAGTTTCGGGAGTAATTATTTTCTAATAATAAAGGAATACATGTATTTGTTTACTTTCTCACATTTACTTACTCATATTAATAAATTACAGTGTTGGGTAATTGATTACCACTTTTAAATAATAATCAAAGATTACATTTGATTATGATTAACTTAATATGATTAATTTGTTAGTGGAATATGTCAGATGTGAAACTATGCCATGGAAATCCTTTCAATTAAGGTTGGCAATGCCATGTTTGGAAGGAATTTCAGATTTCACCTCTCCCAAGGAAGCTAAGATAACTATATGAGGAGAGGATCATAATCATTAAATTGTTACTCCATTTCAAAGATTAGCTCCAAGCATGCAGATAAACGGATAACATAAACGAGTTGAAGGATTAGAATCAGTACATTAACAAAAGATGTTAGACAAAAGTTGATTTCTCCTCAAGCTGCTGCATTTCAATTGCGAGATCTGGATTGAAGTGTTGTGTGAAAATGCATATAGATCTTCTAGAAGAAAAGTACAAGTTTTTTGCAGTGGACATTGTTATGTGTCAATGTTCACAATAGAGTATGTTACACTTGTAAAATATTTTTCATTTGTAGGCATTTTAACAGTTTAATCTTGTACTTGTCATTAATAAGTTTGCAATGCTATGTGTTTTATCGTGTGAAATGTGGTTTTCTGTGTTGCATAGTTGATCTGCATCTTTCGTACAGAAAAAAAAGACATCCATATGTCAATTTAAACATCATATATAATATATTGTATTTGTTTTTATTTCACAAATTCGTTGTTGAAATCAGGAGAAGTTGGACAAGCCAAGGAAGTATGAGCACTAGTGCATTGAAAACATACTCCCAGTGATAGAGCCATAGGTAAAATATATTTTGATCCCATGGTGCTTAAAAAAATCATGAAAAAACATGTGAATCATATTAACCTCCTCTGTTTGATCTCAACACTTTAATCTAATGACCATTTTTCTTCTCCACCATTGCCTTGAATTCTCAGAACTTGTCAAAAGTTTCTGATTTATTTTCCAAAAAGTACACCCAAGCCTTTCTGTTGTAATCATCGATGAATGTCATAAATTAGTAACTTCCTCTTAGTGTCAGGGTCTGAATTGGACCAGATAGATCTGTATGAACCTGTAATGAGTCAAAAGCTTAAATTATCATAACAGAAAAAATTACATACCATGTACAAAATGTGAGTGTGGAGCACAACTCCAATATATATAAGTTACATAATAACTCCTTAAATAATAGGGTAACTCCTTCCAAATAACCAAATACCTTTCATACTTCACAATTCACATGTCACCAATAATGAATACATGATATCTTATACATAGTTGTTCACAGTTGCACATGAGGCTTATTTACTAGTACGCCAACCCTATTACATATATATTTACACATTACATGTACATTTAGGCCCATATATTTGCCCCCTTGGGGTCATATCATATAGATTTAGCCATATATATGCCCCCCTTGGGTCATAACATAATACCCTACTTTAAAAAGCTTTGTCCTCAAATCTTTGCAATTAATGGCCTCACATGTGATGAAACCGTGTAATATGATTTTCTCGTGTTTCTAGTTTCATCATCCCATTGTATATGATCTATCCATCCAAGATCAATTTTTTCGATCTTAATCCTTGGTGTCTAGTTGTTGCATAATTTTCTTTCCATTGATTCCATGTATTGTTGTTAAGGATTCTCCAATTTGTAGTGCTTGTTGGTCTTTGATAATAGCTTGTTGAAGAATAGTTTGGTGATGATTTTTTCCATTAATATTAACAAGTATTCCATATTATTCCTTGATAATTCTGATATCGACTGATCCAGGTGGATATTTGTGGCCACCCACCTATTCCAAATGGCTTCTCTTGATAGTTTTAAGTTCAACATGTTCTTCTGTACTTCTTTGTAATTTTGGGTTCTACACTTCTAGGGTTGTCTGAAGCCATACACATATTCCATGTGGATACCGGTGGCCACCCACCTAATCTAGTTAGATTATTTTGGAACTTTTCATGTCATCACATCTTTTTATACTTCCAAGGTTGTTTTGGGGCCCTAAACAATGTTGTTTTTTGTCTTTCCATAGTCAAACTATAGATAAAGTCAGAGTTTGATGACATAATGTGTATTTATCTAAAATACCTTTCCAATGGGCTACCACACGCCTAAAACAGAGGTCGTATGAAAAATTTACGACACCAGGAAGTTGAGGTACCAACTTACCAAGTGGGGCCCACATAACTTTTGGCGTTTTACATCCTAGGGTTAGGTTTTTGGATGTCTAGGGTTTAGGAATTCATGAGTAATGTTTAAAACTCCTTTGGAGCCTCATTCCAGTCATTCTTCTCAGACTAATGCACGTAGTAGCCACATCTCTTCTCAGATATAGATACCACCATTCGAGCAAGTTGTTTTCAATTATGCAGTTTTACAATTTCATCCATTTCATTTATTTAATAGAAGTTATTGTTCACTGGATATATGTTGTTGTTCTCCCTATCTCTGTGTTATTGGATTTAGTTTGTTATTCAGTTCATTTTGCTCATAAATCCAATTCATTTACCTTCTTGTCTTCCTCAAAATCTTTCTTGGTAATGAGGGTGTCGATATGGTTGCACTTTTGAAGATTTTTCTTCATTCTACATGTGCATTTCCTCTATATTATTTTTAGAGACAATGGAATTCTCTATCTTCCTTGGTTTTTATTTTATTGTTCTAGACTTGGATATAATACCATCATATTTGGCATGTACATATTCTATATGAAGTTCAACTTCTTCAAGTATCTTCTGGTGACCTTATTGAATATTTTCTTCTTTCTCCTTTTGAAGTTGCAATGTCACCCCATTTATCAAATTCTGCCATCCTTCTTCAACTCTGGATTGCATTTCTAATTTTACCTCATCAGTATTTAGGGATTCTTAAACCTTCTTGCAAACTTTTTCTTCAACTCTGTTGAGCACTCAACACACCCTAAAATGCCTATGTCGAATTTTACGTTTTGGGTGCCACTTGATCTTTGCATTGTCTAATTCGACTTCATTATGAAAAATGTTTCCTTTGCTTATCATTTTTTACTCTCATTAAGTCTTCCAAAGTTTGCTTGAATCTATGCAAACTCATGAATTAAAAAAGACTTAACGCTTAAATAAGGAATCAATAGCCAAAACACTCTCCCCCGACATGCTCAAATATTCGACATTGGAAAGAACTAAAGGATGAAAGAAGATCACTCAAAAAACCATAGTCATCGAGCGCTGATCTTCATTGACATCAACAAAATGAGGTTTTTCTTTCACGACAAGCATCATACAAGGATATCGTCGATGATGGATCCCCTTTGGCATCGACAAAAGGAGAAGAGAGTAAATGTTAATGAAGAAGGCAATGATATTGTCAATAGCCGATACCCGACGCACTTAGCAAAATTGGAGTAGACCAAATCACAATAGACATTCATACCACACTAAAGTTTTTCTCCGATCGTTGACTTCCAAAACATTCCGGCATCGATATTTTTTGAGGACGCTAAACCAAACGAATTTACATGATAGGTTTATCCCTGAATGTTGAGCCCCGATACCTTTTCGGCATCAGTGATACCAGGCTTAGATTAGAGAGAACAACTTGAATAGAGTCCTGAGTTTGACCATTACCCGTGAGCTAAGTCACTGGTCTTCAATATCACGTGTCCTTAGCCAGTTGTACCTCGTCCGCACCATACGATGAAGTCGATCTGCGTTAGAGGTTTTTCACAGAAGAATATCGATGAAAAGACTCGTAACACCTTTTCGATCCCTGATCCACCCAATATGAAAGAGACATGATGGGATGTTTTAGCGCTAGATATGTTGCAATCTAGAGCATTTAAGGGACTAATTAATTCCAAATCTCGCATTAGTTGCTAATTCGTTCGTGAATCAAAATGACCATTTGAATTTATTGATACAACACATCACCCTCTATGCCTCCACCTCCAACCCACTATGAATTAAATTGGAGAGATTCAACGGTAGATTCATTTGAATTTCACTCATCACCCAAATTAATTGGCTGATACGACCGGTGAGTTTTTCCCGTTAAATCTTCTTGAGCCATTGAAAACAAGATCATTCTATGTGAAAAGGATTTTAGAGAATCCATAGGAGTGAGATGATCAATTCAAATTCTTCCAATCCCCTCTGTGAGTATCAAAATACAAAGTTTAGAAAGCGTTACAGGTATCTCCCAGTGTAGATTTTTTGTGTTTTCACTTCAAATATACATTAGTATCCAATATCACTCTGTGCACGGGCCCTAAAAGATTTTATTTCAGTGTGCAAGAAAAATGCCTCCAATAAATCCAAACACTAGCCGATCGTCGAGAGTGACTAAGGAACCAAAGGTGGGAGAAGGCTTGTCCCCAGGGCCAACAAAAAAATTAGAATTTGCTCCTAGGTCTAAACCAGTTATCAGAACATACACCAAAAATATTTTTTCTCAGCCTCTAGCCTTTGGAGACAAAGAGGAAAACACAGGGGGAAAGGTGGTACTTCAGCACTGGGGAGAACTCTTCAAGAATATCATCTGGGAAGAATTCCCAAAATATAACCCGCGCAACGACCCCGACATGAGAAAGCTCGACGATGAATTTTTTCCAAATATCTAACTGTCATGCCTGCACATGGTAGCGAGCAGGACCCCAATGTTCCCTTGTATAGAACTGCTACAATGGCTCATCAACCAAATCGACACACATAATTTCCTGATCAACGATGACAATGGAGAGTGCACCGGGGTCTTCCTTCTAGTGGAGGTGTAGAATTATTACAAGATCAGAGACCCAGAAGAACGACTGCACACCGATTTTGTCGTCAAACTTTATGATCACAATGACACTGGCTGGGTTATGTCTTCATGGTGTCGAGAGGATAAAAAGTACACCAATCGGACCTTCAACTAGTACCAAACGCCCAACTTAAGGGAGCCATATATCTATCTAATGTCCCTCATTTGTTGGTTGTATGGGGAGAAAGATTGCTCTAGGTTTTTTGAGGCTTATATGCCTCTATCTTACACTGTAGCCATTTATGGGAGAGGTTTTAACTAGGGTGCATCATTTCCAAGCAGCTGAGCATTTTCATACAACAGGCTCAGATGCCGAAAGAAGGAGAGACTCAATCCTTCTACATGGATTCTTATTTATTTGATGTCATCTATGCCAGAATTGTTTTTGCTAGAATGAACTTGATTTGGCACATCTCAGAACTCCCGACCCATGTATATTTCAGCGTCTTATGGGAGAAAAGGTACAAAATATCCTACTCCCTCATCTGCGATGAATTCATCGCCCGCATTCATTTAATTCTTTTCAAGAAAGAGTGTCCAAGAATATCGGTTGCGACCAAAAAGATGATATCAAAGATTGGTCACTATTATCTGGATGAGCACGATACTTATATCACATTTTTTGAGGCCACCGGGGCACCACACCTTTTACCTATGCATGTTCTTGATCGACTAGTGGTAGGAGAGATATGCTACCAGACTATCCTACAAGGTTACAATGCTTCCCTAGTAAAAGACAAGAAACGAAGATTTATACCCTATGGATTCCATATAGGTTTCTACCTAGTAAAATACACTACTTAAGCCAATTAGGAAGGACTCAGCCAATTGGAGTTCTTATTCCAGACTGGCCATTCCTGCAAACATGACCCAAGGGGTTTAGTCTTCAAGCACGCATCACACATGTCATCTTGTTGGTCTTACGCTCATCACATATTCGAATATTAGGTCTTCACTGAAAATTCCCAAGACTGGGAGGAAGTGGTGGAAAGGATGGCTGACCCCAGAATGACCAATTTCAAAGCCATGAGCCTGGATGAAAAAGCATAAATCATAGAAAAATAGGCTCAAGGATCCCTCAGAGCCAGAGAGGAAATGGTAGTGGCCGAAACAATAGAGATTCCCCTGGTAGCCCTGATACAAGAAAGAAATTTCCTTGAGACTCAGGACACGCATGAGAGAGGGTTACTCATGTATGAACAGGTCCATGAGATAATCGACTAGATGTGAGATAATACGGACCTCATCCATATGCTAGTGCTCCCTGCCGACAACCCATATGAAATCTAGATAGACTCAAGCGGACCTAAACTGATAGACGTCGATGAAATCATTGGGTTAGACGACCCTGAATTCACAATGCCACCGTCCGGATCATTGACAAGTGTTTCAGCCCAATTAAAGACAGTCAGGGTATCAGTGGAAACAAGTGCATCAGACCCCCTCCGCAAGTTGATAAAGATATATGATGACGATGAAATCCCAGAGGTATCTCTTAGGACCCATGTGCATATATAAGAAGAAAAGGGACCTGAGAAATCATCTTCTCCTATTCCCGATGACCAAATTCAAGAGGTCCCACAAAAAGAGAAAGAAATCGAGAGTGTCCTAAACACTAAGATGCCCGATGCACTGGAGACCTAAACAGACAGTCTAAAGGATGAGTCAGGATCGGACGACCCAAAGGAGGAAGCCCCACAATAGGAAATTGACGCTTCAATGGCTGATGAACAGGTAAGTATTGATTATATCCCCAACATCTCTATTTCACTCGGTACTCAAAAACTTGATGAGCGACAGATAGAAGTCGAACCTTCGGAGCACAACGAGGAAGTTCAAGAACCCAACCTTGAACAAGTGTACACCATCGAAATTCTGGGAAACACACTCAAATGGGGGGATCAACAGATTCCCAAACCCATGGATGAAGAATCTGACATACATTCCATATTTTATGATCAGAGGAAGAAGGCTATCATCCAGAGAACCACCTAGAAGAGGAAGATCACTTTAGATCGCTCCATCCTCGTCACTATCGAGGAACTTCTAATCAACACAGAACATTCTAAGACATGCAAACTCATCGATGCAAGGATGAAAATTACAGATGCCAACCTGGACAGAGCTAGAAGAGATGAAATTGAGTTGGTCGTCGCCTTAAAAGAATTGGAACATTCACTCCACTTGGTGAAGTATTACCAGGACACCACACAGGTTGTGGTGTACCTAAGAAATGAATTCAAGGAGGCGTACGACAAGTTCACAGATGAGTGACACCTATTCACAACAAGGAAAGCCGAGCTCCAATAGGACACCCTAATGTCACTTGCAAAGTGAAAATATATGGAGCGGTGGTACGAGAAAGAACAAGAAGTTGTAGAGAGAGTTGACTACATCGGTGCAGTCCAATAGGGAAAAGACAAAGAAGAACATGACATTCATGTTTTGAACAAAAGAAGTCTTGATCACATAAAGAAATCAGTCGAGTACTGGTAAAAAATGGCTTGGGAACCCACCGAGAAATCTAAGAGAAATGGCCCAGGTGTGAGAAAAACTGGGTCAAAATAAAAAATGAAATGAAGGATATCGGACTCCTCGAGTTTGACACACCTGATGACTTCAATGGATTGCCTGACATAGTCAAATCACACATCGAGAAAGACTTAGCATGGGCTGAAGAACTAGCAAAGGTGAAAGACACAATGTCAGGTCAAGTGCGACAGCTTATGGAACATCCGATCAATTCTCAGGCTATGTTGCAACAATTAAGTACTAGCCTGGTGAAGTATCGGGCAATACGGTAGAGATCAGAGAGATTTACAAGGCCCCGATGGAACAACATAGATTCCTATAGGCCAATACCTGTGAGGATTTGTTCATCCAGTGGTTGGAGTACGATAAGAGTCACCCTTTTAAAGTGATATCTTGAGATGACTCTTAGACAAATTGATAGGAAAGAATGCCACGTGGGGAATTTTGTTTTACTTATCTGCACTTTAGCCATTATTTTCAGTTAATTTTATGTTATAAATAAGAGCATCGACCGATTAGTTAGAGGTCAATGGTTGTTTCAAGAAACTCTCATTTCTAGTTTTGTTAAGAATGATTTTGGAGATGCCTTTAATTGAGAAGTCGTTTTGGACCAGAGACTAGTTTATGTTTTCATCAAATGCGTGTATGATTGGATGTGAAGAAGAACTATTTCCTATTCCATCTCATGAATGGATGCAACAATGAGTAAGAGCTATTAAATATGTTGACAAGTTATTTGATGTAATTCTTTATAGTTCTTTTTTTAATGATGAAAATTAATCTTTGTGTTAGTATGTGATTAATGATTAGAGTTGAGCAAATTATTTTTCTTACCATTGTTTATCACATGCATGTTTTCTTCTGATAATTCGTATCTCAGTCAGTAACTAGAATATACA
Organism: Picea engelmannii; assembly: GCA_009831015.1. Lineage (NCBI taxonomy): Eukaryota > Viridiplantae > Streptophyta > Pinopsida > Pinales > Pinaceae > Picea > Picea engelmannii. Next base: position 366,131 of record ML798275.1, on the reverse strand, counting down.
CATGGTTAATGTATTAGTATTAGGCCTACTTTATATGATCATTGTTTTCATGATAGTGTGTAAGGGTTATCCCAAGCCAAACCTCTCCTCCAGTAGTTTGATTTTGTTCCCATTTGTTTCCTAGTTGGTTTATTCCGGATTTCCATATTACCTCAGTGACACCAAAAAGAAAATACAAAAAAAGAACTTATGAATCAAAGAAGAGGCCTTCACAAGAAAATGTAAATCATGTCATGCTTCATCTAGTACCTTAGTCAAGGATATACCAGCAGTTACCAACTTCACAATTCAAATAAATACCTACCAAAGAAGGAGTCTTGCAATTTTTCCTTATCATTTTCAACCATTCCCTAGGACCAATTTCATCTTTATATTCATCTCCACTAAATATAGGTATTGTCATTGGTTCTTAATTTAGGTATACTATAATACTCAACTTATGACTTCAATATATTAAACATAGTGATCTAAATTGTCTATAATACTTGCTCCAATATAATAATATATGTTTTCTCTTTCAAATGGTTTTTTAATTAGCTCAATCGGACATACCAATCAAAAGTTATGACATCTTTAAGTGACATACCTTTGAAAACCATGATTTCGAGTTTGTCCTCCTAGACGACCTTCCTTCTAATGTATCTCTGCAACTTAGGCCCTTTTGAGTCTGAAATTGCAACCTATAGTTCTATGAAATGTCTTCCTTTCAATTCCACATGTTTGACTAAAATTGGATGTGTCAAATGAAAGTTATGATAACTTTCCAAAACCTTCCTTATTTGTTGTCTTTCCAAGACAGTGAACTTGTACAACGTGTCACGTGAACATTATTTGATTTCTATTTCTACAAATAATATCGAATATACTATGGACTGTACTTGTTCCAATTGAATTTATCTCATCGAATTTAGATATTTTATGAAGAAGTTATGATTATTTTACCTAGACACATGTTTTATAATAGTTACAGGACTATTCAAAAACCCTAGCTTGCACAAATTCTATCACTGAAATTACAATGAACCAGAAGCTTAAATTCATACCATATTTACTCTGATAAGTATTCTCAAAATCCACTATGTTTCATCTTCTGAAGTGGCTCCCAGAAAATGTTATAGAGAAAATTCCAAAATGACTTTATTGAGGAAGAAAAAACTTAGGATCGATGCTCTGATACCAAATGTAATGAGCCAAAAGATTAAATTATCATAACTGAACCAACTCCAATGGTTCATTTTTCTCTATAAGACACCCATTTAGGAAAACTATCCCTGTGTTGATTTTCTAGAATGCATCTCTCACATGAACTAGTTGGTTCTTGAATGGGAGGCATACCTTCAACCATTTTTTTCAAATGCAATATTTTTAGACCACCGAAATGTAGATGACCAAATCTAAGATCCCATAACCAAAAATCTTATGAACATGTTTCCTTTTTGGCAAGAGAGACATCTCTTCTATCATAATTCATGGAAAGAGGATACGTTCTATTCTTTGTCATATTCACCTTAGAAATCAACATCTTACTAGGAGGTTTATCATATATGAAACAATCATTCCCCTTAAATATTACATCATACCCTTTTTTAGTAAGTTGGAGGACAATAATAAGATTATATTTCAAACCTGGGGCATAATACACATCTAGCATGTGCCTTTTCTTACCTTCTTTGGTTTAGATGTTGACCATTCCTTTTCCCATGACTTTTAGAATATTGTCTGACCCCAACTTGACTTTAGTCCTTATTGAATCATCTAGATATGCAATTAATATTTTGTCTCATGTCATATGATTACTACAAACACTATCTAACAATAAAATATCATTAGAAGTCTCTTGAGAAGCATTACATGAAAGAAATAAAGAGTCTTCACCGTTCACAGTGGTGTTAGAATAATTTTCATCCTATTTAGTAAGATCATCCTTCTTCTTCCTACACTCATGTGCATAATGACCTAGCTTGTTACAATCTAAAATTTTAACTTTAGATTTGTCATACCTTTTATTTCATTGTGAGCTTATGCTACTGCTCCCCCTTAATGTATGAGGATTTTGAGATGGTCTCCTTTCTTTCTTTGAACTATCCCTTTGGTTGTTTCTTTTGTTGCTTTGGCCCCTTCCTTTTGAATTTCATCCTCCTCTAACTCTTGAGATCGAAACTTGAGATATGAATGCATTTTCCAAGGAATTATCATATGTGTTCATCCTATATTCATGGGATAACAAGGATCCCAACAACTCATCTAATGATAGCTGTGCCAAGTCCTTAGACACTTCAATGGCTATGATCACTGCACCAAAAATCTTATGTAAGGTTCTAAGAACCTTCTCTACCACTCTCTAATATAGAATCTATTCATCGTTCATCCTTAATTGATTTACTGTGTTCATGAATTGAGTCAAGTACTCGCCTAATAACTATGACTCCTTCATCTTCATATTCTCAAAATTCTTTTGTAAATTTTACAAATTCACTGTCTTTACCTTGGTAATACCCTGATTGTTGGTCTCTATGATGTCCCATGTTGTATTTGAGATTTTTTCCACTGATATCTTGGGAGATATCCTTTCATCCAAGCCGTTTTGAATAAGGTAGAGTGATTTTTTATCCTTCTTCCTCCTATCTCTGAGATGATCCGTTTGAGAATTGGTCAAATCTCACTCGGTTGTGTGATCAGATGGTTATTTTTATAACCCTAATTTCCACCAGACATGTTTACCTAGCATCAGGCCATCTCATATTCCTTCTTTTCCAAGCCACTACTGAACAACTCTTCTAAAAAACTCACTTTTTAAAGGTACATGCTAGTTTACCCACTACAACCCGCATGTATCTATAGTGTCCACGCTAGCTGACCCACTACAACCCGCGTGTACCTACAAAAGCATGAAAAATGGAAAGTTATTGACGGAACACACATTTTTGGGTAAGTTAGCTAAACCTTCCGTCCATGCATAGCCGGTCATTCGACCAAATACCTAGCCCTTTCTAGCCTATAAAAGAAGGGGTAGGGGTCCCATTTGAAAGGAGGAAAATCATAGTAAAGAAACTCTACCTAAATTCGTATTCCCCTTTGCCAAAGATTCTACAACCATTTTGTGATTTCAACAAAGAAGAGAAGCAAGTGTGTTAGCAGTTGGTGCACAGTAAAAGAGGAGCCCAAGACCAAATTCATGGAGCAGTGCCTGTCTTCATCATTGTAAGCTACTTTAGTGAATTTAATAATAAAGAAGTAGTTTTCCCATCCCACCATATGAGGTTTTCATTGTTTATTGCGTACATGTTGATTAAATCTCTAACCCATTGATCCATAGATCAAATGCACGTGGAGTTATTTGTTTGTCATTTTTTAATGTAGGTCATCCTTGGGAGGAGAGTTGCAGTCAAAGAGCGACCAAGCATGAAGAGGGATCGATATCAAACGCGAAAATAATGTATGTTCACTTGATCTTCTTAACTGTGTATTTTCTTAAGAATAATGGGGATTAGGTTTGGGATGATGGTAAAAAGTAGGAATCTTTAGTTCTTTTCTGCATGCATCATAAAACCCTAAGTGTTAGTCTGTAGGAGGATTTCCCACTCACAACAGAATTGGTGACCATATTGGGGATCTATCGGGTTTTCTGGGGATACCTTTTTGGTAGATTTAAATTGGTTTCATCACCTTTTTTTTGAGTTTCTGCAAGAGTCTGAGCCAGTAGGGATTCTGGTCCTCCATACTAGTATTCCCCGCTTTCTTTGCTTACGTTCTTTTTACTTTTCATAAATCACAAAAGTACACATGACCTGTATAAGGCCTGCATGAGTGTACACGCACCCTACCTTCACACAGCCCGCGTGCACACACTAGTTGATGAAGTGTCAATCGCGTGTCTGAGTTCATAATTTTTTTTGGTTAGAGAGGTAGTCATCCTCTCCCCTATTAGAACTGGCCCTTCTCAGGGGTTTTCTGAAACTCATTATGGTCTCTGTTGTTGTAGTTTGTATCTTAGGTACCACCTCAGATTGGTTTTGTTCTATGAAATTTTCCTTGAATTGTTTTTCTTTTTTGACAAAGTAAGTTTCTGAGTCTTCAAGAGATTCTAGTTCTCAATACCAGTAGTCTCTTCCAGTGCTTTATTGCTTTCCTTTTCATTTTTGTAGAGCTGCAGAGGTACATGTGGCATGTATAAGGTCTGCATGCGTGTACACATGCCCTGACCTTACACAGATCGCATGCACATGCTAGCTATTGAACTGTGAGTTGCGTGCCTATTGAGAAATTTTTTGTTTAAGGAGAGGTAGTCATCCTTTTCCTTGTCAAGAGTTATACCTCTCAGGGTTCTTGGTCTCTATCATAGTAGTTGACAACTTAGGTCTGATCACAAAAATAACTTTCTTTTTCATTAAAAAGTTTTCCACAAAATATTTCTTTCATAGGGGTTTTAGACAAGTGTGAGAGTCTGCTTTCATCATCTTGTGTGTTATTGTCAGTAACTATTTGTTATCTATGCTTAGGCCAGAGGTTTTCTTGGTCTTTACTTGTTGTCATTTTTTCTTTTTGCTTTGCGAGCATTAAATAAAAAAAAACACTCTTCTATTTCTTGGTTTGGTTAAGTAGTTGTTGGTTTACATTAATAACCAGGAAATTTTTTGCTTTCATAAGTTATTGGTTGTTTAATTAAGACAATAAGTAGCTTGTATTCAAGCAGAATCCTTTTTGGGGTTTCTATTCAAAGATCTTAGAAAAAATGTTAGTTAGAAAAGTTGATTAAAATTTTTGTCAAGAAGAAGTTATTTTGTTTCCAGTTTTCCGTTTATATTTTCTTTCATCTCTAAAAGCATCACTAGTTTCACTTTCATAACCTTTGACTTAAGACAAGCCATAAAAAATTAATAATTAATTAAAATCAACTAGACTCTATGTTTGTAGGTTCCATCAACTAGTCTAGGCTAGAGCCTTGATTTAGGTCGGAGAGGAAACTCTTCAAGGCTGCAAAATATATATAAGAGTATGTTCTAGTGAGTGTTAAAAATCTAGTATCGTGAAAGCTATCTAGGACCCCCCTCTAACATAGGGGATAAACACGAGGTCGCATGTGGAAAGGTAGCGGAGATAACCCCTCCAAAGTTGGACCAAGCGTAGTGGGGAACACATATAGAGGGCTTGTTTTGGGATTTCGTCGATTGCATTTGCCACGGAGCTTCGTGGGTCTCGAATCTGTTCGAGGTCCTCAGTTTTCTTCCGGACCACTTTATTTTGATACCCTTGATAGGTTTTGGGATTGATACCCTGCTCATTGAGGTCCACCTAACTGTTGACTGTACCCGCCTCGTGACTGTTCACGTGTTGGAAACCTAGTTGCCATTATTTTAGGGACTTACACAGGTGATTGCGGGGTAGAACGTGGTACCTAGGACAGACATAGGGCCACACTTTGTAGAGTATACCTGGAGGGTGCTTCCGTATTCGAGTTTCACTTGAACTAGTAAGTTACTCTAGTGTTGGTTGTTGTAACTGTTCTTCCAACTAGTTTAGTAAGTGATTGTTTTATCTCGTAGGGACTTTTTCTAGTGTGTGTTGTTTTTGAATGAATAGAAACCCCTAGTGCATCTTTGATATTCTCACACAGTGGAGGATCACGAGCTCCACCGATCACAAAGGATTCTTGGCCTACCACCGGTTACACTGGAGCCACCCCCGCGACCACTAAGGCGAAAGCTAGACCAACAAGGGTCTTTTGAAGCGATCGGGTCATAGGAAATTGTCCCCAACCAACATCTAGAGGAACCAACCATTTTAGACATTGGAGAGGAAGCTCTTGGTCCATCCGAAACTCCAACCACTGATATTTTGGTGCCCATCATCGTACAGATTTATCCTTACGAGCACTAGATAGTGTCACACACAGCAATGGAAACAAATGCTGCCACTCCTTCTCAGAATTCTTCTATTCCTACTACAGTTGTCACCACAGGGGGTGTTCCACCTCCTAACCCACCATCGTCGGTCCGAGCCACCATGATCTCGACTGCCTCTACCTTGATTAGTGGTCTGATCCCGTCTTTGGCAACAGCCACTTCTCCTTTCACGCAGAGTGCGATAGGCCCTCTGTTCTCATACGGGATGCCTAGCTCAGGTATAAGTCGTGTACTTTCCTATTCCACTTTACAGAATTTAGTTCTTGGGGAAGAGAGCTCTAACACTCCTCTGCGAGGACCCATGGGGGGCACTTCAGCTCCTTTTAACGCTTTACCTTATGAAGGAGGTCATATACCTCCTACGTCCCCTTCGCTCGATGGTGCCCACCAGCATTCCACCGGGCCGAATGCACACCATAGTTCATTTGGAGTAAGGAGTCAAGAACCACCTTCTCATAATATGCTGGTAGGTTTGACACTGTTTTCTTTGTTCGATGCATTTGGTAACAACGCTTCCTCGTCAACATCTTTCCCGACTGGGGGCAACCTCGGTTACGGACAACCTAATCCTATGCAGCGTACTATTCCTGCACAGGGGGCAAACCCAGGAACTTCTTCCACATGAGGACCTTGGAATTCTTGGTAGGGATTAGTTCCCTCGTCGGGAATGTCAATCGGGAGAAATTGTTTTCACAACCAATGGAACCTCAGGTAGGGTGCAGTACCTATGCCCATGGGATCGACATGGGGCAACCCTTCCTAAAGTCCTTCGAATGTAATGAACACCCAACCATCTATGTCCTATTTCGGGAATTAGGCAATGATGTCTCCTCAAATGGAGAATCTGTACGCTGGTCATGGCCATAGAGTTTACCAGAACTCGGGCCAGCAACCCAACTTTTCCTGGCAACCTAGTGCCAGTGAAACTCCAGGCCCCTTATTCCATGGTTATCACCACCAACCCAAACTACCTTTCCTGGCAACCTTCCTTTTGCCAGACTTAACAAGGTTGTTGAACGACCCTCTCTGTCACGATCCACGTTGGCCCCCTATGCCGACGAAGTGACCTTCGGACATACCAAAGTTCGAAGCCAAGCCTAACAAAGATCCAAGAGATCATGTGACTAATTTTCACCTTTGGTGCTCGTCTAATTCATTGAAATATGACTACGTGCAGTTGTGATTGTTTCAACGTACTCTCATTGGGAGTGCTGCGAAATGGTACATTGAGCTCGACCGCTCAAGATACTCTTTCTTCGGTGAATTGGCAATGACTTTCCTAAACCATTTCCAATTACCTGTGAGATACGACGTTGGCATAGAATTGTTGTCCAATTTCAAATAGAAAAAAACAAACCATATCTTTGATCACATCCGACAATGGAGATGCTAGAAGAGTTTGATTAGGGTGCCAGTCCCACCAGCATTCCTGCTAGACTGGTTCCTTAAGTCTTTGGTCCCACAGTTATCCAAACATATCGCAATGTCGAGAGTGTTTTCCGAAGAAGATGCAATCATGAGAGCTCAACATCTTTAGCTAATCTATTCTCTGTCTGGTGTACTGTACGAGATCTTGCTAGATGCTCCATGATCAATACTTGATAAAACCAAACAAAGAGTTGGCCCACATGCCGATGGTATTGTTCATTCAGCACAAACAAAGCTCGTTGAACAACTGACGAAACAATTGCAACAATTGTCTATCCAACATACAACGATGAACCAAACTACTGTTTCTGCTACTCCCCCTACCCAAAAGTCGGATGTATGCAACGTGAAATTGACAAATCTGAAGGCCACCCAAAATCCTGATGGAAATAAGAAACAACGTAAGAAGGGTCAAGGGGATAAGAAACCCACTAATAATGCCGGTGGGGGAAACACCGAAAAAAGGAAGTCGAAGTATCCATGTAACCTATGCGTGGAAGACCACCCGACTCACCAGTGCCCTTGGCTTGCATAGGCCCAAAATTTATTTTCACAACAACAGCCTATTGTGTTAACGAACCCATTTCAACATGAGCAAAATCTAACCCAGTCCTCTACAAGCGCAGAAGGGGGAAGCCAAGGACCCCCTCCGTCTTCAAGAAATCCAGCATCCGCGAATGTGTATATGATGAAAGGTGATGCCTATATATTAACTGAAGCACATGACTATAGTAAGACAAACACCTCTCAGAAAAGTAAATAAGTTGAAATCTCATCTCTTCCTCTCTAGATTGAGAAGATGTTGAGAGAAACCATGACACACATCCCAAAAGGGGTGTTCAAGAAAGCTTCTCATAACCCAAACACAAGGGATACCCAGAACTACTCTGTGGTGGAGGATTTGTCTCAAACCCCTTGTGCAATGTCCACTTTGGATGTCCTCCAGAGTTTCCCTTCCCAGAGAAAGGCTTTGTTTTCATCTTTAGGATTCCCTGAGACTTGTAATCCGGGTACAATCATGCTTGATATGACCGACTTAAAACCTTGTCTTCCTTACCACATAGCATTCTAGATAGTAGTGACTTACACCACGAAAACATTTACTCAGAACATTTTTGTACGATGGTCGATGAGGGTGCCTCAACATGTATAATGTCTTTGGCGTGTTGGAATTCCATTGGACAGCTCACTTTGTCTCTGTCACCTACTCTTTTAACCACTTTCGACGGTCATTCGTTCTGACCACATGGTACCATCCCCTCTTTTCCCATGCAGTTAGGAGGGAAAATCGCGTGTGTCGAAGTTGAAGTGGTAGATGCGTCTCTCGACTACAATATCTTGTTAGGAAGGAGTTGAACCTATGCCATGAAAGCACTGTTCGCTACAGTTTTTTGGGTCTTGTTGTTTCCACACGAGGGTCGGATCGTGACCATCGATCAGTTGTCTTTCTCCCGTCCCAACCCTTCATTGGGGCCATCCGTGGTCCCAATGATTGATAACCATCAACCCAACATTGTCAACATAGGGGTTGTTTTGTACCCACCTTTGATGGGTACTTTTGATTACCCACCCCCTCAAGGCAATGTTAAGTTCATATCAGACCACCATAAGGTTGAGGTTTTCCAAATTTTGTCATTTCGCACGACTTACTTCAATGATCCATGGATTGTTCCTTCCCCATCGGCCACGATGGAAGGGACAGGGCACCATGGTATGTCCATGCCCTTGTCCACGACAGAAGTAGCGTACTCTTTAGCCCAACAAGCTTCCGCCGACCTCAATCCGACTCCTACATAAGAGTTAGATCCGATTCTAGAACCTATTTGGGCTCAAGGTTCCCTCCCTGATATTGATTCTTTAGACTTAGTCTTTCTCTCAGACAAAGCAATCGTTGAAGCAATGACTAGTCTATACAAACCTTGGGACGATATACATCACAGATCTTACTTCCTCCCAGAGTTATGTAGAATCGAAGCAGGGGATTTCACTTTCACTATGACTGGAGATAGGTATTGTCCTATCAATCCTTTGGCTACACATGTTGTTTATGCCGAGGGTAATATGGAAAGTATTGCTAAAACGATACCTATAAATCTCTCCAAAACCCCTGGCATCATAGACAATGTTTTCGTCGGATTATACTACTCCCCCGAGGAGATGTCAGGCATCAACCCACAAAGTGTAGATCATGAGCTAACTTTGTTGTTTTTCAAGCTCTCTTTGAGATCTGAAAGCAACATCTGACGAGATTGTATTTATGCTTTTCGATCTCGTCCAGATTAACTGAGAAAAATAACCTCTACGGATCTTCTTTTAAGCGCTTTTCAGACCCTCTAAATATGAAAAGATTGTCGAGCGATCTTGTTGACCTTCATGCTCGCTAAACTGAAATTTGAAGTCACATTTGTCCGACGGTAGTTTACCCCTTTTTCGGTCTGAATGGTCAATTGTATGAACAAAGGTATACTCTAGAGGCCTCGGTTCTCTAGAAGAGTATTCTAAGATATAATTTTAACCCTTTTTCGGGCCTGAGAGACTAAATTTACAAAAAAGGAACCCCCACGAAGTCCATAGTTAAGCTTTTTTCAGACTCCCTAAAATTGAAAAGATTGTCGAGTGACTATATTCTTTCACACTCATTAAAATGGTCCAGAAGAACATTCCCGACGGAGTCCATAGTTAAGCTTTTTCCATACTCCTTAAAAATGAAAAAAAATTCGAGCGATCTTGTCTTTATCACACTCGTTAAAATGGTTTTTAATAGACGTTTTTTCAGTGCTAATTTACCCCTTTTTCGAACCGACTAGACTACCTTCGAAAAAGGTACCACAATGGAGTCTCCTTTTACATTTTTTCAGACTCTCTAAAAATGAAAAAACATTGACCTTACCTTCTCTGGGCTCGTTACACTTACATTGAAGGACGTTATCATTGTGTCTTGTTAATCACATTTGCATTCCTGCATTTTTGGCCTAATGTCGGATCCATGTTGCTCTCAACTGAACCATCTGAAGCATGCCTTATAACGCAAGCCTTGTAGCACTTTGCCTTTGCGTCTTGACACCTTGACCCCTGGAGGGATTTTTCCGAGTGTCCTTGCATTGAACATCAGTCTTGTCCTTGCGCCTAGAACTAGTATGTTTGTGACACTCATTCCTCCTTTGTAACGTAGCATTATTTTATTATTTTTCCAAAATTATTGAAAAAAACAAAAAAATCAAATATACCCCAAAAAGAGGAAGAGAAAAGTATTTTCTTTCTATTGGTAGCACAATGAGTCTCCCTTGGAAAAATCACATCCTTCCGTTTTTTCATCAAGCTCTGGGATTTAATATGACCTTAGGAATTTGTTCTCGCTACATAGATTTGTGTCCTCCTCCGTTTGGTAATTCTTCCAAACATATGGAGAGTTTGCATTGCCTCCTGCATCGTGAACTTATGTCAATGCCATGCTACCTGAGTCTCATCATTTGTCGTGCTATTGTCCAAGGGAAGTTTTTACCAAGCCCGAGTCAGCCCCTCTACAGTTTTTATCTTGCCCTCATGCCCGTCCATCCCAAAAGTCCATTCAAGTCTTTGTTCGAAATCAATGAAGCCTTCAGTCTGATCATCAAGATCCTCTAGTCCATACCCGACAAGCCGTCGAAGACCTCTGGGTAGTGAAGTCGTAGACTCATATTACACTCCTACCTGAGTTTTGAAGATTTTGATGTTGTTGCTCAAGCTTTGAAGACCTCATCTCCAACCATCATGCCTTATCAACTTCTAGAAGATGGATACTATGCATGTATATCTTTTTGATTTCAAGATGTAGATCCGCTGTGTATTGCTCGCGGCTACACTTTATATAGTTATATGACATGGATTTGTAGTGTATTTCATTGGCAACCATGATTTTATTTCATCTCGAGCATGGGTATGCCCGCCTCAGTGAGACAATTGTTATTTTGCAGATGGCACCTCCCAATTTCTGGTCCCTGGGCTCACTAGTTTGGTATGTTGGTGAAGATTGATAATGTATTTTGGCCATCAGATGCTCTTCTGACCTCACACATTAGGGGACATCTATTATAACCCTAATTTGCACCAAACATACTTACCTGGCATCAGGCCATCTCATATTCCTTCTTTGTGAAGCCACTACTAAACAACTCTTCTAAAAAACTCCCTTTTTAAAGGTACATGCTAGTTAAACCACTACAACCCACGTGTATCTATAGTGTCCACACTAGTTGACCCACTACAGCTCGCGTGTACCTACAAAAGCACGAAAAATGGAAAGTTGCTGACGGAACACACGGTTTTGGGTAAGTTAACTAAACCTTTCGACCATGAATAGCCAGTCATTCGACCAAATACCTATCCCTTTCTAGCCTATAAAAGAAGGGGTAGGGGTCCCATTTGAAAGGAGAAAAATCATAGTAAAGAAACTCTACCCGAATTCGTATTCCCCTTTGCCCAAGATTCTGCAACCATTTTGTGATTTCAATGAAGAAGAGAAGCAAGTGTGTTAGCAGTTGGTGCACAGTAAAAGATGAGCCCAGGACCAAATTCATGGAGCAGTGGTCGTCTTCATCATTGTAAGTTGTTTTAGTGAAGTTAATAATAAAGAAGTATTTTTCCCGTCCCACCATATGAGGTTTTCACTGATTATTGTGTACATGTTGATTAAATCTCTAACCCATTAATCCGTAGATCAAATGCATGTGGAATTATTTGTTTTTCTTTTGTGAATGCAGGTTAGCCTTGGGAGAAGAGTCGCAATCAAAGAGCAACCGAGCGTGAAGAGGGATCGATATCAAACGACGGAAATAAGGTATGTTCACTTGATCTTCTTAACTGTGTATTTGCTTAAGAATAATGGGGATTAGGTCTGGGATGATGGTAAAAAATAGGAATCTTTAGGTCTTTCCTGCATGCATGATAAAACCCTAAGTGCTAGTCCGTAGGGGGATTTCCCACTCACAACAATTGTGTATAGCTCTGAAGTTCAAGATCCCAAACATCATGAGAACGCAATAACGTCCTCATCTAGATTTTCCAAACTCCCTAATTTTTCCATATACAAACCGAGATTTGTGCAAAGCTATTGCTTGAAGCCATTTTTTTTTAAAAGAAAGTTATCTTCTCAAAAAACCTAAGGTCAAAAATATATTTTTCTTTTTCAAATTCTCACCCTAAATAATAATATATATTCACCTTATTTAAAAATAAAAAAAAAACATATACGACCTACTTTAACAAAACATCATATTTTAAAAATATAAAATAGAAGTTCCCTACCAATTTGAATTTTAATAAGAAAACCTTGAATAATTATAGAAATAGTAAATAATCAAGGTATTGTATTTAGGACAAAATATATCCCCGAAATTTTATTTACCATATTTTATTTCCACAAAATTTCTTTATGTAAACTCTTGGAAACCGGTACAGTTTGGAACGTGGTTAGTCTCCTAGTGAAAAGGAGCGGCTCATAGTTAATAGTCTCCTAGTGAAACTGTTAACACAAGACAAAAGAACCGCAACTGTAAAACTTGAATGATTCATTGGTTCTGGATAAATGGTTAAATACACAAAATTTAATAGTACTCACAAAAATAGGTAACACATAACTAACTTAAACTCTTCTAGAGTACATAATTAAAACTTTCATAAAATAGTTGCGGGAGTAAATATTTTTTATTGTTAAGTTTATTTATTTATTTATTTAAATTTACTTTCATATTAAGAAATAAGAAATTACAGTGTTGAGTAGTTGATTGTAATTAGCAAAGATTACATTTGATTATGATTAACTTATAGTGGAATATGTGAGGTGGCATGAAACTGTGCCATGGAAATCCTTTCATTTCAATTAAGGTTGGCAATGCCATGTTTGTAAGGAATTTCAGATTTCATCTCTCCCAAGGAAGCTAAAATAACTATACGAGGAGAGGAGAGGAGAATAATCATTAAATTGTTACTCCATTTCAAAGATTAGCTCCAAGCATGCAGATGCACGGATAACATAAACGAGTAGAGGGATTAGAATCAGTGCATTAACGAAAGATGTTAGACAGAAGTGGATTTCTCCTCAACTAAACCTCCCAGACTAAAGAGCCCCCTACGTGGGTAGAACGAAAATTATAAAGCATTAAAAGAATTAATAATTGTTGTTGTGTTCCTGAAAAATAAAGTGTGTGACAATGTCTAATTCTTGATTGTGCAAGAATATGTGGTTGCAAAGACACTTGTAGAACAAGCAGCATTACAATACAAAAAAGATGACGTGAGGATGGATGTGGTGACCAACAACCATATGGTCATGGTGGGATCTTCCATTACCCCCAATGTCCTCTACACCATTGGGTTAACCCTTTCACGAAGTCTCGAGCACTCATATTTTGTTAATGAAGAACCCCTCTGCATATAGCCGCTACGTTTGCAGTGCCATGTATAGATCTATCCTACAATTGGCACACTAGACGCTATCTGCGGTACAATGTGACTTCACAATGAGTATCACTATCAGGATGGTATAGCATTTCTATACTAATATCCATATGTATTTAAATATGACAACTAATGGAATGCTTGTACATGTTTGAATATGTGCCACTGACCCAAAAAGTAAACTCTTCGTCGAAGAAATTAGTCGATAGCGGTTTCTCTTTCAAATGTGTCATCGACCAAATCATCGAGGAGGGTGTGGAATAATAAGGGGTGTTTTATTATTTGACATGACTAAGGGGTGTTTGTTGGAGAGTATGTGGGAAAATATGGCAGACATAATGTTCACTTCAAAGTTGTTAAAAATAAAAGTTAATTTTTAAAAAACAATTTAAACAACAAAGTGGGAATGAATATGAGTGTGAAATGAGTGAATTTTTCAGTACATTGTCAAATATATGTTTTTACTTTTATAGATGTCTTCAATCCGAAGCTGATATACTAATGAGTCTGGTTAGGAGTGATAGTCATTTTATTGACAGTTGCATACATGTCAAATATTTTGGGCTTTTAATATATGCGTAAGCGTCTTTTTAAGCTCACGTGGCATTCGTGAGTGCATTAGTGTATTTGTTCGGAGCAGTTTAATTTTGTAGTGATTGTTTTTTCAATTCTGAGGGTTTGATAATATAAAAAGTCAAGGATTTTGTGTAAATTATTTATTTATTCAGTTAGGTTTAGAGTTTTCTAAAATGTTAGACAAATTTTGAATTATAATAAAACTTTGTTTATGTTCTAACTTTTTTCAAATTCATTTAATTTTTTTATAAAAATATTAACATACTTGATTTTGAAATATGGATAGTTAGAATCTTCAAGGATTTTGAAATATGGATAGTTGGAATCTTCAAGAATGTTATCAACCTTAATTTTGTCCTAACCCTAATTTGGAGGAAAAAAAAAAAGGCCCCTTTGTTGTCTTATATACAAATAGGTTTGTATATGGTGGTTTGAAATTTATTTAGTTTTATATATGGTGGTTTGAAATATAGGTTTATATATGATGACATATTAATGATTTTATCCAACAAACATAAAAAAGAGAGTGCACGATAATACGAATAAAATGGATATTGTTAAGAGTAGTTTGTGAAACCTTACCCTGAAAGAATGCAAATGGTTGAAAAGGTGCTTGGCCGCATGAAATTTCTTGTCTCTCAGGAAGGACTCACATCCATCTGTGTATATTTTTCGAGAGAAAAAGAAGATAACCTAGGAGAAGCCCGACAGTGTCGAGATTGCAATCACCGGTGCCTACCCGATTTACCTCATATTTGGAAAGAGATGTGGAAAGAGTTGTTGAACGAGAGTTTGGTCTTGGAGGTTGTGACACCTAAATTTCATTGACATTCTCACTAAAGGAGTTGGGACATTTATAAAGTATTAAATCCAGATTTATAAAGTATTAAATTCAGTTATAAAGTAAAAAAAACATTAATAATATATTAATATATTATTAATATAATATTCATTAAATAATAAAGTAATATAGAAAATAAAAAATTATAAATTATTATTAATATTAACAAAATATTAATAATTAATAACGTAATATAGTAATGTACTAAAAATAATATTAATATATTGATGTGATAATATATTAATGTATTAACTAATTAATATTTTAATATATTTATGTATTAATACATTAATTAGTATATGATTCAAATATTTATCTATTGATATATTAATTAATAGACTATTAATGTATAAATTGAAGTATTAATATATTAATGTATAATGTAGTGTTTTAATGTAACATATTAATTCATTAATATATTAATACATTGCTAAATTATTAATACATTAATGTATTATATGAGTATGTATTACATTGATTATGGTAGACTTCATTCTATGGATGACCATAATTCGCACTATAATTAACCATGATAATGGTTGCTTATGGTTGATCATGAAAATGATCATGATCATGCTTAACTTTGGTAGACATTGGTTGACTTTTATTTACAATGGTTGACTATGGTTGACCATAGTGACCATGGTTAATTCAAGAGGGGACATATAAATCCTTTGAATCGTTTGGATTTGAAACTTAGATGTGTGTAAATAATGTATGTTGTATATCAAAGGGAGATAACTTCCCTTTATTGTAGTTTTTGGATAATACATGGTATGCCAAAAAGTATAAGCGAGATAGTGAAAGAAGAAATGGATGTGAGTTTGTACATTCTCAAGTTAGAATGATTGAAATTAAACCAACCATGTAAGATTATGAACATAAACTAATCTTGTAATGTGACAAACATAACCCCAAATAAATGGATCTTAATTTTGAAACATTTATATGACTAATCCTAATATCACTAAACCCATATGACTAAACCCAACAATTCCTTATATGAACCTTACAATATGATGCTCAAGACCAAACCTCATTATCTGAAGAACGTTTTCCCTTGTCACATTGTGACAAACATTTTCCAACGTCGCATTATCACGATAAATTACCGACGTTGCAATGTCTCGAACATATCCTAATGTCACATTACGACAAACATCTCCCTACATCACAATTTTTCGAATATCTCTCGATGTCGCATTTTGATGAACATTTCCCAACATTGTAATGTCACAAACATTAGCCTGTGTCACATTGTGACAAACACCTCCCAACATCGCATTGTCACAATCACTTACGAACATTGTAATGTGTCGCACAACTCCTGACGTCGATTTGTGATGAACATTTCCCAACTTCGCAATGTGTCAGCTATCTCTCGATGTTTCATTGTGATGAACATTTCCCTACATCTCAATGTCACAAATATTTCCCATTGTTGCATTATGATGAAAATTTCCCTACATCTCAATGTCACAAACATTGCCCATTGTCGCATTGTGATGAACATCTCCCAATGTCGCACCATGGCGAACCATGGTTTTACATAATCACCCTGTTGAACCATATGCAACTCAACATAGTGATCTAATATCAGAATATGGTCACAGACAACCATGGTCAACCTTAGTCAACCATGATCAACGTTGACCACTTGGAAATTTGACCGTGGTCATGGTCAACCAAAGTATATTATCAACTAGCAATTTGGTCAACTATTCTCATTGTCATGGTCAATGATGGTCTTGGTCAACCATTCTCATTGTCATGGTCGACCAAGTTCAGGGTCAACCACAACCATCCATTGTCAACCTTGGTCAACCATGGTCATGGTCAACTATGGTCAACCAAGTTCATTATCAACTAGAAATTTGGTCAACCATGGTCATGGTCATGTTTGAACATTTCTCAATGTCACAATCTGAGGAACATTCCCTTTCCCTTACATTGTCACAATCACTTATTTAAGTCACATTGTGTTGAACATATCTCGATGTCACATTGTGACAAACATTTCCCACTGTCGCAATGTGTCGACCTTCTCCTGATGTCGCTTTGTGACAAACATGTACGAACTTTGTAATGTCAAAAATATTGTCCCATCGTCACAACATGACAAACTATTCCCATCGTCACACTATGATGAACCATGGTTTTACATAATCACCAAGCTAAAGCATAGGAAACTCAACATAGTTAACTAATTTTGAAATATGGTCATAGACAATAGGGGGAACAACCATGGTCATCTATGGAAAAAAATATAAACCATGGT